>CANJKZ010001109.1:4455000-4930000 GCA_947471745.1 Closterium sp. Naga37s-1 | reverse complement strand
TCTTGGCCTCCTGCCACTCTCCACCCTCACACTCCCCACCCTCGCTCATATTGATACGCTCCCCTGGGTTCCCATCCACTGTGCTTTCACCGTCGTCTCCAACGCATGGGAAACAAGACGCAGCAGCAGCGGCAGCGGCGGCAGAGGAAGAAAAAGCAGCAGCACCACCAGGCGAAGCTGCAGCAGCAGTCGCAGAAGCAGAAGCAGCAGCGGTAGCAGCAGCAGGCGCACAAGTAGCAGCAGCAGCAGGAGGCGTAGCAGCAGCAGCAGCAGCAGCACCCCCACGGGGAGAAGCAGAAGGAGTAGCATTCTTTCCCTTAGACCTAGATCTCCCCCCCCACTGTGTGTGACCCAGCACAGGAGGCGTGGTGGGGGACGGCATGGGGGAGAAGAAAGACCGAGTGACAGACCCTACACGCGGGCTGATCAACGCCTGTAGCCCTGCTGCTAGTGCTCCCTTCCGCCCACTCCCTCCTCCTCCTGCCCCGCCCCGGCTTCCTCTTATCCCTCCTCCTCCTCCTCCTCCTCCCCCTCCGCCTCCGAAGAAACCAGCGCTAGGAGAGGCACTGAATGGATCCCTTCCCTCACTGCCAGCAAACCTTTCGTTATTGGCACCAGCAGCAGCAGCAGCAGTAGGAGTGCCAGCAGCAGCAGCAGTAGGAGTGCCAGCAGCAGCATCACCAGCATTACCAGCAGCATCAGCACCGTCAACAGCAGCATCAGCAGCACCGCTACCAAATCTGTCCAAGAATATAGCCATCTTAAGACCGCTGCGCTTCCCACCCTTGCCCTTCCTCCACGTCCCATCTAAACCTCCCTCCGACACCACTTCTGTACCTGCTGCTGCTGGTGCTGTATAGTCGCCTTCTTTGCCTCCCCTTTGACCCAAACCATCTGCCGAGTCAAAAAGACGAGGAGAAGACGCAGTAGCAGCAGCAGCGGCGGCAGCAGCAGCAACAGCAGGAGCAGGAGCAGCAATCCTAGGACTGGGGGTTCCAGTGCCACTGCCTTCCTGCTCCCTTTCTCTCGCCCTGTCTGCTTGCCTGCCGCTAATCTTCCCCAGCCCTCCAAAGGCCCACATGGAAATCGGCCCATCTAAGCTGCGCGTTCTGCGATGTCTCCCCCTCGCTTTTCCCCCTCCTCTTCCTCCTCCTACTTCTCCTCCTCCTCTATCAACGGCTGTGCCTACCGCTGGTGCTACCGCCGCTGCCGCTGCTGCCGCTGACGCTGCTGCTGCATCTGAGGGGTCTGATTGAACCTTACATTCCTCTTTCCCAATAACAATGCTACTGCTGTCGCCACTGCCACTACCACCCTTCTCCTCACCAGCAGCAGCACTCCTCCCTCCGTGGGTGCTGCCACCCTCATCCCCAAACTCGTTCCTGGGATCATCACGGCATGTGTCTGCTGCTGCATGCATTAAGGGCTCTGCAGAGGCAGTAGTGACGTTGAAGGCCTCAGCAGAAGCTGCAGAAGGAGAAGCAGCGGCAGTAGCAGCAGCGCCAGCAGCAGCAACAGCAGCAGCCGGAGAAGCAGCTGAAGCAGCAGAAGAAACAGCAGCAGGAAAAGCAGCAGGAGCAGCGGCAGCAGCAGCAGCAGCAGTATGGAAAGCAGAAGCAGCAGCGGAAGCAGCAGGAGGGGAAACAGCAGCAGCAGCAGCAGCACGTTTAGAGAGACCAAGCCCCTCAATCAGCGCCCCCACAAGAACCCTCCCGTCCAGACTCAACGTCTTGCGATGCCTCCCCTTGCGCCCCTGCCTCCGCTCCTCTCCTCCTCCTGTTGCCCCTCCTCCACCTCCCCCTCCTCCGCTTCCCGATCCTCCTTCCCCCCATCCTTCCGCTTCTCCCCCCCCTCCCCCCTCTGCACGTCTTTCTTCGGGTGTGTTTCCTCCTTCCACGTCGGATTCTTCTTCTCCTCCTCCTCCTCCTCCTCCTCCTCCTCCTCCTCCTCCTCCTCCTCCTCCTCCTCCTCCTCCTCCTCCTCCTCTACCTCCTGACCCTTCAACACCTCCTTTCCCCCCTCTCTCTCCCTTCCTCTCGCCTCCATCCAGGTTCATGCCACCCTCTACCGATCTTGGGTGTGGTAAATCGTGGTATTGAAACCGCCGCCGAGTTTTCTTCTTCGGCTGTTGCTGCAGCTGCTGCTGCTGCAGCTGCTGCTGCTGCTGCTGCTGCTGCTGCTGCTGCACGTTAGCCTGCCCGAGGTTTACCTGCCCCAGGCCTTCCTGGTCCACGTACACCTGCTCGGTTTGCTTCGGTTGAACTGCGGATGGGCGGCTGCTGCCGGACCTAGTCGAGGGCGGCCAGCCGTGGCTCCAAGCCAGAACGGCAGGCTCGGCCGAGGTGGTTCGGAGCAGAGCCCGTCCCGATGTGAACGGAGAGCGGGAGGACGAGGCGGGACGGTAAGAGGGGTTGGAAGGAAGCGGAGAATGCGCAGCAGATGCGGAAGCCGCGAAGGGGGAGACTGCGAGCGCAGCCATGGCTTCCAGTATGGCGGAAGAAGCGGAAGGAGCGGAAAGAGCGGAAGGGCCGGAAGAAGCGGAAGGGGCGGAAGGGGCGGAAGGAGCGGAAGGAGCGGCGGCGGACGAACGCGCTGTTGAGCGGGCGGATCCCGAGGCCTGGTCGGTGGCGTATGCAGTAGCCGTCGGAATTACGTAGCTGCCCGTGACGTCACTACCACCTGACCCTCCAACCACTCCTCCTCCTCCCCCTGCTTCTCCTACTCCTCCCCTTCCTCGTCCTCCTCTTTTCCCTTCGTTCCCTTCCCCTTCCCCTTCCGCTTCTCCTTCTCCTGCCGCAACACGACGTTCAGCGATAGAGCTTTCACGCATCTCACGCGCGGCGCGGGAATCGACCCCTCTTCGAACTGCACCCGTGAATTGTTCCGAGGCAGCCTTTAACGGGTTTCTGCCGCTGCCGCGCCGCTTCCGCGCGGAACTGAAGTCGTAGCCAGACTGGAGAGACAAGGAGCGGAGAAGGACGGGAAAGCCGCGCGCCGCCTCCTTCCCTTCCCTAGAATCCTTTCCATCCTCTCTATAATTCCATCTGCGAGTCGCCGCGTTGCGGCCTTCCCTCTCTCCCGCGACGTCGCTATTCTTGAAAAACGCTTCCACGGTTCTCGATCTATCCGAATCGTTCTTCACTCTCCCTTCGCTCCGCCCTCTTTCTTCCATCAAGCGAGTCGCTTCACGCGTCGCGTCTTATAATTCCTGCGCCCCGCGTAGCGTCTTGTAATACCTGCGCCCTGATTGGGCCTCAGACAGAATCTAACCCTAAGTTCCGTTACGCCCTAATTTCGGCTTCGCCCTAATTCACATTTCGCCCTGGTTGGCCCTAATTCGGAGCTTACACGATTCGAGGCTCGCCCCGATTCGAAGTTAAGGCGAGAAAAGCCATTGCCCCGGAAGGCTAACCCTACCGCCAATTGCGCGAGGCCAACGCTCCAGCTAAAGGCGGCGCGTGCGCTGCGACGGTCATACGGAACTAGCTTGTCACTCAATGCAGCAGCAGCAGCAGCAGCAGCAGCAGCAGCAGCAGCAGCAGCAGCAGCAGGAGCTGCTAGCTCAATGCTCACGTGCCTCTCGCACTTCCACACCACACCTCACACCTGTCGCGAACAGAACAGCGGTTACAAGAAATTCCGCGTTAACCCCCCTGACGGGATTTGTTTTGCACTTCCAAACTTATTTTTGACTAACATCGAAGGGGCTTCCGTGTCGTTCTCCTCACTGTACAGTGTACCACTTGACTTACCCTGTCAAGAGATTTGTACTGTACAGTCGGTGCCCATTTCAAGAACACCAGGTAGGCGGGCGGCATGTGCGTGAAACGAGTTTTGGCTATTTCGCCACGTTCGCCCTTGTCGCCACGGGCAAAAATGTGACAGTAACATGAAATTGCAACGTGAATCGAGTTAAGGGCTTTAATTTTGTAACCAGGTTAACTTCTCTGATGACGGGCAACCGTTGTTGTTTATGTACTGTAGATGTTTTTCTTCCTCAACTTGGTGACTGTACCCCGAAATCGGCACAATGGTCAATTTAGTTACTCACGGGCAAAACGTTCGCGAGTGACTAAATTTCTAATTGTGAGGAGCAAATGTTTTGTGATAGGCTGAGCATCGACTGTACAATTCTTCCTCTTGTCAAGGACGAAGTGATCATGATGGGAAAGGCGTGAGGACGACTGCCATTGCCATGCCACTTCATGGTTTCACGCGGAAATCACCTTCTGAGGGACTTCACCTGAAGGGAGTGGGGGACCAGAATATTCCTGCGTACCGTACCAATTCGTAGTGGCAGCAGTTGAGGACGAAACGAAATCACCGCTGTCGCCACGAGAGAGCTTTGGCTCAAACGTTCACGACCTAGGGATTTCCTTGCGAGTAAACTTTGTATGGCCGCCCCTGCATTTTCGAGTCCTGGTCCCGGGTTCGAATGAAGGGACCCACTGTCAGTCAGCAATTACATATGTATACATATGCTGCCTTGCCTGGCCTCTTCAAGGGACACGAACTTCAGGTAGCAGTCTAAACCGAACGAAAATGTCGCTCTACGTTTCGCCACGGGGAATCGTGTGATAGGTGGTAACAGCTTTAACTTCTCTGCTGTATGGCGGACGGACAATATTGTTTCGAACGGACAAGAAAGTGACAATTTCGTGGATTCTGCGGTTTGAAACGGATGCCTCACCTGTTGTATCAATTGTCGTATCGTTTCGTCAATGTACCACGCCCACGAGCCTACATGCCAAGCACCACCACGAGCCTACATGCCAAGCACCACCACAAGCCTATACTCAACTGTACAATGCTCCTCGTCATAACATTGAACGTTTCCAACCATCATAAATACATCATGAGAAGTACTACCAGCCTTGTGAATCGTTTACTTTTCTGAGACCCGTTGTATACACAATTTCTCCATTGTGTTAGTCCGGATTTGTTTCAGAGAGTCCATGGAAATGGGTAATATCACATCTCCGCATTCCATCACTGCATGCTAATTTTTGGTTTTTGACAACCCTTCAATCCGTGTTGCACAGGTTCAAAACCCTGATTATCAGTGTGACCCCTTGTCGGAAAACAGATTCATCAGGGTTTCTCCTTAGTTTAAATATTCAACCCTGAGGCATCAGTGTACAATGTTCTCGAACTTTGCTGAGATTGTCATTAACAGAGCACACAATAACAAATTTACAGTTTCGACAGTTGGCAATCGGGAATCCCGGGTTACGGGGTAGGGGGGTTAGGGGAAAGAGGCGGGGGGGGAGGCGGGGGGGGCGGGGGGTGGCTGGTACTCGCTTCAGGGTAAAAATCGCTAAGAGGATTTGGCAACACTGAGGCGACAGTGTGCCTTATTCGTAAACCCTGGCACATCAGGGAAAATCAAGGTCCCAAAAAAAATACCCTACGGCATCAGTGTTACACCAGGGCCCACGTTATCAGTGTAAATCACCCTGATGCCCTGATTAGAAGGGTGATTTTTTGTAGTAACACTGATGCTGTTGGGTAAATTTTGTTGGGCTGAGAAAAGCCCTTAGGATCTTTGCAGGGGTGAACTCTGGGTAGGACTGATAGCGGAAGCGTTTTAATAAAGAGTTGTGAACCACCTTGCGCTAGTATGTGAGGGCAAAGTAAATTGATTAAAGCAAAGAGATACAGGATTATATAAGAGTACAAGGAATACGAAGAGATACGGTTATAACGACTTTACTGTTGCTGTTGCGGTTCGATACAGTGACGACTCGGGCAACTGCTCTGTAACGAGTCAGTTGTGTGTCCTTGCTGTCGCGCTGTATTTGTCAGGTCAAAGGTCGCTGACCTTTGACTTTCGCGTAACCTCCAGCAGTTGCTCAACCTCCGAGGGTTGACTCGCTGGTGCTCCGATATGTTTTCGCCTCGCTTGTGTCTTGGTGTTTCGACACGACAGAGGCGCTTAAGATTGTTTGTTTCCAACACTCCCCTTCGCTTCTGGAGTGTCGCTGCTGGTGACGTGGCTCTGTCCAGTCAGCAGCATGCAGTACTCGAACTTCTGGTTTCCGAGCTTCTTGGTCAAGTAATCAGCTGCCATCTCGGACGTGGGGCAGTATGACAGCTCGAGTCTCCCCTTCTCGATCTCGTCCTTCACGAAGAAATATCGCAGGGCGATGTGTTTCGTCCTGTTCGCGAAGCCGTTCTTGTTGGCTATGCGAATGGCTGACTGGTTGTCGCAGAATAGGGTGAAGCTGGGTAACTGAGCTAGCTTCGCTTCTTCCAGGAGTTCGCAAAGATAGAGTCCTTCCTTGGTGGCTGAGCAGAGTGCTATATATTCTGCTTCAGCTGAGGAGAGCGCGATTAACCCCTGTTTGCTCGACTGCCAGGAGATAGGTCTGATGGGTTCGAACCGATAGATGTAGCCGGTGCGCGAGTGTCTGTTGTCGGAGTCGCCCGCGTGATCGGCGTCGACGTAGCCGATTAGCTTAGGCGTTGTAGTTGCGTTCTTGTGGTAAGTCAGGCCGATCGTTGGGGTACTAACGAGGTAGTGAAGAGCGCGGTCGAGTTCCGCCATGTGTTCTGCTTCAGGTTTCTTGAGGTAGGTCGCGAGCTGACTTGCGGAGTATGACAGGTCCGGACGGCAAGTGACGGCTGCGAAGAGTAGACAGCCCAGCTTTCTCTGGTAGTCGCGTATGCCGGCGGGCTTCAGTGGAGCGGATTCTTCCTTGCAGTTTCCTGCCGCGTAGCGATATGGCGTGGAGATGGTAGTTGGTGTGAGAGCGAAGCGTTTGGCGATGGTGTCGGCGTATTTCGCGGCGCTGAGGTAGATCGCGTCTTCCTCTTCCCGGATGTTGAGGCCGAGGTACTGTGTGACGGTAGATGAGACCGTGAGCGTGAGGTCTTGCTGCAGCTCCCCTTCGAACCAGGTTGTGACACCATAGGGTGAGGCCGATGTAGAGCAGATCGTCTACATAGACGATTAGCAGGATGTAGTCGGTGCCTTTCGTAAGCCGGTACATGCCCTGATCGTGCGGTAGTTGCTTGAAGCCGATGCGAATGAGGCGAGCGTGCAGGTATTGTTGCCATAGTCTCAGAGCCTACTTGATCCCGTAGAGTGACTTCAGCAGCTGACAGACTTGGTTAGGTTCTCCGTTGGAGCCGTGCGGTAACTCGACGAAGATTTCTGCGTCGACAGATGCGTATAGAAATGCGTTCGCGACGTCGATCTGTCGCAACTTCTTCTTCATGGCGGCGATCGCGAGGAGGATTCGCAGTGAGGTATGTCGGCTGACCGGGGCGAATGTCTCGGTGAAGTCGCGTCCGTGTTCCTGGTCGAAGCCACGTACAACCCAGCGAGCCTTGAATTTGTCGATGGTGCCGTCTGCTTTTGTTTTCACTCGGAAGACCCACTTTCCGGTGAGAACCGTTTTGTTTCGCGCCACACTGATAGGGACGGCTTTCCAGGTGTTGCGCTCCTCTAGTGCCTTTTATTCCCTGTCCATGGCTTCGCGCCATTTTTCCTTATGCTCCCCCCCCAGAGCCTGCTGAACTGTGGCAGGCTCCTTAGGAATGGCCGTGCCGTGGACTGCGGTGACGAGCCCGAGTATCTGGAGTCCACTCTGTGTGTAGCGGGGAAGTGACATATCCGCGGGATAAACAGCTTCGTCTCCCGCTTCTGGATCAGGTGCGAAATTGGGTCCTACGCGTTCTGCTTCGTCGGTGTTGACTTGTGCAGGTGTAACGTAACCGTTGTCAGCGAAATGGTAATAGGTTTCGGCGTTGATGCTTTCGTGTGGGTTTTCATCGTCCATTGGTACGTTGACGGAGCAGTAGGGGAGGGGTCTGGCTTCTTCCGAGGCTCCTTCCACGTTCTGCTCGTCCCGGCCAGCTTCGTCGTCTGCCGAGGCGAAGGCTCGGGTGCCAAGAAAACCATCGGAGCGATCGGGGTTTCCTTCTTGCAAGTTGGCAAGGTAATACCGGAGGGTGAGGTTTTCGTAGAAGATGACATCACGTGCTGCTACTGTTTCCTTTGTCTCGACATCGAAAATCTTCCATGCGTTGTAGTGTTTTTCAATGCCCAGGTGTAGACCCCACTGTGCGCGTTGTGAGAATCGGCCAGCTCGTGCAGATGGAGGCCGGTACTGTACCATGCAGCCGAAGACTCTTAACATTTTTGTGCTGCCCAGTTTTCCTGTCCACAGCAGATGCGGTGATGCGTTGTTCGGAAGCGATGATGACGAGAGCAAGTTGTGCAGCATGACGGCGTGGTCCATTGCTTCGGGCCAATGGTGGTTGGGCAGGTGCATGCCACGTAGCAGCTTGCGCATGGTGTTCTGGAGGGTCCTGTTCATCCTTTCTGCTACACCCTGCTGTTGATGGGCGTAGGGAAGAGAGATGAGTTGCTTGATTCCTCTTTCTGCCAAGTACTCCTTGAACCTCTGTGAGGTGTATTCGCCTCCCCCGTTTGACTGGAAGCTTTTTAGTTTGACGCCCGATTCTCGTTCTGCTACTGGAAGCCAGGCGACGAAGGCTTCGAAAGCCATGTCCTTGCTTGGAAGATTTAGGTGCCAGACGTATCGAATGGCTGCGTGGATGAAGGTGATGGTGTAATTGTACGCGTTTTGTCCAGGCTCGCGGTTGTACAGGATGTCGCTGTACACCTTCTCGAGTGGCGCGTAAGCTGGTGCGCTTGGGTTGTGGTGAGACGCGAACGGTTGATGCGGTAAGTCAGCTTCGAGACAGGTGAAGCATGTTCCACGGGCTCGCTGAAGTTCTCTGCCGTCAGTTAGGAGTAGAGAGTCTCTGTCGAGCACGCCTGCTCTTATCGTGTTGTTTAACACCGTGTTGTTTGGGTGTCCCATTCTTGCGTGCCAGGTTCCTTCGGTGGCAAGATGTCCGGGTGAGCGCCGATACATATCGGAGTTGGAGTAGAAGCTGGCGGTGAAGTTTGTGCTTCGATGAACTTCTCGTGGCGCTGGATGCAGTTGCTGCGCGGGTGTCGGTGGTGTGTCGTCGACGAAGATCGGTGCCGTTGAAGGACCAGCGATTGGTGTTGATGTTGCCGCTGTTGTCTCCGTTGTCTCTGCTGCTGCTGATGTTGTCTCTGCTGCTGCCGATGTTGTCTCTGCTGCTGTCGATGTTGTCTCT
Organism: Closterium sp. Naga37s-1; assembly: GCA_947471745.1. NCBI lineage: Eukaryota > Viridiplantae > Streptophyta > Zygnematophyceae > Desmidiales > Closteriaceae > Closterium > Closterium sp. Naga37s-1. The sequence continues at coordinate 4,920,880 of CANJKZ010001109.1, read as the reverse complement.
GCTGCTGCCGAATGTTGAATTGTCGCTAACGCTCTTGTTCTTTCTGCTTCAGGTATCGTGTGTGAATACCAGAAACCGCCGGGGCTGAAGTCCGGGTCAAGATCCGGTGGATGTGTCCAAGAGGTGAAGTTCACGATGGCGTCTCTGTCAGCGGTGCCAAGGTCCGGGACGAAGTCGAGAACGAAGACGTTGTTTTTCAAGACTGCCTTGCCGATGTAAAGACCTCCTCTCCCGTGGTACAACTTGAACTCCTGGGTGGTGCTGTCTGCTTCGAGGTGAATGCCTTTTGCCATCAACTGGCTGACGCTCAGTAAGTTGTAGCCGAGTCCTTCCGCGATTAATACCTTTGACATCTGTAATATAACGTTTGTCTCTCTTGACTGAAGTTGAACCACGCCTTGTCGTCGTGTGCGCAGGTTCTGGTTGTTGGCGACGGTGATGACTACTTCGCGTTGGAGTTGGTGCTCTTGCTGCACGAAGCGTCCTGAAGAGCACATGTGTTGTCCGCAGCAACTGTCCAAGAACCAGGTGTCTTTCCCGGATGGTTCGCTCTGGGCGATGGCTGCGTACGTTGGATTCGGTTGAAGTGACTCGCGGCGAGGTGTGGTGTTGTCGAGTTGTTCTTCCGGTGAGTAGTGTGGCGGTGACTCGGTGATGCAGGAGTCTGACAATCTTGCCATGCAGCTGACAATATTTCTTGTTCCTTGTGCAGATTGTGTTGACGGCGATGTCGTTGAGGACTGCAGTTGACTTGTGGGGTTCGCTTGCGTGGAGGCGACTTGACTGCTTGAGGGTCGAAGCTGTCGTTGTGGCGGAGCTGACTGTTGTCGATTCGGGCAGTGTGTGCGCGGGTGTCCTGACGTCTTGCAAAGATGGCAGAACGGAGGTACGGGCTTTGGTTGTTGTCGGTTGTTGTTGTTGTTGTAGCGTCGCTGAGTGTGAAACGCGAATTCGGGTACTGATGTTTTCTTCTTGTGCCGTTCCTCTTGCAGGTCCATGTCTTGTTGCTCGGCGTGTATTTCGGCGCAGAGTGCTGCCTCGGAGATTCTCCCATGAGCTCGGAGAATGGCCTTTGTGGCGCGTCATTGAGGGCCGAGGCCGCCGATGATGACTGTCACGAAGGTGTCTTCAGATATCGACCCTCCGCATCGAAGGAGTTTGTCGCGCAACTCGCGACAGCGGCTGATATACGCTATTCCCTTTTCGCCTTGTTTCATTTCCACTGTTGTCAATTGCGCCATTAGCCGACTCTGACTAACGCTGTCTGTTGCTTGATACAGGCTCTTCAAGTGGCTGTATGCGAGTTCGGCGCAGTTGCCGTATCCCTGGTAAGACCGTATATTCTGCTGCTGGTTCGGGGTGATGTTCCTCAGTAGAATCATATACGCCATCATTGACTGATATGTGTACTGCTGCTTCTCGTACTGTGTGCCGTTTGTTGGGTATGGCAGGGATCCGTCGAAGAAGCCAAGAATCTGCGCGCCTTCCATCATTAACTCGAACTCGAACGACCAGGTGAAGAAGTCCTTTCCGTAGAAAGGCCTTGACGTCTGAAGTTTTAAAACGTGCGCGAACTGCGACTGAACTTGAAGTGCGTCCAGTGGTTTCTCCTGTCCAGGTGCAGGCTGCGGTTGTGGCATAAAGCTGACGGAGCCGTGCTGGGGCTTGTACGGAGCAAAGGTAGGTTGCTGCTGTTGATTTCCACGTGCGTAGGATGAACCGTCAAGGCTCAATGGAGTCACGTCGTTGTTGTTGTTGCTGTTGTGTGACTGCGCAGGTACCGATTGCTGGTGTTGCTCGTAGAAGGACATGAAGGAGAAAAACTTCTCCATCATGCTCTGGTCAAAGCCTGCAGGTTGATTCGCAGGAGTTTCGGTGGATGTTGCCCTGGGTCTTGTTGCCGTACCCTTCTCTGTCTGTAGGCCAGAGGCAGGAGGTGGAGTAGGAGTAGTGCCGGGAGAACCAATAGAGGAACTCCTTTCCTTCTGAGTAGCCATGTCTTCTGATGTTGTAGGTGTTTTGATAGTTGAATTCCCCCTGATAACTCTCATACCATGTTGGGCTGAGAAAAGCCCTTAGGATCTTTGCAGGGGTGAACTCTGGGTAGGACTGATAGCGGAAGCGTTTTAATAAAGAGTTGTGAACCACCTTGCGCTAGTATGTGAGGGCAAAGTAGATTGATTAAAGCAAAGAGATACAGGATTATATAAGAGTACAAGGAATACGAAGAGATACGGTTATAACTACTTTACTGTTGCTGTTGCGGTTCGATACAGTGATGACTCGGGCAACTGCTCTGTAACGAGTCAGTTGTGTGTCCTTGCTGTCGCGCTCAGGGGAAATTTTATCAGGGTAAATCACCCTGATACCCTGATAATCAGGGTGGTTTTTGGGGGTCACACTGATGGCCCCGGGTAATTTTTTTAGGAGCTAGTTTTACCATGATGAACCAGGGTTTACATTTATGTCACACTGATGCATAAGGGTTCCCGGATCCCATAACGAGTTTTACCCTGAAACGAGTACCCTACCCCCCCCCCCTCGCCCCCCAGTACCCCCACCCCCCCTTTCCCGTAACCCTGGAATCCCGATTGCCAAGTGTCGAAGCCTGATTTTCGGTCTTGACAGTGCATGTGCTGGCACACATTGGGCCACCATTGGCCAGGCTTACAGTTTCTTTGTATTGAGTGCAAGTATAAAAACTAGTGAACAGGGTTTGTTTTTTATGAACACTGATGCGTCAGGGTATATTTTTCCAAAACGGGGAAAACCCTGATGGGAAAGTTTTTTCACAAGGAGTCACACTGATAATCAGGTTTTTGAGCCTGTGCCACACTGATCGTAAGGGTAGGCCAAATCCAAAAATTTGCCCTGGTCGCGCTGTATTTGTCAGGTCAAAGGTCGCTGACCTTTGACTTTCGCGTAACCTCCAGCAGTTGCTCAACCTCCGAGGGTTGACTCGCTGGTGCTCCGATATGTTTTCGCCTCGCTTGTGTCTTGGTGTTTCGACACGACAGAGGCGCTTAAGATTGTTTGTTTCCAACAATTTTTTCGGGACCTTGATTTACCCTGATGTGCCAGGTTTTAAGATTAAGGAACACTGTCGCCTCAGGGTTGCCGTTCCGCTTATCGAGGTTTACCCTGAAGCGCGTATCAGCGAACTCCCTCTCCCACCCCCACCCCCCCCCCCCCCCCCCCCCCCCGTCCCCTGACCACCCGACCCCGGAACCAGGATTTTCCCTTTGCCAACTGTCGAAAATGTAGATTTCGGCAGGACTTTACGTGTGCTGGAACGAGGTGGGCCACCATTGGCCAGAAATACAGTTTCATTCGAGGCAAGGAGAAAGTGCCGGAGCCAGAGGAGGACAGTGACCACGAGCAACAACCTTGTGGCATGTCTGATGATGATGACTGAGCTTGTTATTGTGTGCTGTGTTAAGAACAACTGAAACAGGGTTTTGCGAATTGGTACACTGATGCCTCAGGGTAGTCGTTTTAATATATGCAAAAACCCTGACGCATCAGGTTTTCCACAATGGGTAACCCTGAAAATAAGGTTTTTGAACAGGTGCTAGACTGATCGTAAGGGTTGGTCAAAACAAAAAATGAGCCCTGTGTTACACCCAAAAACCACCCTGATAATCAGGGTATCAGGGTGATCTACCCTGATAAAATAGGGCCTGCTGCATACCCCACAGATATGGTACCTTCACCACTTCAGTACTACAGAAAACAACTTATTGAAAGTTGACAAGACATGGCAAAAAGTTGATCATTCAAACCCACAACTTAGCAGCAACTTAACCTCAAGCCTTCTCATTGGCAATGAGTGAGAGGATGTGTGAGTGCAGCTGCTGACCCCCACTGGTTGCCAGAACAGACCCCCCACTCAGCTTGAGTGGCTCCCCTGCCATGCTGGTTACCACGCCCCCCGCTTCCTGCTTGCGGGGAAGGGGGAGGAAGGGAGAGGAAGGGGGAGGAAAGGAGAGGAAGGAGGTGGAAGGAGGAGGAAGGGGGAAGAAGGGTGAGGAAGCGGGAGGAAGGGGGAGGAAGGGGGAGGAAGGGGGGTGAAGGGGGGGGAAGGGGGAGGAAGCGGGGGGGGAGGGGGGGGAAGCGGGAGGAAGGGGGAGGAAGTGGGAGGAAAGGGGAGCAAGGGGTAAGAAGGAGGAGGAGGGAGGGGCGAGATGGGAGGAGTTGTGATGCGAGTGGTTCTAGTGTATACTTCTAGTCTGGGTGGTCAGAGGAAGGTGAGTTGTGATGTGCGCCGCAGAACGGGGAAATAGAGGCGAGCGGGGGTTATAAGATGAGAGATGGGGGCGTGCAGTGCAGGCAGGGGAGTGAAAGGCTGAGCACTGTTGAAACTGCATGGGTGACTGGAAGGGGGATGGTGCATGAGGGTTACCTGTACAAGGAGGTGCATGTGGGTTACCTGTACAAGGAGGTGGATGTGGGTTACCTGTACAAGGAGGTGCATGTGGGTTACCTGTACAAGGAGGTGCATGAGGGTTACCTGTACAAGGAGGTGAGCTGCTGCTACATCCCATGGCTGGTTGCACAAACACGTGGGTAGGGGTGAGCAGGTGGGTAGGGTTAAACAGGTGGGTAAGGGTGGGTGGTGTGGAAAGGAAATAAGGCAAGGGTTAGGTGAAATAACGTGATTAAATCTCATCACGCCATCCAAACATGTCATAAATGATAATGAGAACAGAAGACCGGATGTAGCGAGCATTCATCGAGCCAACAACGTTGGGTCTATCATTCAACTCTTCTGAATCATTAGAGTGTATAACATACATGTCCCTTCATTTGTAGCCCTTCATCCGTTACCTTAAGCCCCTCCTCAAAGAAAGCACCGAGGCGCCCTGCTGCCACGTAGCTCATATGCAGAGCCTGGGAAGGGAGATGGGTTGGGGAATTGATTATAAGAGGGATGGTGGGATGATGGCATGGGATGGAAATTGGATGGGAAGGAGAGGAAATGGAGTAACGGGAGGCACAGGGGAGGGGGGGCACACATAGGTAAAGCACTGTGTTGCGGTGTGAGAAACGAGCAAATGCACTCATTGACTCATTCATGCACGTTGACTTTTGAGTCGACTCAAAAGTTGACTCATTCATGCACAAAAATCACCTCTGAAAGTGCTCGAAAGTGATTCTGGTGAAACGGGCAGACGCATTGACTCGTTCATGGAAACAGATGCAACTCCATGCGCAATGAGATGCGCAATGAGATGCGCAATGAGATGCGCAATGAGATGCGCAATGAGATGTGAGATGCCATGTGTGCAATGCGATGCGATTCGACGACATGCCGCGCTGTATTAAACCAAGCCCTGCAACGAACGATCTACCACACCATAGCATAAAAGAACGTTCATGCATGCCATGCTGCACCATACATCCCCTTTTCCCCCCTCCTCCCCCCTCCCAAACTCCCCGTTCCCCACCACGGATCCAAGCCCTCATGGTGGCGTGTGGTGCCACTGCAACCACTGCCTCCGCCAATCGGAGTATTTTAGAACTCTCGATGCTACCCCTTCCCCCCTCCCTCTTTCCCCCTCCCCCAACTCCCCCCCCCATCTCCCTCCCCTATCCCCCCTCACCCATCCACCTCCCCCATCCCCCCTCCCCCATCCCCCCTCCCCCATCCCCCTTCCCGACTACCTCCTCCCGCCTACCCCCTCCCCCAAGCCCCCCTCAGCCCCCTCCCCCATTCCAACCGCGGATCCAAAGGCCCTCATGGTCCTGGCGTGTGGTGCCACTGCTGCCACTGCCTCTATCATTCGCTGCCGCTGCTCTGGCTGCATGCACAAAGGAGAGGAGGAGAGAGGTGGGAGGGGAGGAGGGAAGGTGGAAATGATACTAGACCTGTGGTTGAACCGCCCATGTTCTCATCTACCAAAGCATGAGCATGAGCATGAGCAGCATGAGCATGCACATGTGCATGTGTGCATGTTTGTGTGCATGAAAATGTGCATGCATGTGCGTGTGCACGTACATTGGATGGGAAGCCCACAGCAACGGCAGCATCACCAATTTCTGTTGGCTCGTTTGGAATAGCAATGCGGTTGCCATTCAAATATGCACCTGTGGGGAGGTGAGGAGAGGGGAGGGAGGACCGGGGAGAAGGTGAGGAGAGGCAGAAAAATAAAAGGAGATGGGAGGATAGTAGAGGGAAGGGGGAAGGACAGGAGAGCAGAGGAGCGGAGCGTAGAAGGAGAGGAGAGGAGTAGGGAAAAGAGTGGAGGATTAGAGAGAAGAAGAAAGGAGAGGAGAGGAGAGGGAGGAGGCAAGAGGAGATGTCACGGGCAATGAAATAAATTGCAATGGAGAAGGATATGGAACAACGAGAGGCAGGTGTTGGAAGGAAATGAATGTGCAGCCCCTAACTTCCCCTCGGCGGCAGCTGTAGAGCTTGTTGTTGAAAAGGGTTGTACACCACCCCCACCTCCAGGCAGCCCTGCAGGGACACTTCATTCCCTCCACGCACACACCTCGCACCAAAGCCCACACATGCTATCACCACAAGGAAGGATCACCCACCTTCCCCACGGCGGCAGCTGTAGAGCTCGTTGTTGAACAGAGTTGTACACCACTCCCACCTTCATGCAGCCCTGCAGGGACACTTCTATCCCCCAAAACAGCTCGCACCACAGCCGCACTCACCCTCCCCTCGGCGGCAGCTGTAGAGCTCGTTGTAGAAGGGGTTGTTGTACACCACTCCCACCTCCAGGCGACCCTGCCTGGCCACTCCTACCCCTCCACGCACCCAGCACCACACCCCATGCTACGCTCACCAACTTCCCCAACAGTCCCACCTTCCCCTCGGCGGCAGCTGAAGAGCTCGTTGTTAAAGGGGTTGTACACCACCCCCACCTCCAGGCGCCCCTGCCAGACCACTCCTACCCCCTACACCAGCTCGCAACAGCTCGAACCACACCCCATGCCACTCTCAGCTTCACCTCGCATCACACCCCTCACTCACCTTCCCCTCGGCGGCAGCTGAAGAGCTCGTTATTAAAGGGGTTGTACACCACTCCCACCTCCAGGCGGCCCTGCCGGGCCACACCCAGCGACACGGCGCACATAGGGATCTCCCCCACCTGTAAGGGGGGGCGGAGGGGAGGGGGACGGAGGGGGGCGGGGGAATATTGAGTTCACGGGGGTGCGGAGGGGAGGGAGGGGGGCTTGATCTCCAGGCTTCTCTTAAGTGGAAAGGTGCACAGGGGTGTCTCCCCCCACCTCCATGCGCCCCTGCCTGGCCACACCCAGCGACACGGCGCACATAGGGATCTCCCCCACCTGTGAGGGTTTAAGGGTGGAGGGGGAAAAGGCGGAGGATGTGGGGGGGGGGAAGTTCTGAGTCGACTCAAAACACGCCCAGCGACACGGCGCACAGGGGGATCCCCCCCACCTGGAAAGGGGGGCAGAGGGGAGGGAGAGGCTTGATTCTAATCATAATAAGACATTATTGAGGCTGCTGTAAAGTGGAAAGGTGCATAGGGGGGTCTCCCCCCACCTCCATGCGCCCCTGCCTGGCCACACCCAGCGACACGGCGCACATAGGGATCTCCCCCACCTGTAAGTGGGGGGCGGAGGGAAGGGGAAGCGGCTTGACTTCAAGAAGTCAATTCTAGGCTGCTTCATTCAAAACTGAAAAGGTGCACAGGGCGATCTCCCCCACGTCCAGGCGGCCATGCCTGGCCACACCCAGCAAGATGGCGCACATTGGGATCTCCCCCACCTGGAAGCGGGCGCGGAGGGGAAAGGCAGGGGGGCTTGATTCTAAAGGTGCACAGGGCGACCTCCCCCACGTCCAGGCGGCCATACCTGGCCACAGCCACACCCAGCGAGATGGTGCACCCAGCGACACGTTTTGCGTCGACTCAAATCAAAACACACCTCCAGCCATGCCTGGCCACACCCAGCGACACGGCGCACAGGGAACTCCCCCCCACCTGCACGGATAGGGAGGGGGGGAAAGGCAGAGGAGGGGGGAGCGGGGAAGTTTTGAGTCGACTCAAAACACGCCCAGCGACACGGCGCACAGGGGGGTCTCGCCGGAGGGGCTGAGAGGAGGGGAGGGGAACCTTGCTTTGAATCAGGTAATTCTTTGATGCCGGTTCCCAAAGTGAGAAGGGCGGGCGCAGACGAGTCTGTCTGCACGTGCCATGCCATATAGAAACAAGCGATCCTTAAAAGCTTGCAGCACGCAGTGGGGCAACCAGACCCTCCCTTGATGTTCCCAGTCTTCAACTCACAAAGTTGAGTGTGCCGTCGATTGGGTCCATGCTCCACACCCACTCGTTCATTCATTGCAGCAGCGGCGGCGGCAGCAGCACTGCCATCACCACCACCGGCAGCAGCACTGGCAGCAGCAGCAGGGTTTGCTCCCTGGTGCAACCATGTCATGCCCTCCTCCCCTCCCCAACTCACAAAGTTGAGTGTGCCGTCGATAGGGTCGACGATCCACACCCACTCGTTCATAGCAGCAGCAGCGGCACTGCCATCGCCACCGGGAGCAGCAGCAGGGTTGGCTCCCTGCTCCAGCCACGCCATGTCCTCCTCTGTGGCTGTCTCCTCGCCTATGATGCGATGCAGCGGGAACGTGGCCTGGCAGGGGGAGGGGGAGGAAAAGAGGTGGGGAAGGTTGAAAGGTCGCAAGAACCAGCAGCACCCATAGCAGCAGCAGCAGCAGCACAGCCATGCTATGTCCTCCTCTGTTGCTGTCTCTTTGCCTATGATGCGATGCAGCGGGAACGTGGCCTGGCAGCAGGGGTGACGCCGGAAAATCGGAAGGGGGAGGAAATGGGGAAAGCGGGAGGGGGAGCGGCGGGGGGAAAAAGCCAGGTTTCCTGGAGCACCGAAATTCTGAAGACAGTTTTGAAGTGAACGACGCGTACGAATGTATCATGCACCGCACTCCATTACAAGGGCCATGATGCTGGGTGGACTATCGCTCGCACTAAAGAGACCTCTGTGTGCTGTGCCGCTTTATCGCATGCACGCTCTGTGCTTTACCACAACTGTAGAGTACACTCACATGCATGGTGGTACCAGACCAGTGCCGTATCGCACACACACACCTCCGTTCCATGTCCAAAGGGCGATGCAAGGTGACTTCTGAGTCAACTCAAAATTCAGCCTCGTTTCCAAAAGGCAATGCAAGAACTTGCTGCACACGCCTGAGTACAGGGCCGGGGACCATGTGTTATAAGACAAAGACAACTCCAATCCCGACTCACATTCACGATGCTTGTGATGTATCGCTCGCACTCCTCCTTGTCCACCTGTTTGTTTTTAGTTGACTCAAAACCCAAGTCGCATACATCACACGCACACACGCGCTCTGCTTTGAGGGGCCTCTATCTATTACAAACTCACATTGACAATGCTTGTGATGTATTGCTCGCACTCCTTGTCCACTTCTGTCACCAAGTCACATGCATACTCCTTACGCTCCACCTCCACCTGCTCCCATGCACCCATGCACACTCATGCGCCCATGCACACTCATGCGCCCATGCACACTCATGCGCCCATGCACACTCATGCGCCCATGCACACTCATGCGCCCATGCACACTCATGCGCCCATGCACACTCATGCGCCCATGCACACTCATGCGCCCATGCACACTCATGCACCCATGCACACTCATGCGCCCATGCACACTCATGCGCCCATGCACACTCATGCACCCATGCACACTCATGCGCCCATGCACACTCATGCGCCCATGCACACTCATGCACCCATGCACACTCATGCGCCCATGCACACTCATGCGCCCATGCACACTCATGCACCCATGCACACTCATGCGCCCATGCACACTCATGCGCCCATGCACACTCATGCGCCCATGCACACTCATGCGCCCATGCACACTCATGCGCCCATGCACACTCATGCGCCCATGCACACTCATGCACCCATGCACACTCATGCACCCATGCACACTCATGCGCCCATGCACACTCATGCGCCCATGCACACTCATGCGCCCATGCACACTCATGCGCCCATGCACACTCATGCGCCCATGCACACTCATGCGCCCATGCACACTCATGCGCCCATGCACACTCATGCGCCCATGCACACTCATGCGCCCATGCACACTCATGCGCCCATGCACACTCATGCGCCCATGCACACTCATGCACCCATGCACACTCATGCGCCCATGCACACTCATGCGCCCATGCACACTCATGCGCCCATGCACACTCATGCGCCCATGCACACTCATGCGCCCATGCACACTCATGCGCCCATGCACACTCATGCGCCCATGCACACTCATGCGCCCATGCACACTCATGCGCCCATGCACACTCATGCGCCCATGCACACTCATGCGCCCATGCACACTCATGCGCCCATGCACACTCATGCACCCATGCACACTCATGCGCCCATGCACACTCATGCACCCATGCACACTCATGCGCCTATGCACACTCATGCGCCCATGCACACTCATGCGCCCATGCACACTCATGCGCCCATGCACACTCATGCGCCCATGCACACTCATGCGCCCATGCACACTCATGCGCCCATGCACACTCATGCGCCCATGCACACTCATGCGCCCATGCACACTCATGCGCCCATGCACACTCATGCGCCCATGCACACTCATGCGCCCATGCACACTCATGCGCCCATGCACACTCATGCGCCCATGCACACTCATGCGCCCATGCACACTCATGCGCCCATGCACACTCATGCGCCCATGCACACTCATGCGCCCATGCACACTCATGCGCCCATGCACACTCATGCGCCCATGCACACTCATGCGCCCATGCACACTCATGCGCCCATGCACACTCATGCGCCCATGCACACTCATGCGCCCATGCACACTCATGCGCCCATGCACACTCATGCGCCCATGCACACTCATGCGCCCATGCACACTCATGCGCCCATGCACACTCATGCACCCATGCACACTCATGCGCCCATGCACACTCATGCGCCCATGCACACTCATGCACCCATGCACACTCATGCGCCCATGCACACTCATGCGCCCATGCACACTCATGCACCCATGCACACTCATGCGCCCATGCACACTCATGCGCCCATGCACACTCATGCACCCATGCACACTCATGCGCCCATGCACACTCATGCGCCCATGCACACTCATGCGCCCATGCACACTCATGCGCCCATGCACACTCATGCGCCCATGCACACTCATGCGCCCATGCACACTCATGCACCCATGCACACTCATGCACCCATGCACACTCATGCGCCCATGCACACTCATGCGCCCATGCACACTCATGCGCCCATGCACACTCATGCGCCCATGCACACTCATGCGCCCATGCACACTCATGCGCCCATGCACACTCATGCGCCCATGCACACTCATGCGCCCATGCACACTCATGCGCCCATGCACACTCATGCGCCCATGCTCCCATGCACCCATGCACGGCATGGACCGCATGCACACATGCACGCAGTTGAAATCGCGTGCACACGCACGCACGCTCATGCACACACACACACACACACACACACACACACACACACACACACACACACACACACACACAAACCCGCATAAGACCATCCCCTCCTTCCAAAGCCCATTCCACCCTCCATCACTCCGCCACTCCCCCTCTCCACTCCCCACTCCCCACACACCACAGCACACACACACAGCACGGCACCGGACACAGGTTGAGTGCACTGTTGCGGCGGCTATTGAAACAGCTCAAATGGTCCTGGGTTGCGAGTGGTTATGCAAGCGAGGCAACCAGGACGATTCGGCAAAGCGAGGAGGAAAAGCATCGAATAGCATCGAATAGAATCAAATGGCATCGAATGGCAATTAAGGGCAAGCGAAGACAGCAGAAGCTGGAGGGCATGCGGAGGGGAGTGAGGAGGTTGCAGAGGGGAGGGAGAGTGTGCAGAGGGGAGGGAGAGTGTGCGGAGGGGAGGGAGAGTGCGCAGAGGGGAGGGAGAGTGTGCAGAGGGGAGGGGGAGTGTGCGGAGGGGAGGGAGAGTGCGCAGAGGGGAGGGAGAGTGTGGAGAGGGGAGGGAGAGTGTGCAGAGGGGAGGGGGAGTGAGCGGAGGGGAGGGAGAGTGTGGAAAGGGGAGGGAGAGTGTGCAGAGGGGAGGGAGAGTGTGGAGAGGGGAGGGAGAGTGTGCAGAGGGGAGGGGGAGTGAGCGGAGGGGAGGGAGAGTGTGGAGAGGGGAGGGGGGTTGTGCGGAGGGGAGGGAGATTGCGCAGAGGGGAGGGAGAGTGTGGAGAGGGGAGGGGGGGTGTGCGGAGGGGAGGGAGATTGCGCAGAGGGGAGGGAGAGTGTGCAGAGGGGAGGGGGAGTGAGCGGAGGGGAGGGAGAGTGTGCAGAGGGGAGGGAGAGTGTGCAGAGGGGAGGGAGAGTGTGCAGAGGGGAGGGGGAGTGAGCGGAGGGGAGGGAGCAGCGTGCATGCTTACCATCTTAATTTGCTTGATCCGCTTACGAATGATGTCCCCTGTCTGCTCATTCACATGCACACAGGAAGAGTGGGAGTGAGACAGCGTAAGGAGAGTGAAGACGGGAGGGAGAGGGAGGGAGGGAGGAGGGGAGGGAGGGAGGGAGGGAGGGAGGGAGGGAGGGAGGGAGGGAGGGAGGGAGGAGGGGAGAGAGGGAGGAGGGGAGGGAGGGAGGGAGGGCGAGAGAGAAGGGGAGAGGGGGAGAGGGGGAGAAGGGTACTTCCAGATGTATCTAACTCGCACAGCCCCCACCCACTCCCACTTGAAAGGACACAAAATTGTCGACTGAACATAGCTTGAAATCACTCCCAACCGAACCCCACTCATCCCAACCCACTCCGCGCGCGCGGGCTCGCCTGGATCGCGATGTTTTCCGCCGTTTCCAGCACGAATTCCGCCAGATCGTTCAGCAGCGGGTCGTCCTGCAGCCTTCCGCCTCCGCCTCCGCCTCCGCGGCCCCAGACTGCCGCCGCCGTGCGCCTCCTCCCCGCGCTTCCCCCCGGACGTGCATATGCGCGGGGAGCATCGTAGCGATGTGAATCTGACGTGGTCTGGAGTGAGTTGGTGTGAGGTGAGGGTAAGTGTCTGAATTTGACGGTGTTTGAAACTGCGCCATGGGTTGGGAATGGTGTAGAGGTGCGGGGTGCGGTTAATCGCGCGTGCGGGATTCGCGACGAAAGTATGGCGACGTCCATGGCGAAGCGCGAAGCCACGGCCCAGGAGAACGGCGTTGTTTGCGGAAATGCTGGTCCTGGGAATGGAGACACTACACCTCTCCTGGTGAATTGTAAACCCTGTAGTGAACCAAGGAAATACAGTAACAATGGTTATATTAACTAAAGTACAAAAAACAACAGGTGTATGAGCAAATTTGTTTAACCATTCCGCATAGCACAAGCACTCTAGCCACAGTACAGTGTCGAGTGGGAAATGGGGAGGCACCCAACCCAACCTCTGATGCTTCCTGCTCGTTCTCTGCTGTTGCCTATGGTGCATTACTGTCCAAAGTGGTGCCAAACTTTACAGTGTTGTAATTATCTTGTGAAAAAATGCTACACCACTATACATGTTCCGGCATGTTAACGCCATGTAAAGGGAATATCAACCCGTCAGTGAAAAGTGGTCTTGCGAAAAAGAGGAAGAGGAAGGAGTCCGCAGTGGGGAGAAGGGCGTGAGAGGGAGAGGGGGCATAAGGAAAAAGATTTTGGGAAACAGAGGCAGTAATCTAGATTCTAGACACTACATACGGTACGCCAATCATTGCGCACTAACTTCCACAGCACCACCACCAGCAGCAGCACTACCAGCCGCAGCCGTCTCAGGCCCGGGGGGAGGGGGAACCGTTCTCCTCCACAGCAGCTCCCTGGCTCCGTCCTTGCCGACAATCTTCACGAGGAAGTTGGGCAGCAATCATTGCGCGCTAACTTCTACAGCACCCCCAGCAGCAGTACTACCACCCGCAGCTGCAGCCGTCTCAGGCCCAGGAGGCGGGGGCACCGTTCTCCTCCACAGCAGCTCCCTGGCTCCGTCCTTGTCGACAATCTTGACGAGGAAGTTGGGCGGGGAGACGAGCAGGCGCAGGCGCACCTCTGCAATGCAGCGGTCCACCACCTCTAGCGCCTCGTCCAGGGACATGTTGTCCTTGTAGTACTTGTCAAAGATGGAGAGCACAAAGTAGGCGCCTGGAGCGGGAAGTGGGGAAAAAAAAGGTAAGTTCGAGGTGTCTCGAAAAACAACCATCACTACGGCCTCGTCCCAAGGCCCTCGTCCCAAGTGACATGTTGTCCTTGTAGTACTTGTCGAAAATGGAGAGGACAAAGTAGGCGCCTGCAGGGGAGGTGTGGAAGGGAGGGAGGGAGAGGAAGAGGGGCAAGTTGCAGGTGGAACGGTGTTTGCGGCACCTGAAAAACCACTTTTAAGGCCTCGTCCAGGGTCATGTTGTCCTTGTGATACTTGTCAAAGATGGAGAGCACGAAGTAGGCGCCTGCAGGGGAAGTGTGGAAGAGTATACTAGTCAACTCAAGTGATGCAGCGGTCCACCACCTCTAGGGTCTCATCGAAAGGGACGTGCTGTCCTTGTAGTACTTGCCAAAGATGGAGAGCACAAAGTAGGCGCCTGCAGAGGAGGAAGGGAAGTGAGAAAGGAGAGTTGGAGGTGGAATGGTAATTGAGGTGCCGCAAAGGTTCACCACCTCTAGCGCCTTGCCCAGGGTCGTGCTGTCCTTGTAGTACTTGTCAAAGATGGAGAGGACGAAGTAGGCGCCTGCAGGGGAAGTGGGGAAAGAGAGGATCAGTTGCAGGTGGTACGGTGGATAGACAGCGGTGGGGCCGGATGAGAAGGACAGCAGGGAGGGAGGATAGCGAACCGTGGGAATAGAGGTTGCTTGCACAAAAAAATCAGAACTAAAATTTGATGTATAAAAGTGAAGTAAGCACATGCTCAGGAGAAGAAGCGAGCAGCGAGAGAACGGAGGGGTGCGCGGGATGACTCAAGACGCGTACAGTAGCTGATGGCAGTGTGCTTCATTGTGTGCAGCGCGGCGACATAGTCAAGGGTTTGGTGACATAGAGAACAAACAACAGCACGTTGGTTTGGTGTTTGAGTCGACTAAAAAAAAAACATTAAAGTCACGTACAGTAGCCGATGGCAGTGTGCTTCACTTTGTGCAGCGTGGCGAGGTAGTCAAGGTAGTAGAGAGATGGTCCCACTCCCTCATCGAATCCCGCCATCAGCATGTTGGTTTGGTATGAACCCTGAGGGGTGCATGTGGGGGATGCAAAAGCGTAATATGAAGTGGATGTGGATGGGGATGGGGATGGGGATGGGGATGGGGATGGGGATGGGGATGAAGTATGCGTATGTGCACGTGTACTTGTCCTTGTGTGTGCATAAGCACCCAAATGTGTAGAACATGCATGCATGAGGCCAAAGGAGAACGGGGAGGACAGTACGCATGTCTCTTGTGAGGCATGATGAGGACAGAGAGCCTGCTGATGCAAGTGAGTAGTCAAGGCAATGAAGCGGGTGGATGGGAACAGCAGCAAAAGCAGCAAAAACACCGGATAGTTGCCAGGTTGAAGCCACAGGTGGAACTGAGAAAGGAGGAGGCAGCGAAACGTAATGTTTTCCTTCTTATTTTTTTCCTAAAAAAGTTCTAAAACAGGGGAGGGAGGCAGGCGGATAAGCTGCTGAGCTGACCCGTGAGCGCAGAGCAGTGGCGAGCTCGAGGCGAGTGAAGTTGGCAGCAGCGGAGGTGGAGAGCGAGATGCTGTTGCGGAAGGCGTACAGGTGAATGTTCTTCTGAATCAGCTCCGAGAATTGCACCCTGGTGAGAGGGGTGGTGGTGGTAGTGGTAATTGGGATGGGGAGAGGCGGGATGGACACGGGAAAGAAACGCTATCACATGGAGATACTAGAGGCGAAAAGCGCAGTTTGGGTGCACAGCGAGAGAAAGAGCAAGAGTAGGGAAGGAGATGGTTCAAGTCGACGAATCAGCTTGTCTTGATTAGCAGGACTAGTGTGCTTTCGACAGGTGTGGTTCAGGCGGGAGTGTGTGGCGGCGAAGGGGAGAGGGTGGGCGGACGGGGGATCCGCGGAGCGAGGTGAGAGGAGAGAAGAGAAGAGGGTGTGCGGAGCGAAGGGGGAGGATTGAAACGAGAGGGAAGCAAAGCGCAGATGGGGAGGAGAAAAACGGTGAAGGATTTAAAAGGTGGCTGCAGACTGGGATGTAAAAAAAAAGGTGGCTGTAAAGAAGGAAGGAGGGGCCAGATGCGCCTGAAATCTCCAGGTGTGGCGTGAACCTTTCCGCGTACTTTCGCGCAAGGATCGGATAAGACAAAGCGCGGTCGGACTAAGGCGTGATCGGACTAAGGTGTCATGGGGGAAGGTGAATTTTGATTCGAGTGGCTGAATTCCACTGCGGGGTGAGCCAAACAGGAATCCAGATCTAAGGAGGCGAAAATTGCGTTGTTTGAGACAAAGCCGATCGGAACCTTCATTTAATACGTACGGCGTCGCCTTCCTCAAATAGTTCAACATAGTCTCCAGAGACTAACGAAATAGGGAGAGGAGAACGGAGAGAGAAAGGGCGGAAAGAGTCGGTGGTTTGAATGGAAAAGACCGAACGCGAGTCTCACTTGCCGAAATCTCACCTGTCGCCTGCCTCGCCTGACGTGGCAAGCAATTTCGTCTCGTCGAGAATCATGATCTTATCCTCATCCGTTTTCTTAATCACGATCGACTGGTTTGCTGACGTGTCCGCAACAACCAGTGCGAAGCCGTCTCCCACAAGGCCGAACAGACAGTCCATGGCGTGCGAGTCAAGATACGATCAGCTCAAGCAACTAGACGTGGAATAATAAGCGGAATTTAAGATCAAGGTGCTAGTTGACGGCGATCTGAACGGGGAGGCAAGGGAGCGTCAGAATAGTTCGGGCCTCAAAGGGAACTATGGCGGCAAAGCAGAGGTGGGGGAATTCGGATTTGAAGGATGGATGGCTGCCATTACCGCGTACAGAACTTTGTCTCCCCTTAAAGCTCGCGTCTCATATTTACTAGTGTTTAACACTTGGTTGGGAAAGTAAGATCCTGATTGGTTTACGAGTGACGAGTTTTTTGACGAGCGGGGGAAATACATGCGCGAAGTTCCAAAGTGTTGAGGCCAACACAAGAGCTCAGGCGCAGGTTTGGGTCACATCCGAACCTCTTGCGTGACAGGTTTGGGAAGTTGCACTTTGTGCGACCAACACTGACGACGGGAACACAGATTGTGCAAGGGAGTGAAGTGATAGGGAAAAATCAAGCGCCAAGGTTAGCACTCCAGCCCTACCTCCTTACACGTAGTAGAAGCATTACCACTCCATTAGTAACCTAGCTCCTATCCAAAGGCGTCAAAAGGACAAAGAATGTCACGTAACAGGGGTGAGCAGCAGTAGCGCTCCCCTTTGCCTATGCTTATGATTAGGTAATAGCCGTCATCTTCCCACCACCCGACCTCCGCTTCCCCGCCACCCCATCTCCCCTGCTCGCCGACCGATCTCCCGTGCAACCCGCCCGAGTTCCCGTTCCCGCGGCCCGATCTCCCATTTCTGCCGCCCAATATCCCCTTCTCGCCTCCTCTCGCCTCCCCGCGCGTGCTCCTCTCGCCTCTCAGCGCGTGCTCCTCTCCCCTCCCAGCGCGTGCTCCTCTCCCCTCCGCGTGCGTGCTCCTCTCCCCTCCGCGTGCGTGCTCCTCTCCCCTCCGCGTGCGTGCTCCTCTCGCCTCCCCGCGCGTGCTCCTCTCCCCTCCCCGTGCGTGCTCCTCTCGTCTCTCCGCGCGTGCTCCTCTCCCCTCCCCGCGCGTGCTCCTCTCCCCTCCGCGTGCGTGCTCCTCTCCCCTCCGCGTGCGTGCTCCTCTCCCCTCCGCGTGCGTGCTCCTCTCGCCTCCCCGCGCGTGCTCCTCTCCCCTCCCCGTGCGTGCTCCTCTCGCCTCCTCGCGCGGCATCCCCCCTGCACGCCCTCATTTCCCCCCCTGCACGCCCTCATTTCCCCCCCTGCACGCCCTCATTTCCCCCCCTGCACGCCCTCATTTCCCCCCCTGCACGCCCTCATTTCCCCCCCTGCACGCCCTCATTTCCCCCCCTGCAGGCTCTCATTACCCCCCTTTTATGCACCCGTTTCCCCTCTGCTCACTCTCTTTCACCCCTCACTCACGCGTTTTCCCCTCTGCTCACTCTCTTTCCCCCACACTCACCCTTTCTCCCCTCTGCCCACTCTGTTTCCCCCGTCACTCACCTTCTTACCGAATTCTCACTTTTCATTCACCCCTTTTTCCAATCCCGCTTCCCCTTTTCCATCTCTCCTTCATGCCTCCCACCACCTCTCCCTGCCTTCCTTGCTTCTCTCCTTATCTCCTTCATGCCTCCCACCATCTCGTTTTCCTTCTCATCTCTTGTGGGCCACATCACAAGGCCCGTCTGCCCTCTCACACTCTTCCTGCCATTCTCACTCTCGCAATCCTCACCGCCGTCCCTTCCTTCCTGTAACCAATCTCCCCTCCCCCCTTTTCCCTTCCTTCCCTCCACTTCCTCCCCTTCCCTTCCTTCTCTCCCCATCATTCCCTCCCCTTCCTCCCCTCCCCTTCATCCCCATCCCTGCCCTTTCCTCCCTGCCCTTCCCTTCTCGACCCCGCCCTTCTACGTCACTCCTCGCCTTCTGCCCTCCAGTTCATGTGCATGTGCTGCCATCACTTTTGCCCCATACATGCATCTTATTAACTCATGTTTACTCGCTTGTATTCCCTTTTCACCCTCCGTCCCTTCAAATCTCCCCTCACTTACTACCCATCTCCCTGCCTTTCCATCACACCTCCCTGCCTTCTCATGGATTTGAGGCACCATTGCGACACCAGGTGTCATACAACCTGTAATGCATACGCAAAGCTACAAGCTACAAGCCAGTATAGGAACATGCCAGTATTAGGGACATGCCTCTATCCTTCTGACACTCTCAGTGTCCATACATCTTGGAAGAATATCTTGCACTGCAGAAAGAAAAGTACATATTGTGCCTTTGATATGGATATCTCCTACACTAATACAGTATCATGCTTGCATACAACACACAAGAAAAACAGGTGGTGGTACGGTATAGAGCGTGGACTAGCTTTAGCTGCGCCTCAGCTTGCTCCTCTGCTTCACCACTGAAAACACAGGGAGTGGAGTAGGCAGGAATAATTGTGTGAAGGAACATGGGGGAGGTGGTGTGAGGTGCCAAAGGAACAACTGCAAGGGAACACAAGCAAGCGCACATGATGAAAGCATGTGGGGAGACAGTGATGGGTGCACATGCATGGGAACTACAGTAGTGGGCGGGTGAGGTGTGAAGGGGAAGGGGAGGGCATGAAAAGGAAGGGAAGGGTTGAGAAGGGATGGGGAAGGGAAGCGCAGGGCAGGGAGGGAAAGGCAGGGATGGGGAGGGCAGGGTGGAACAGGGCAGAGGGTGGGGGGAAGGAGGGCTGAGGGGATGGGGGGAAGCAGGAAAGGGGATGGGGGGAAGCAGGAAAGGGGATGGGGGGAAGAAGGAAAGGGGATGGGGGGAAGCAGGGGGGGAACGGAGGAGAAGCAGGGGGGGAAATAGAGAGCAGAGGGGAAATTGATGGAAAAGCAGAGCGGGAATTGATGGGGAGCAGAAGGGGGAATGACGGGATTTATCGCAACCCGTCGTTCGCACCTAATCAGGGCGGCAGGGAGAATGAGTGGAAAGGCAAGGGGGGTGGGGGAAAGGAAAAGGGGTTGGGGAGGAGAGAACGGAGATAGGGAGGATGAACGCCGGCAAGCAGGAGCGCATTTCCTGTCTCCACTCACCTCCCCTCCCATTTCCTCCCCTCCACATCCCACCTACCCCCTCCCCTCCCCCCCCTGCTCCTTCTCCCCGCCTCCACTCCAACCCGCCTCTCCCCCGCTCTCCTCCCGCTCCTTTCTCTCCCTCTTCCGCCGCCTCTCTCCCGCCCTTCCCCTCCTTTCTCCGCTCCTCCGCTCCCTACTTGCTCCTGCTTCGCTCCCTCTCCCACTCCCCCGCTCGGCCCCCATCCCCCCTGCAAACAGTCGACGGCAAGCTGGACGACCGAGTTTTGGGACATGTTTGGCGGCTTCGCGCCACTGGCTGCACTTGCGCTCGCAATCGCCCCACTCGTCCAGGCGCTGCTGCACTGTGCGCTGTTCTTGTGCTGTGCTGTATTACACGATGTGCTCTTCACCCTGCTACGCCAAGGACCTGCATTCATGCATGACCCCCTGCATGCACGCCCCCTCGTCGCGTCCCCTCCCGTCCCTCCCGTTTCCGCCCCGTACCGTCGCATCCCGCCCCTTCCGCGTGCTCCTCTTCCCTCCCTTCCATTTGCGTCCGGTCTCGTCGCATCCCGCCTTCCCGTCACGTCCCCTCCCGGCCCCTCGTCGAGATTCTTACCTTCCTGTGCCGTCCCGTCCCGTCCCTCTAGTCCCTTCCCGTCCAGTCCTGTCCAGTCCCGTCGCTTCCCGTACTGTCCCGTCCTGCCCCATCGCGTCCCTTACCTGGCGCGCCTCATTACCTGGACATGGTTCACGATAAGCACGGGATGTACCCTGGTCGCCGCTGATACTGATAAATGAAGACCTAATTTCAAGTTTATAGGTCGGCCGTATATGCTGATCAACGAGAATCTAACTTTTGTGTAAGAGGTAACCGCGGTTGCTAGTGGAAAGAGTTTTACTCTTGAACCTGAGCCTAGTGCTAGTGCGAAATCGGGTTTCTGAGTTCTGTCAGTCTCATATTTTTCAGCTGTTGTAAATGCTTGATTCGTGCGACAACCTGGTCGCCGGTGGGGGAGTTTGGGCGATCGTGTTGTCCCCGTGCAGGTGTGTTTTCCAAACCTACCTGGGTGCACGATCGCATGATTGGTTTGGCACGTCCCTGCGCATACCGCCAAGCAAGTTTGTAGGTTCCCAACCAATCGTTTCAACCTGGGCCAACCTTCAGTGGAGTTGTGCGACAGTTTGAGGGTTACCGGATACCAAGCGTTTAACACCTGGTTGGGACACAGAAATATGAGACGCGAGCTTTAAGGTTTCGCAAGTTACCAGCCAATACTGTTAGCCAGTCCCGCTCCCTGCCTTGGCCCGAAGTTCTGATGAGAGCTTTGGCGCGAAAACTGCAACCCTGACTTGTTTCGCGAGCTACCCATTGTTTTTTGCAGTTATGTTACTAGCACAATAAAAAGATATCTAACCATCTAGATAAGAAAATACATGTAAGCGGGACTAACTTCAGTGCGTAGATCTCACTGACCAATGATAACAACCACCTGTTGGTCTGAGCCTTTGTTTTGAGCCTTATTATTTTGAGCCTCTTTCTTAGTACACCAATATAAATATGTTTATAAAAAAATAATTGCATTTACTAAACTATTGATTGCCCTACCATAATCCTTATGAAATAGAGGCCCCATGAATTAGAAGGGTTCATTTCAACAGTCATAATCGTGCACTCTTGTATTACAACTTATAACAATTCTGAAAACCACCTCGGTTATTACAACAGGGGGGGAAGGGGGTTATTCAACAATTTACAGACCTACAAAGGTCAGCTAAAACGAAGAGGGTACACAAATAGCCTTCCCCCCTACGGATCCAGAGCAACTCTTTCCATTGTAAACTTCAAAATCTGAAATAGCTGTTGCCGAAGCTCCACCATAGAAGCGATAGGCAGCGGAACACGACATGGATGGTTTTACTGGCTTGACCCTGCCCTTCTTGCACACACCCATTTGAAACGACCAGTACTCTGCCCTGAGACACACCTGGGATGGTGAGGTGAGATGCGATGTGACCAGAGTGCATGGATGTTTTTGAGAGTAGGAGAAAATGGAAAAGAGGCAAGGCCGGCATTTGTGTGCCCATCTGTGGAAGACTTGTATGGAAATGCAAGCAAGCTTACTGTAGAAGGAGGATAATAGTCTCATGGACGTGTGAACGGCACAAACGAATATCTCAAGTGCGGAACACAATGGCACAAGGATATTGTACCCTGCAAATCACAACTACCTCTTGCCACTCACAGCCTGCTTTCCCGTCTCTCCCGCTTTTGCCACCCCCCCCTGTCCCTGCCCCAATCCCCTCCCCCTCACAGCCCTCACCTGGACACCAATCTTGCTGCCAACAGCAGACGCAGACGAAGGGATGGTAGCAGAACAGGTAAGCCCAGGATTATTGCGGTAGAGATCTTGCCAAGGATTCGCACTTGAATCCCCTTCTTGTGAGCCTGTGCTGCTCTTTTGGACCAGCCGGTCGCACGTGTCTTGAGGAGTGAGCGTGCCGTATTTCACGCACTCGGGAACGGTGAAAGCGAAGGCAGCACTGCGCTCGATGCACACGGACTGGCCGGCTTTGATGGGCTTGGAGCAGTCAAGGCCGGGGTTGAGTGCGGTGAGGTTGGTGAGAGGTAGGTTTACCTGTGTGCTGATGGATTCACAGGAGTCTCCCTGGAGGGTTGGGAGAAGTGTGGGGAGAGTGTGATGGGGTTTGAGACGTCACCACAGCAGTCAAGGCCGGGGAAGAGAGTGGTGGAGGATGAGAGAGGTGTAGGGAGAGTGTGCTTGTGGGTCGATCATTGTTGATAAGATGATGTCGAGACGATGGTGCATTTACGGTTGATGATGATGATGACGATGATGCAATGATGTTGCAATAATGATGATGCGAAGATGATGACATGATATGATGGTGGAATGATGGTGCAATGATGATGAAACGATGATGTGATAATGGTTCAAGGATGGTACGGCAATTTCGCATGCGGTGTGCTGCGTGGACTAGGTGTGAGGTGGTTGAGCGTTACGTGATAAAAGTTGTATTTTGAGACGTCTCAGAATACAACTTTTGTGCTGCGTGGACTAGGTGTGAGGTGGTTGAGAGTTTTTTGTGTTGTGGCGTGGCCAAGAGGGTAGCAGGTCCCACAACTGGGAGTGGGCAAAGAATGGAGAGCAGGGTGTGACGGGGATGTGTTTGTTGTGGAGCCTTGCAAAAGCAGGTCCCACATTGGGAGTGGTAAACAAGGGGGTGCAGGGTGTGGGGAGAGTTTTGTGAAAAATCCATAAGACGTTTCGAGAATCTTTCATGCAAGATTTGTGCGTGGTTTTGAGGAGGAGCGTCAAAAGGAGGTCTCACACTCACATTGAGGGTATAGAAGAAGGCAGTGCAGGGTGTGGCAGGAGTACCATCCAGCTGAAGAACACTGCCCTTGGGCAATGGCTGGCTGCAGTCAATGCCCTGCATTGGGGTGATCAGGTGCGCATGAAATAGACTTTGCGAGGTGCTTACGAGGTGTCTTTTGACTCTGAAGTCACCTCATGCTTGAGTTGAGATAACACGAGGCGCTCACCAGCCCACTCTCCTTTTCAAAGTACTACCAACAACTACTGGTGTTGAATCCTAAGTTGCTACCACGTATCGAACTCAATGGCGCCTAACTGGTGTCCTCTTCCTCAGAAGTCACCTCATGCTTGAGATAACACGAGGCGCTCACCAGCCCCCTCTCCTTTTCAAGAGCAATGCTCACTTTGTTTTCTCGAGACTCCAAATGTAGGGAAAAGTCCCCGGAGAGCAACGTTTTCAACTCGTTCTACAGGTATAAGCTGCCTTTTGGTTTTTTTCCTAAGGTGGCTTTGATTTTGAGAAAATCAGGTTCTTGAATCATACTGCACCTCAGTAGAAGTGGAGGTAGCTAACCAGAACAACCTATATGCTCTTTCCTTGTCACAAAGCTCACACCATACAGCATAGAGCTCGCAGGCGCAATGAAGGGAGAACAAGCAGATGTGGACGTTAGAGGTAAGAAGCCAAGTACAGACTAGCCCATTCATGGTCAAGGACTCAACCTATCCCCACCTTCCTTTCCACGCCTTTTCACCCAATCCTTACTTACTGCATTCGGAGAAGTGAGTCTACTCAGAGTGAGTTTTGAGAATTCTCAAAAGTCACCCCAATCCTTACTTACTGCATTCTGAGAAGTGAATCGACTCAGAGTGAGGCCAATAAGGGGATGAACATCCGAGCACCACCAGTTGTCGCCGCTGACTGTCATTGTGGTGGCCGTGGTGTTGGCTGCAGGCAGCATTGGGATGGGCGGACATAGAGACATTGGGATAAGGTTTTGAGTCGACTCAAAACTCTGTCAGCGTGGTAGGGTAGCTGTTGTGTTGGCTGCCTGCAGGCAGCATCGTGAGTGATGCAGGGGCATCGAGATAAGGAAAGAGGAAAGGTGGGTCTAGAAAAACAGGAGAGAGCTCGAGTTGGGCCTGTCGTGCATACCACTCCACTCTGATTCGCTCTCATGTCATGTTATAGCAATTCTGAGGGCCTCGAAAGCAAACGTGTGCATGCCATGCCATTCCGCCTTGATTCCCTCTCATGCATTGCAGCATTACCAGTCGTAACACAACCGAAATCCACAAGAGATTCTAAATAG
This sequence comes from Closterium sp. Naga37s-1, assembly GCA_947471745.1. Classification (NCBI taxonomy): domain Eukaryota; kingdom Viridiplantae; phylum Streptophyta; class Zygnematophyceae; order Desmidiales; family Closteriaceae; genus Closterium; species Closterium sp. Naga37s-1. Next base: position 4,896,380 of record CANJKZ010001109.1, on the reverse strand, counting down.
TGCAATGCAAACAGGCATACTCATCTGCTCCTACTCGATGAGTAGCATCGTCACCTTATCTGGATTGCAGGTGGGGAAGAATGTTTTGTTGACTCTCGAGCTCTACTAGGATCGCTGGTGGGGTAATTATATTTAAGCCAGCATCCTCGTTGTTAGCATCCTCCGATGTGTTCCAGGTATTAGCATGTTTCCCGGATCGCATGTGCGGTCCTCAGAATGAAATCAGAGTAGCATCACCTGGATCGCAGGTGGGGAAGCCGTCAACGGTTGTGCTAAGAACGTGGTTGGGAGGGCAGATGCAGGAGTAGGCGCCCTTGCCATCGTTGATGCATGCTCCCACGTAGCAGGGGTTCTTGAAGTATGACCCACACACGTCCACTGCCACACGTGTTCCAGAATGGGTGGCGGATATATGCACAAGCAGACATTGGGTAAAAGCGGATATACGAAGAAGAAAGTGGATGTTTGAGTCAACTCAAACAACTTGATTGAAGTATTATGACCCACACACGTCCACTGCCACTCGTGCACCGGGGTGGGTGGCAGATTGTAGCACAGACAGGCATTGCAAATAAATGACCAACAGGAGAAGAGAGAGAAGGAGGATCACGGACGAAGAGAGTATGATAGTTGATGTATACTCCCACGTCACAAGGGATCCTGAACCTGAAATATGAGTCTGCTTTTGAGTCGACTCAAAAGCACAAGGGATCCTGAACCTGAAATATGACCCACACACACCCACTGGCGGAGATGAGCAGGGGGATATGGTGGAGAAGAAAGAGGGAATGTGGCACGGAATTTAAAGCCATGGAAGTAAAATAACATATATCTCTGCCATTTCTGTGGCTTTTGAATCGTGGGAAGTCGAGCCGCCACTTTGTCGTACCTTCTCGCCTGTGCTAGTCACACCGTATTCTCACAAAGGAAGAAAGAAACCCCTGTTTGAGAGCAAGAGGAGGGCGCGTAGGAATTCGCATGCTGCAAAAGCCAGGCACAGTTCAGTCCGCATGAGACGATGTTCCATTCGACTCAAATAGCGGCTTTCTATTCAGTGTGAGATCAATTTTGCAAATCCGCCTTTTACCAGCAGCAAAACCTACCAAAGAATCTTTGAGCTCTTTTACCGAGAAGTACGACTTCCCATAAGCTGTTTCGAAGTGGACTCAAAGGTGCGATCTTACCATTAGCACATGTGTTGGAGCCGTATCCATTCTCAACCTCCACAAACGGCTGTACAGTCGCATCAGGAACGTTGCAGGTGCAGTTGTTGCCGCCTCCGGTAGTGCTCATGCAATTGAACCGCCCGCATGGGTTCATACTAGGCTGAGACCTCACGTCTCCCTTGTAGCTGTTGCTCCCGCATTGGTCTCCTGGAACTGAAAGCGGGAGTGACATTTGGAAGGAAACGCAAGGCGATGGATGTTGGAATAAAAAAGAAAACAAACAGGTGTGTAGGAAAGACAATCCAGAGTGTTCGAGTCAACTTTTGCCACACTCAGTCACTGAAGACAATCGGCAGTCAGTCACTATGAGACATGCTCCACGTCACTGTCAGAACTTAAGCTTAGAATCCATGCATTAGTAGTGAGCTCGAGGCTCTTTAAGTACATCCAGGATGAGCAAGGAATGGATGTTGAAGGGAATCGGGGATAATCTCTAGGGATTGGGGGTAATCCCAGGGCAATCTCCAATTGGCGGGTTGGAGATTTCTTGGATATTACATTTAAGTTTGGTTGGGATGTGAGTGTACACCCAACCAAACACAAAGTGCAAACTACACTACGCTAGCAGGTATGTCAGAATCGACTTGAATGGTTTTGCGCAACTCGGGTTGTGAAGCCCCTGATTCAAACCAGACCATGCTCACATACGAACACATCTGCGGTTCTGCCCCACTCTTGAGAGTGGGGTAGATGCCTCACTCTTGACAATGGGGTAGATGCCAGGCAGCACGTTGATGCCACACACGCCATTCCCTCCCTGAATGTCCATGCGCATGTGACCCTTGCTGCCCCACTCCTCTCCCCATGAGTTCCGGATGATCCAAAACGGAGGAGCAATGCGGTTCTGGCTGCCGTCGTCTCCTCTAATGAAGTAGCCAATAACGAGTACAACGTGGTTGAGACTTCCAGTGTAGCAACCGGGATCCTGGTACTTGATTTTCTGAAGGAAAATAGGGGAAAACACAGTACCGGATGGAGTGAGAGTTGCAATGAACGTACATCGTATCATAGGTGCAATCACCTATAAGACGTCCTGTAAGTTGCCATAGGTCACTTTCGTTACTTACCCCATCGTATGTCTTGAATGAGGGATCAGATGCCTCAATGTGAACCACCACTGGCTGCCGCTGCACTGCCAGCATGAGCCCTACATACCCCTTGAACTGCGCACGCTCAAACGCCTGCACCGGGTATGTTGTTGCCTGCAAAGCAGAGCACACAGAACAGAAGTGCATGTAGATTGTTGGGAGATGAATCAAGTGATCAAAGCACGGCCGCATGAGCCCCACCCCACCCACATGTCCTTTGAACTGCGTACGCTCAAATGCCTGCACTGGATATTGTGCTGGCTCGCGTCATGGAGATTGGATTTATTTGAAGGGAAAATGGGGATTTGAGGTGCTAAAGAGTGGGGGAAGGGATGGGGATGGGATGTGGATGGGGAAGAAAAACAAAGTAGCACATGAATCACCCCACCTTACATCCGTTCCATACAAGATACATCTGTCTTCTTCGCAAGGGACACAAATAACTATTCACAACAAAGAGCCAGCTCAATACATCACCAACCAAGCACAGCAAAATGTAACAGATTATTTTTTTCCTTCTTTCTTTCTTTCTCTCTGTCTTCAGAGATCGCCTAGGTGGTTGATTAAGCCGCTTCACAAACCAACTGAAGAACAGTGAAAACGGAAACACCCTCCAATAACCGCACACTCATAACCGCACCTTGCCTTCCCTCTCACACACCGACCAGCTAATGACCGTACTCTGCTCCGCCTACCGGGTCACTGTCCCCTGTGAGCCCACTGGTGGCATCGAGAGCCACGAGCTTCTCAAAGGCTTCAGTGGGGGAGCCGCCAGCAGAGCACTTGTCGGAGTCGGAGAGGCCCATGAGGGCGAAGAGAGCCTCCACTGATAGCTGGGGAGCGGCGCCCCACTTTGCGATGCCGTATGCGGCTTCCACACTTGCCACCACTGCATATGCCCAGCATGCATCTGGGAGGAAGAAGGAGATGAGGAGAATTGGAAGCATTCATAGCGGGTGGAGAAGGTATTATGAGGGCGGGGAGGAGATGTTAAGTTGGAAAGGGCATATTCTGTATTGAAATAAAAAAGAATGGAGAGGATATATTTAAGATGGAGGGGATAAAATTAGGATAGAAAGAGTATAACTATGATAGTAGAGATGATATAATCAGGATGACAAAAAAAAAGAAAAAAAGAAGAAAAAAAAAGATGAGAGGGGGAACTGAATACGGCCTCTCCAACCTAACATGCAAGGACGGGGGAACTTTCTGCCTCGTGCGAAAGTGCACACATTAGAAACTTTAAGAACGCTCAACAATAAATACAGCAGCAGTTGACTGACAATGAATTGCTGAGAAGCATAAACCAGGAAATTGTGATCTTTTATTATCATTTGCACACAACCATATGCCTGCATGCAACAGTGTGATAAATGAGAAACTTGCCAAAATCTTACGAAGAAGCTCTTTTTCTGTGCGGCCCTCTTTCCACTTACGGCAGTCCTGCTGGTTCTTGACAGGCCATTTGAGGAAGTCCACAGAGTCCCACGTCGTCAAGTCACTGATTCTCCACGAGTCAGCTTTCGTTTTGGTAAGCTCGAAGTCCGAGCTCACATACCGCGGAAAGGGGCTCGCATGAGACGGTGCAAATGTAGCCTCTGATAATGAGAGGCCAAGGGCTGTGAAGGGGCGGGAAGAGGTGGAGAAGAAGAGGATGTGGTCAGACAGGGAGATGTGCGTGGGGAGTTGGGGGAGAGTGGGCAGTGAGTGAGCTGGCAGTGAGTGGTGGGTGGGCGGGGAGTGGGTGAGCGGGCGGTGAAATTTCGGCCGGCAATAACGCTGGGGGGGCTGTGTCCTTTCGTGGCACACGTTGCTGCCAGCCAAACAGCTGTTGCAATGCCGATTGAGCCTGCTTCAGGTCAGGCAGATGCTGTGAAGGCAGAGGCTGTGAAGGCAGAGGCTGTGAAAGCAGACGCTGTGAAAGCAGACGCTGTGAAGGCAGAGGCTGTGAAGGCAGAGGTTGTGAAAGCAGACGCTGTGAAAGCAGACGCTGTGAAAGCAGACGCTGTGAAGGCAGAGGCTGTGAATGTGCCAAAAAATAGCAGCCGCAATGCTGGAGCACCATCAACCTACAGAACAGTGTGTATAAGGGTCTAGAGAACCCCCAGATACTTCTGGGCAGAAGGTCTTTTTAGAGTTTGGGGGTTTAGGGAACACCATGTCACCCGGACAGGCTGAGGGCATACTTCTCTCTGCTCGTTTCTTTGTTATTGTCCCTGTTTTTTCTCATATTTTCCCGAATCACCAGCCCATGATGGTTCAGTCTAGCTCCAACCCGCCAGTCACGTGCCGGGCCCGCGCGTGGCACGGCCAGCCCAGGTTTGAGACGCCCTAAAAGCAGCCCATGGTGAGTCTAGCTCCAGCCTGCCAGTCACGGGTCGGGCCAGTGGCACGGCCGGCCCAGGTTTGAGACGCCCCAAAAGCAGCCCATGGTGGTTCAGTTCAGTCTAGCTCCAGCCTGCGAGTCACGTGTCGTGTCGTGTCGTGTCGGGCCCGCGTGGCACGGCCAGCCCAGGCAAGCCCGGTCCCCGCCTTTGACCATGTCTAGTACCCGCTTCCTGCTTCGCATCCTCTACAGCCCCCACACTTCGAGAGATATTTGATAGCTTTCAGGCAAACCTTTATACATCCTCTAGAGCCCCCCCTTGGAATTCCCCCCCTGGGGACCTCACAGTGCCAAGCGGTAGTACGTAGGTACGTAGGTAGGTAGGTAGGTAGGTAGGTAGGTAGGTAGGTAGGTAGGTAGGCAGGTAGGTAGGTAGGTAGGTAGGTAGGTAGGTAGGTAGGTAGGTAGGTAGATAGGTAGGTGGGTGAGTGGGTGGGTGGGGGGGTAGGTAGGTAGGTAGGTAGGTAGGTAGGTAGGTAGGTAGGTAGGTAGGTAGGTAGGTAGGTAGGCAGGTAGGCAGGTAGTTACGTAGGTAAGTCGTTCGTTACCTACCATGCTTGGTTTGTGGGTCGACTAGAAAAACATAGGCGAGATGCCATGACGAGCTGGGAGGTTGGCTTGCTTGCGGGGCTAATGGTTGGATAACGGACGAGCCATGCATGCCTGGCTCTTTGGCGACTAGCACGGCTCGGCCCGGGGTGGTGAGTTTCAATCAAAAGAACACTTCCAAGCCACATTCAGGATTTTGCAGATGTTGATCTGTGTGAGCCAACTGGGAGTTCTCATTAGCTCTCATTAATGCGAAGGACAGCCTCTCAGGTATGTACTTGGTTGAGGGGCATATATGGTGTGACAGTTGAACACAACACACACACCTTGTCAGGTCTTACAAAAACAAGAACAAGGAATGGCAGTTGAACGAGGAGCATTTCGAATTCTGGCTGGCTGCCACTGTGCCACGGGTCAGAGAAAGCTCACCTTGATCCCTGACCGGTACTGGCTTGGGGTTGGTTGACCTAAAGCCTGTAGTTCGAGGAAAAAGATAAGGGACTTATTACAAGATCATGATTGAGTCTTGAAATCCAGAGCGAAGAAAAAGATAAGCAGGGTAGTAATGTCAAGTCAAGAGAGATCATACGTATTAGCTACCCCTAGTCAGGTCCACATGAACTAATGATGACATGGATTAGCACAGCGCCACAAATTACCTCCAACTGACACAGCCCAGACAGTGCTTACACCATTGTTGGGACAAATCGCTCGTGCTTATTGCTTTGCATTGCATCCAAAACTGCCATGCCACCACCGCCATTAACACCGTCAACCACCACCGCCTCACCTTTCTTTCAAATCCGTTTAGCATCATCCTTTCAACAACAGCAGCAGCAGCAGCAGCAGCAGCAGCAGCAGCAGAAGCAGCAGCAGCAGCAGCATGAACATGGCAAAACAACTGGAGCCGCTGCTTCCACCACCACCCCCAACCCCACCACACCCACCCACATCATCATCCACCTCCACACCCCCACCCTTGAGCTACGACCCTCTCAATACATCAACATTCAGGCGGGCAAGCCATCTCCCTCACCCCACGTTTTGATATCCTTGCCTGTTTGCACAGAGGAGAAGAGAATGCCATGCAGCTGGAAGGGCATCACAGCAGTGGACACTGTAAATCCAAACGAGAACGCCTGCTGCTTTACCCCACCCTGCAGCACCGCACACAGCGACAGTCTCTCCTGCAGCAGTGGCTCCACCGGCTTTCCATCAGCGCCAGCCAGAAACACCCGAATGCGCCCTTCCGTGCCGGGATCCCCAGGCTCATAGTCCACCCAGACCTTATATGCATAGCCATCCGTGAGCGTGAATGTCGATGGTTCTGATACTAAGGGCTCCTCCCCCCCATTGATGCTCAACCCCACTTGCTGGTTACTTCCATCCATGTTAAAAACCACGGCTATGCTTCCAGTCCCCGCTCCTCCATATCCCACACGAGCAGCGGCTCCTGCCTTGGCCTTTGCTGCGATCACAAACGCGAAGCTGCTGGGTGCAGTGAAACCAGGCTGGGGCATGAGAGCGAAGGTGAAGTTGACACTGAATGCGAGCTCCAAGCCACATCCCGGGGTTGCGGCGTTTGGGAACGCAAACAGGGTCACTGGCTTTGCTATGAACCTCCCCACTGGCTTCTGCTGTGTTCCCTTAGTGAGGACCGTAAATGGCGGGAGAATATCGATCGGTGAGGTTTGGATCCAGGCTGGAAGGTTGTGAGGGAGGGGCGGCAGAGCATGGGAAGGGTGGGGTGGTTGAGCAGTGGAGTGGTTTTTCAGTTGACTCAGAAGTCAGAGCAAACGGGAGGGAGAGAGTGGTGAGCAATGGTGCTAAGCAGTGGTGTGAAATAAATCCATTTGGTCAGGTCGTAGGAGGAAGGGTCCATGGATAAGAGTTATACGAATAAGCACTTCCATGATTTCTCTATTGTGCTTCATTCTCACAGTTTACAGTAGCTATTAAGTCATAAGTAGTGGAAAAATAACTTACTTGCTGCGATACAGTTGGTTCCCTCATACTGCACAGAGCCGGGATTACAGGAGCACGTGGGCACGAGGCTAGGTCCATCTGGATAGCACAGGCCACGGCCACCACAGGCAGCAGTGGTGTTGGAGATGCCACAAAACGCCGAGCACTGCGCTGCGGGCCGCTGCTGCGATTCCGGGCGGCAGGCTTTGTTCTGTGTGAAGCAGTTGGCGGCGATGGTGTATCGAAGGCAGTCTGGCCCCGAAACAGCACCGGACAGGTAGTTGTTGGATAGATCTACTTGGATGGCCGGGAGCTTCACAAGGGGACCTGTGAGGTAGTTATGTGAGAGGTCACTGCAAGAGGGGATGGCAAGCGAAGGCATGTGCGTGTGGTGGGTTGGGGTGGGGTGGGGTGGGGTAGGATGATGAGGAGAGCTCTGTTTGAGGTGTGAAGCATTGTTTGCGTTGTGATTTGGCCATGCGATTGCCACAAAGCCGTTGCTACCAGGGATATGAAACGACTTGCCACACCATGCTGCTGCGTTGAGTTTCCCATGACCTTCCATACCTTCCATACCTTCCATACCTTCCATACCATGCTTCTATGAGTTTCCCACTGTGCACAAAAGCCTTGCCTCACTTGAAGGAGGGTGTGCCAGAAAGAGTGAATGTGGAGTATACAGAAGTGATCATGGAAGCTTACACATGATACGACAAAGCAACAACAAACAACTACTCCATAGACCACAGGAGAGTAATGCTCCGCTGCGGATGCCTGAACTCTGAGCATCACGGCTGGTGAAACGCTCGAATGCTTCTTGCATCATCATAACAGATAGCGAGCGCTTTCATCTTGGCAAGAGTGGAGGGTAAACTTCCGTATAGCTGGTTGTCGGCGAGTGACCTGATGAATGTTCCACCGTGAAAAGGGAGGAGCAGAAACAGAGGTGGGTAGGCAGGCAGAAAGGAAGCTATGCAGACATTACACAGGACTCACATAGGGAATGATGTTCAAGGAACATGGGGGTTTGGAGAGAGGGGAAGTAGCAGTGAGAGCAAAAGACCACAAAATTCTTTCATCATGAGAGAAAGATCAAGATAAGTGATACTTACAGAGTACGAGAATTTTTTGCACTGTGAGAAATGGGTGTGAAGCAATGTAATGTGTGCTAAATTGCAGTCGGCCCAGCCCATTGATCTTGCCGATCGTTGAAGGAATTGTTCCGGTGAGGGGTCTACTTTTGAGGCACCTCAAAATTAGCAATGTGCGATGACTTACAGTCGGCCCAGGCCGTTCATCTTGCCAATCGTAGAAGGAATTGTTCCAGTAAGACGGTTGCTGTCAAGTCTCCTGAGAGAACAACACAGCATCCACACAATGAAGTGAACATTATCTTGTTCAGAAGGAGAACAACACATTATCCACACAGAGAGCGCAGTATATATCAAGAAGAAACAGAATGGCGCAGAGGTAAACAGGTGTGCGTGGTATGCAGATTCCTAGGGAACACCAACGGAAGCGGAAGGCATGAAGCTTGGAGGCATGCAGGCACGCGACACGCTAAAACAGGGAAATGCCTCTGTATTGGAGTTGCTTCTGAGAATTTCCAATATTAGTCAAGTTTTGAGTCGACTCAAAACTTGACCCACTACACAGGGAAATGCCTCTGTATTGGAGTTGCTTCTGAGCATTTCCAATATTGACTCAGCTATTAGTAGCATGAAGCGAAGCTGGAGCAGCAAGGGTGACAACTCACCACCACAGCTAGACGAGGCCATCGATCGCATTGACTCACGTTGACTCACATTGACTCACGCTGACTCACATTGACCGAAGGCTGGAAAGCTTGCTGATTGATGAAGGGATGGATCCAGTGACTCTGTTCATGTGAAGGTAGCTGCGTGGATGCATGCAGCCATGCCATGCGGCCATGCCATGCACATCGTAAACGCAAGGCCAATTATTGAATGGCTGCTGCAAAGGCACACACGAAGAGACTTCATGCGAGGGAACGAAGCAAAAGCACAGACGAAGAGGCTTCATGCAAGCTAACGAAGCAAAAGCACTGGTTGCTGCCTGAGAAGAAAACGGTAGAGAAACAGAGGGATAGCGAGGTGTGGTCAAGGATTTGAAGTCTGGGTCGGGTCGGGGAGGGTGGGGAGAAGGGAGCGGTTCCGATCTTACAGTTTTGCAAGAGAAGAAAGAGCACAGATGCTCTCTGACAGCTCCCCTTCCAGCTCGTTGCTTTCGAGAGAGCTGTGTCACAGTGGGGGGCAAGAAAGGAAGAAAGGGACGTGAGAGAGTAAGGAGAGAATCTCAGACACATGCAAAGGTTTGTGGAGGAGGCTTTGGATGGCGATTTGTGGAGCAGATTTCGGATAAAGTGCGGATTAGTAGGAAGGACTGGCAAGAGAAGGCATTTTAGAGGCGCCTCTGGATTAGATTCACACAAAGTTTTTTGTAGATGGAGTGCAATTTAGCAGGACGGGAAGGAGAAGCAAGGGGAAATGAATGGTCATGTGCATAAAGATGGGAGTCGAGCAGGCTATGTGGATGAAAAAATGAGAAGTGGCCTGAATGTGGCCAGGAGGGTTTCTGCAGAGAGGCAGAGGCATGGCAGTACTGGGTTGATACTGAGTTGTGTCAAATTTAGCAGCAGGTGCTTTTTTTTTTTCATAATTCTCAAGTGACACACCTGCAACGACAACTTTCCTTGAGGAGAGGTGCCTCAAAAAGAAAATGAAAGGCAGAGGCACAGCGGCACAGAGCACAGACAGAGTGCTGAGTCGAGTCAATGAGCTGATGGAGGGAGGAACGGGTCCTGTCAGACGATTGCTGCCAAGAAACCTGTGAAGCCCGGGGAAAGAGGCTTGAAAAAATAATGAGTTTTTAGACGACTCTAAACTCAATTTCTGCCAAGTTATTTGTCAAGCACAGGGGAGGAGGTTTGAATGATACATGAAGGAAAGGGCAGTGGAGCGTGAGGGATTAGGAGGAGGATGACACGGGAGGGGAGGTGGGAGAAACAGTATGTCAGAGCATGGTAGATGCATGCATGACCATGCCAGACCATGCATGACCATGCCAGACCATGCATGACCATGCAAGACCATGCATGACCATGCCAGACCATGCATGACCATGCCAGACCATGCATGACCATGCCAGACCATGCATGACCATGCCAGACCATGCATGACCATGCCAGACCATGCATGACCATGCAAGACCATGCACGACCATGCCAGACCATGCATGACCATGCCAGACCATGCATGACCATGCCAGACCATGCATGACCATGCCAGACCATGCATGACCATGCCAGACCATGCATGACCATGTTAGGCCATGCCAGACCATGCCAGGCTCTTCCAGACCGTTCCAAAAAAGTGTAATGCAACTGGGATGGATACATCTTCTCTGAAAAGTGGATACAACCACACGGGATCACGTCCTCATAGTATGTCTCCTTGCCACCATTTCAATTGCCCAATCTTTGAACCCAGCTGGGAATTGAACCCTGGCCTCTAGACAGCAATGTGTGCCATCAATTTGTCTTGCCAAACAAAGGATGTCAGAATTGGTGTGTGAGAAGAGGGCACGATATGCATTTCTGCTGAGCAGTAGAGAGGATTATAGCACGTCTGCACACTACTACATCATGTGCTCGTTCATTCCACACCCACAGATTACTATCTGGTGAACTTCTATCGAGTTGACTTTCGAATCGACTCAAAAGTCTGCTGAGCAGTAGAGAGAGTTACAGCACGTCTTCACACTACTACACCATGTGCTCGGCCCTTCCGCACACACAGATGAATATCTGGTGAACTTCTATCCCACAACCCGCAATTAGACTATGACTCGTGACATGAATGGATGAGTGTCCGCACAAATGGCCCTTTTAGGGGGGGGGTTTACAGGTATCCCATAGCAGCAAGATTGCCGATTCCACTAGGGATTGAGCCTGTGAGCTGATTGTTTTCAAGATTTCTGCAAATACAGCAAACAAAAATGGAGACGAACAACGATGTTATGGAAAATAAATGGAAGGAGGAAAAGAACTGGAAGAAGAGCTGGGAGAGGAGGAACAAGGAAAAGGAAAATGCTGGAATCTGCAAATAAAAAGGAGCAGTAGAATCGTGGATAGTGGGACATGGCGCTAAGAGGAGTAAGAGTAAACTAGCATCAAGAGAGGCAGGTGGGGAAAATTCGAAGAGGCGGAGCAGTGTTTGGTTGGAGCACATGTCCAAGCAAACGGCCTCACAGACGTGTCAATCTTTGAGGCGCCTCAAAAATAGGAGGAGCACTGCTTGGTTGGAGCACTGCTTGGTTGGAGCACTGCTTGGTTGGAGCACTGCTTGGTTGGAGCACACACACGTCCAAGCAAACTGCCTCACAGGTGTGTCAGTTTTGTGAGGCTGCCGATTCCGGACGGGATTGCGCCAGAGAGTTCGTTTTCATTGAGATATCTGTGATGATGATGAGTGGTGGGATGGGATGGATGGGATGGGTACATGATGCATCACTGCGAGGCGATCAGGGATTTATGGGGACGACAGCAGATATGGAGTGACCTTTGAGTCGACTCAAAAGTCGCCAGAGAGTTCATTCTCATTGAGATATCTGTGATGATGATGAATGGTGGGATGGGATGGATGGGTACATGATATGACGCGTCACGACGAGATGATTGGGGGATTATGGGGACGACAGCAGATCTGGATCATGCATGATCAAAGGCAGATTGATACAGAGACTGCCTGAAATGTGCTGTTTATAATCGAATGGGGGAGTACTGGAGAAGAATAAATGATGGGATGGGAGCAGAAAGGGGAACGGCAAAGGAGAGACTATGACGCACCAAGGGGGTGGCTTATTCAAGTTCTCTGAACACCAGGTTTACCTCGAGACGACGTGCATAGACATGCCACCTCTTGTCTCAAGCCCGCTGCCCGCCCACACAAACACGACGGCCCCGACTTGCAATGGGCCAAGTAGATTTCTCATTACACTTTTGGCACAAAGTGCACAATGTATATCGTTGTTGCAGGTTAGGGTTGAGCAAAAAAACGAACACCTGTTGGGTTCGCCTTCGAGGCGAACCGAACAGGTATTTTTTTTTGTCTTAAAGTGTTCGACGTGTTCGGGCCGCTGCTGCAATCTGCCCCGCGACGAACACGAACGTGTTCGAGGTTTGCCCGAACACGCCTTCACAGGCGAACGGCGAACACCATTTTTTGCTCAAAGTGTTCGCCGAACCGAACAGTGTTCGGTTCGGCAAACGGCGGTGTTCGTGCAGGGGCGAACACGAACACGTTCGTGTTCGCCCCTTGCTCATCCCTATTGCAGGTGGATGTATGTAGATGGTCGCGAGGGTGGGCCAAAGATAGCACCAGAATGGAGGGGAGAAAGCAATTGGATTACACTGTGTGGCTAGGAGAAGGCAACAGTGGGATAGCGAGGAGGAAGAGAGTGATTAACAGGGGATGACGAGATGACTTTTGAGTCGACTCAAAAATCAGGGGATGAAGAGATTGCAGCTCCATAGCGGCTCCGCAACGCAGAGAAGCCTCACATCTGAACAACGTTCACAAGATTGCCGATTGAAGAAGGGATTGGACCAGTGAGCTGATTTGATTCAAGTCCTCTGAAATAAGAAACGCAAATTGGCATGTGGTAGGCAAGATAACAGGGGGAAGGTCTGGAACTTCCTCAAAATCCACTACACTAATCAGAAACAAGAAGACAGGGCGAAAACATTACTCTCCCTAACAATCAGCACGCAGGGGTTGGTGAAAAAAATGTGGTCAACCCGGTTCCCATGTATGCATGTGTGTAGTCACTGCCTTGGAGTATGTGCTCTCATCCCAAGCCCTCAATCACATGTATCCTACAATCCACAACCAGGCATCTTAAGTGGTGTGCACGCTCTTTATCTGGAATATCCAAATACAGCAAAGGAGAGGGTGGTGGTGTTGGTGAATGAGTGAGGTGAGACTGAGGCAAGGGCATCATGTCACCAAAAAGCATGGGTGCGGTGTGGCATCGAGAGGAAGAAAATCAGTGGAGAGGAGAAGCGCAAGGGAGAACACAAGCCTTTCCGGAGGCCTCACAGGTATTCCAGCTTTGTAAGACTCCCCAATGCAACCGAGATTGAGTCGCTCAGCCGATTATTTGCAAGGTCTCTGTGACAATAAGCATGCATGGGCATGTGGTAGACGTACGTACGGAGCTCAAGTTTGCATGGAAATGAAGAGTGGATAAACATGAAGGCAGAGCAATTGCGATGTCCTTGGAATGTGTGGATTTAATAGCATGGGAGAAGATAGCATGGGAATTGAATTGTGTTTGCAGAAGATAGCGTGGGAATTGTGTTTGCGGAAAATAGCAGGGAAAATGCGTCCACAAAGCAGGATCGAAAGTACAGGGGACAGAAAGGCGACAAAAGAGGTGCTAAACGCTTGCGCCTAGGCATATCATCCACACATGGAATAGGCGCTTCCAGTTGAAGTTTTCAGGTTACGGCTCGTCACAGGCCCGAACCGGCCATACGCGTCACAATGATGGCTGGGAGGCCCGGCACAGGCTCGACCCGGACGTACCCATGACCATCCATACTATTCGCTGATTAGTATGAGTACCCCTTGCACGAGCTGAGCGCGCGTACCATTTGAATTCTGTGCTTTTCACTAAAGGCCCTGTGCTGGTAGGTAGTTATGCAGTATGTATACTTGCTACTTGAGTCGTGCTTGTGAGGCCCTGTGCAGATTCGAATGTTGCAACCTGCCCTCTCTCTTTGCTACTGGGGACACCAGGGGAGTCACCAGCGAATCTCTCTCGGTAAGTACTAAGTAGAATGCCTCGAATCTGACAAATAGGTATTACAGATATTTCAGTCTGTTCTTGTGCACGCTAGAAGAGAGGCTGATGGTAAGTGGGTGAAGAGGAGGGTAGTAAAATGGAGAAGAGTTGAAAGGAAGGGTGTGGAGAAGAGTGGCTAGCAGAAGCAGGAGAGAAAGAGTGGAGAGGACGAGCAGATATTGAGAGTTGCAACAATAAGAGAGTCATTACATGATGTTAAGGTTCGTGAGATGGTTGATTTCAGCAGGGATCGAGCCAGCGAGCTGATTGTTTGGAAGATGACTGCAATGACAACACACAGAAAGGTGAATGGGGTGTGGTGGAAACAGAGAGCTCAAGTCCACATAAAGGCAGTAGGGTTGCTGCAAAAAATAATCAACAGAAGCATTAATCCAGCACAACGGAAATACTTTCTCGGATGTGTTAAAGTTCACGTAACAGCAGGGGATAGACAGGGGTAGAAACGAAAAGAGCAGTATCTATGTTCTGAAGTGAGCCATGTCACCCACACATACAATGGGTGTGATGGAAGCAAGGCATGGGGAAGGGGAGAGGAGGGACAAAGGCGAAAACGCTCAACGAAGCAGTCATGTCTTACAGATTCATGAGATTTTGTGTCGACTCAAAACACAACTCATGCCTTACAGATATCTCAGACTTGTCAAATTGCCGATTTCAGAAGGGATTTCACCAGTGAGTTTATTCCATTTCAGATATCTGAGAGAACAAACACCAAGAAGCCATGCAAGGTAGGCACAAGCACATGCCAAACCCGAACCGTGTTGAATTATACTAGCAGTCAAACTTCGTACAGCCACCGCTCCTACAACGAACAGCAGAGCAGATTGAGTAGTCTGCTATCTTGTCATCGCTGCTAAGTCATTGGTTGGTCGTCCATACGCCTAGTGGTCGGGTTGGGTGTACCAGCTCCAACTACTGTTTGATGAGGTTGGATGGAAATTTACCACCCCAAACTTTTTCAATTAGAGTTTCCCCAAGTAGTCCAACCAATCTGCAAACTCGCCCAAAAAAAATACTTCAGGGCAAGTGCCTTAATATCAATCGAATTGCAGCTTATGACTAACACATACAGGGTTTTCAGGTCTGTAAGAGTGCCGATTGCAGCAGGGATTGAACCAGTGATTCCACCCCAGTTGATTTCTCGGAGATAAGGAACAGAGATCGTGTATCAGAGGGTTATGTTTGTAGAGGTATGAGCAGAAAAGCATGGGACGTGTGCGTACATAGGTGTAGGGAATACATACATTCGTACAAAATCAAGGAGGCAGTAAGAATCAACAAAGGAGAAGAGCAAGGAGGAGGATAAGCAATAGGCTGTACACGTCCAGCATAGGGGAATAAGATGACATAAGATGTGGGGGAGACGGGAGGATAGCTACTGGTACAACACGAGAATAACCAGATCCCTGCAGTGTGGTAGTAGCAACCCAATATTATGAAAAGCGTCCATATAACTCGCAACCCAATATTGTGGATTGGACAAATCCATATTGCCAGGAGTTCAGTCCAGTTTTTAGAAACTAAGTCAGCAAGCACGAAGAGAACACATTGGAAAAAAGGGTTGCATGGAGAGGAGAGGGTAACAATGGATGAAGTAGAAGGGATATGAGGAACATATAACTGATATGAAGAAGACGCCTGAAAGGAAGGCCTGATATGAGTGGCCAGAAGCAGAGGGTGAAGTGAAGAGGCAGAGATTAGGGCTTTTGGGAATTCTCAAAATCTGAGTCGCTTTTGAGAATTCTCAAAAGGAAGGCCTGATATGAGTGGCCAGAAGCAGAGGGTGAAGTGAAGAGGCAGAGATTAGGGCCAGAGAATGCATAGCACAAAAAAGCAAGCAGGAGGGCCTTACAATCTCTGAAGTTTCGAAAGTTTGCTGATTCCAGACGGGATTGAACCAGTCAGTGTGGACATGTGAATAAATCTGTGATGAGTTGCAATACGAACGATGCATGTGACAGACGAGCGAGGCCAAAAAACAGAATCAAGTTTGCATGGAAAGGAGAGGTTATTGTTCGCTGAAGGGGCGGCTACACTACAATAGTAAAGCAAATGGCGAGAAGAAAGACACGAAAACAAGAGGAGGTGGAGAGGGGAGACAGTAGAGGAGATGAAATGAAAGGCAGGGTGGGGAGAAGGGAGTAGGTGAGAAGAGAGGAACGGAAGAAGGAAAGTACGAGAGGGGACCAGAAGGTGGTGGTTGAGGGAATGACAAGGTGGGTAGAGTAAATGCGGAAATGAGAGGATGAGAACAGTTGCGAAAGTGAGAAAATCCGCGGAAAATTGTGAGCAAACGACGACATGACAGCTGAAAATGGGGGACGAGAGGAAGGGAAAGGGGGCAATGAAACATCTGAGGGTCGAGTACGGTGGAGGCAAGGCCAGAGGAGATAAGGCGGCATGAGATTTGGGAAGAAGGGAGGAGTGGTATGAAGCGGTCTTCTCTCTCTCATGCTCGCAGCATTACAATCTGTTGCCTTATGGTATCTCTAAGCTCTCATCTTCTCAGGTAAGCGAATTCCCTGTCACGTGACGTGATGCACTGCACTGCACGGCACAACTCCCATACCTGGCGCCTCTCTCTCCTTCCTCCCCTCCCCCCAACCACTCCCTCCACTCGCACGTGCCGAATTCATCAACCCGCCCCCAGCCTCCTCCTGGCAGTCCTCTTCCCTGCCTCACTCCCTCTCCACCAATCAACTTCGCAAACAACTCCACGGCTTTACAAGCCAAGCGCAGTGGGGCCTCGCAGGCAGGCAGGCAGGTGGTCGGGCGAGCAGGTGGACAGGCAGACAGAAATTCGTGCAGGCAGGCAGGGCATGCACGGAGGGTTGCAGAGGACGTACAGCCCCACGAGCTGGTAAAGGTTGCTGATGGAGTCGACTTTTGAGCGACTCAAAAGTCAACCATGCAGGCAGGCAGGCAGGCAGGCAGGCAGGCAGGCAGGCAGGCAGGCAGGAAGACAGGCAGGCAGACAGGCAAGCAGGCACAGAAGGTTGCAGAGGACGTACAGCCCCACGAGCTGGTCTAGGTTGCTGATGGAGTCCGGAATGGGCCCTCCTAGGTTGAGACCGACTAACGACCTGCACCCAAGTGCAACATATGCACCCATATGCACTCAAGTTCACCCAAACGAAACACACTAATAGTTGAATGCACCCAAGTGCACCCATTGTACCCAATTGTAGCCAGAAGCACACAGACCCACCCCCACGTGCCCATATGCACGCAAACATGCTGCCACATGGTTGGTTAACATCAACCGAAAGCAACAAATGAAGCAGTGACACTACAGCATCAGCGGAGGCTGTAGTACCACTTCATGGCATGAGATTACTGCGGCCATCACGGTTAAGTGCAGTTCGAATCTTACAGCGTCATGAGCTGAGTGCGGATCGAGTCTCACACTTGAGTTATCATCCCGTTGTTGTCGCATTTGATGTTTTGTGTGGCACTTGCACAATCAGGGTTGGAGCCCCATCCTGGCAGCGTCTGACCCCATGCTGTCTGGCAGTCCTGCAGAAATAGAGCTGTGGGTGGTGGCGGGGAGGAAGGAGGAGGACGAGGGAGGGCAAGGGGGGAGAGGGGGGGCAATGGGGGGGAAGGGTGGGGGGCGGGCGAGGGTTGGGGCGGGAAAAGAGGGAAGAGTTTTGAGTGGGATGAGGGCCGGAAAGGGGTGTTGAGGATGTGTCTCCAAAATGTGACCCAGCGGCTTTCAAATTCCCCTAACTGTCCAAGAGTCTATTGGCGACATGGTCAGAACCTATCCAAAAGCTCACCCACCCCAAGTCTGTCCAAAAAGCGTTGACATGACGGCATTATGCGGAAGGTAGGGGAATCGATGCTTGCCAGGTGCATTACACTATGGGAAGAAACAAGAACCCTGATTTAATATTATTTTTATGTTATTCTATTCTATTTTTAGGGTCTGGCTCAGGGGAAGAGGTGGAAAATGGGAGTGGGATCATGTGGTGTGGGAGTGGGGAAATGTTGCTGTCCCGAATCTGTCTGAATTTGTCTACTATACTAAGTTCTAGAACCTATCCTTATAAATGTCTTAGAGGATACGTCTTGTTCACATTTGTGAACCCTAGAGTCACAAGGCGCGGGCTTTTGGGAGACTTTGAGATAGCCAAGCCCGTCAACTCAATCTTATGATGCAAGTCATTTGATGTCTTTATGGTCATCCTACGTGCACGGTCATGCAAACCATACGCCGCCACCTTGCGAGGCCGCGAGCGGCTGGGATTGGACCACGGGGAAGAGGCGCGTGGCGGCACAGACCTCAAGTATGACAGCGAGGTGGCATGAAAACGCAGCTGCACTCGCCATCCGACTCGCAATCACGTAGTCGACTCGTAAAGTCTCCCTTTCCGGCTCAGTACGAAGTTGGCTCTGCTAGTACGAAACGAGGTATAGGAAATCGGCCCGAAACGTCTAAAATCGCGTCTAAAAAACTATTCTTTGGTCGAATCGTTTCACTTTCGTTGTCATTCTCGCCGTTATTGTCCATTGCACAAGCTAACCTCGCAAGCCTCGCACAGTGTCGTGTGTTGATCTTCTTTGCTCTCTCAGCAAAGTGCAACGGAAAGTCAATGAGGTCATTTCTCCTTGCTGAGTTGGCGCCCTAGCAAGGCCAACGTCAAGTTGTACCTGTCTTGCATATTCACAGTTCTTGTATTGTGTCTCAGGACAGTTCCACACCTTGACGAAACGTAACGAAATGATCGCAGTGAAGCTGTAAAACCTGAGTTGGCGCCCATTGGCACTCTCGTTACATACTCCGCAAAAAACACCTCCTTTTGTGGCAAACCCCTCTATGGCGCATCCCACTCCAGCCTACAAGAACACATGCAAATATGTCAACGAGTGCTTTGAAAATTGACATATGGTGCAGGTAGGAGGTTATAGTTGCAGATTGGTTGTTGAACCAACATAACCTTAACCAGTCCAAGCCTCAAACTAGGCTTATAAACAGTGTATTATGGAATAATAAGATGGTTGGCAAAGTGGCTCACCCAAATGGCCCACCCAAATGGCTCACCCTAACGCGCAGACTGGTCCGTTTGGTTCGTAGCAGATAAGCGCAGCAATTGACCCTATATATTTTGCCCGCATTCCACTCGTTGCCCTATTAACAACCAGGAGATACTATTGTACATTGTTGTGAACTTAAAAACCGGGCTTGCATTTACACAATCAAAACTACCACGCTTCTATGACATACTTGTGGAGCTGTATAACAACAAGAAAACAGAAATTGAATAACTGGGGATCCGTTACGGTATGTAAACGGGTTTCCTTATTTCCTGTCATGATTTCGTACCCTGCGAGTGCGCCCGCGCGCCTGACATCAATGCGCGCCAGCCACAGTTCCGTAACTCTGACGACAAGAGACTGCAGGGGAATTTGTTTCCGTTTTGTTGGGTTGTTTTCGAAAAAAAATCCACGAATAAAGAGCAGACTCATTTTAACGTTTTGTAGTCGTTTTTTTCCATCCGTTAACATGTTTCATGGACTATATAGGAATCATGATAGGATTTTCTCCAAGTAAAATCTTTGAAACAGTTATTACTGTTGGCAGTAGATACTCTTACATTCATTATTACTATTTCTAGTTTACAGCATGGTTTGCCTTGTTTATTTCCTTTCTGCTTTAATGTGAAATTTTCAGCTGCTGTCATTGTTCACAGCATCCTCCTTTTCTAAAAACACTCACTCATTTTCTTTTGTGATGCCACGTCGCTTATCCTCCCTCCCACCAACAAGCTTTCTCTCTGCTTGGGGCATCAACATCGACTGCTTTCTCACTCTCTTTCTCAGATCCACATGTAATCTTGCCGCATACCCTTCAACACGCATCTCTTTTATCCTAATTCCGTACGCAACGGATTTTTTCGCGTTCCTCATTCCCTAAGCAGGCTCCGTGCTCCTTCCCACACGGCCCTGAAGCAGAATGTTCAGCGGCGGTGCGTCGGACGGGGAAGACGATGAGTGGGAGGCTTGGGACGGCCTTCCCGATCCTCTCGCTTTGACGCGCGGTGAATCTGCAGGCGTATTAAGAACGGGGAAGAATGGGTGGGATCATGCGATTCGTGTCGCAGACGAGGAGGAGGAATGGGAGGATTACGAGTGGGAAGAATGGGAGGAGCGGGAGGAGCGGGAGAGAGATGCGAAGATCGTTCACGGCAAGGCATGGGAGCGTATGGAGGAAAGATCGCTTGACTCTGACGAGAATCTTCGAAGAAAGGGGAAGGAGTTGGATGATTGCGAGGAGGCTGCGGGGGGGAAAGGAGAACGCGGAAACGTCTGGGGGAGAATTAGGTGGGAAAGGAGGGGTAGAAGCGGGTGGGAGCGGCGGAGGGGGAGCGGGAGGGGGAGGGGGTGAAGGAGGGGGATGGGATGGTCTAGTAAGCGTCACGATGGATGGGGGGTTGGGGGAGGAGGGGTTAAGAGCGGTGGGAGGGAAGCGAGGGAAGGGGGCGGCGAAGAGAGTGCGACGCGCCACGGCAGAAGACAAGGTGAGAGGAATATTTAGTCGAGTCAAAGATAAGGTGAGCCATGGCTGCTACTGGTGGCATGTCCTGTAAACGCTTCTTCAAAAGGTATGTATAGTTTCTCCCGGACACATGTGCTTTTATTTCCCTTTTTACAGAAGACTCGAATCACAAGTCATCTTGTGTATGCCATGCCGAGTGGTGAGCGCGCCAGCACATCTTTTCTAAGACGAGCTGTTTCTGTACAGGCCCGTATTGAGTTAAGTGTATCCTCCTCCCTCCTGTAGCATTTACACTGGTTTTTATGTATCTAATCCCCACATCTCCACATTTTTTCCCCTATCCCCACCCCACCAATCCCCACATGTCCCCGCCTATCCGCACCTATCCCCCCCTTTCCCCCTTCTCTGCCGTGCAGGAGTGGTGTCAGTTAGTGCATCGCGTGCACCTGCTCCCTTGTCAACTTCGTCCTTGACGAAGAAGTACCGCAGCGCGATGTTTTTGGTGTCAAACATTTATGGTATAGTCTTTCTAGGCTGCAGTGGGGTAGATAGTATGGGGTACAGTTTTCTAGGGTTACATATTTGTACCCAACTCATTTCCTAGTCAATCATTCCTCATTCTTTCACATGGTATAGAGCAGGTTCCCTAGTGGGAACGTTTCCTAGGGCCCACCACGAAATCGATTTTTTTTTTTACCTGCCCGGAGCGCGCTTCGCGCCTGCCCTAGTCGCGCCCCGTGCGCCTGCCCTCCCGTCGCGTCCCCTGCCCTTAGTGGCCCGTCGCGCCCTCTTAAGGCCCCTTCGCGGCCCCTCTCACGGCCCCTCGCGGCCCCTTCGCGGCTCCCTCGCGGCCCCTCCGCGGCCCTTCGTGGCCCCTCTCACGGCCCTTCGCGGCCCCTCGCGGCCCCTCGCGGCCCATTCGCCGCTCTTCGCGGCCCCTCGCGGCCCCTTCGCGGCCCCTCGCGGCCCCTTCGCGGCCCCTCGCGGCCCCTTCTCAGCCCCGTCGCCGCCCTTCGCGGCCCCTTCTCGGCCCCGTCGCCGCCCTTCGCGGCCCCTTCACGGCCCCTCGTGGCCCCTTCTCGGCCCCTTCGCCGCCCTTAGCGGCCCCTTCGCGGCCCCTCCGCGGCTCCTTCGCGGCTCGTCGCGGCCCCCTCGCAGCCCCTCCCCGGCTCTTCACGGCCCTGCCGCCCAGCCGTCGCCGCCCCAGCAGCAGCTGCCGTCGTGCCTGCTGCCGCTGCTGCTTCTTCTACGACCGGTCGTCGTCGCCGCTGCTGCCGTGACAGCCGCCGCCGCTCCTGCTGGGACAACCCCCGCTGCCGCTGCCGTGACAGCCGCCGCCGCCGTCCCGGCCCTCCCCTGCAGCCGAGGCGCGGCACTCCTCTGCCGCCCTGTCGCGGCCCTGTCCCTGCCGGCGCGCCTCGGCCCTGCCCCACTGCTTGCGGACCTCTACCCTCCCGCCCCTGGTAAGAGCACCGCCGAGCCGCGCCTCTCGTGCTGAGCTGCTCCTAGCCTGCTGCTGCCACTGCTAGCTTGCTGCTGCTGCTGCTAGCCTGCTGCTGCTGCTGCTGTCATGGCTACCCCTAGTGTTC
Organism: Closterium sp. Naga37s-1; assembly: GCA_947471745.1. Lineage (NCBI taxonomy): Eukaryota > Viridiplantae > Streptophyta > Zygnematophyceae > Desmidiales > Closteriaceae > Closterium > Closterium sp. Naga37s-1. The sequence goes on along the minus strand of CANJKZ010001109.1, from coordinate 4,874,190 downwards.
TCACCTTTGATGCTGAGGGTCGGGCTGTCGACTTTGAGGTCTGGGTCGATAATCTGCAGCTTTTCCTACAGTGTGATAGAAAAGATGGTCTCTCACTGTTCGATCTCACGTCTGGCGCCTCTGCTGCCCCTGCTGCCGATGCTGATAGTACTGTTCGCTCACAGTGGGCCACACGCGATGCTGCTGCCCGTCTTGCTGTGCGTAGTCACTTGCCGTCCACTGAGCGCGCGCACTTTAGTCAGTACAAGAGTGCTAAGACCTTGTACGACGCTGTAGTTGCACGCTACTCTTCCCCTGCCACTGCTGCCCTTAGTCGCCTCATGCTGCCGTACCTGTTCCCTGACCTCGCCGCCTTTCCCACAGTCGCTGACCTCATTACACACCTTCGCACTAGTGACACCCGCTACCGCGCTGCGCTTCCTGCTGAGTTCTGCGCCAAGAACCCCCCCCCCATGTACATCACCCTCTACTACCTAGTCACCCGGCTCCCTGACTCCCTTCGCTCGGTCAGGGACCACTTCCTCTCTGTTTGCCCAACCACACTCACCGTTGACCTCCTCGAGGAGCGCCTCCTGGCAGCTGAGAAGAGTATAGTCGCTGTAGGAGCCTCTCGTGGTGACCCTCGTACCCCCTTCTTTGAGGGGTGCCCCCCCTCCCCCCTTTTGCCCTCTGTTGCCTCTGCTGCTGCGGTCGACCTCGTTGGCACCGAGTCGGTCGGTGCTGCGTCTGCCCCTAGCGGGAGACGTCGCACCGGCAAGGGCAAGAGGGGCAAGGGCGCTGGAGGAGCTGGCGGGGGCGGTGGAGGTGGCGGTGGAGGCGGCGGAGGGGGTGGGGGTGGCGGTGGGAGTGGTGGCGGGGGTGGGGGCTTCGGTGGCGGCGGTGGAGGCGGAGGCGGCGGCGGCGGTGGTGGTGGGAGCGGAGGAGGAGGCGGTGGCGGCGGTGGCGGAGGTGGCGGCGGCGGAGGTGGAGCTGGTCGGAGTGGCTCTGCGCAGCGGGGCGGCTTCGGTGGTGGTCAGCGCCAGCAGCAGCAGCGCACTAGTGAGACCCCGCCCCCCCAGCAGCTTCGTGAGTGGTACGCTGCTCGTCAGCAGGGTGGGGGTGCTGGTCCCTGTGCCTACGTCCTGCGTACCGGCGACCGCACTGGTGAGCCGTGCGGTGGCCCGCACACCACCCAGCGCTGCTTCGGCCGCCTAACGGACGCCTGACGTCTCCAGTTCCCTGACGCCACTGAGATCCCTCGCTGGGGCGAGCTGCTTAGGTCGGGGATTGCTATCTTTGATCTTGATTATGATGCTATTCTTGCTGCCACGTATGTTGTGTCTACTAGTGATGAGGGTGACTATTACCTGTGTGTTCCGCCTGACCCGGGCATTGAGGCTGCTGCTCTAGGTGCTGGTGAGGCTGCTGCTCTAGGTGCTAGTGCGTCTGCTGCTCCAGGTGCTGGTGAGTCTGCTGCCCCAGGTGCTGGTGAGTCTGCTCTCTCAGGTACCACGTCGGCTCAGGCCTTACACACCTTCACCCTTGACTCGGGTGCTTCCCGCTCCTTCTTTCGAGACCGCACCACACTCACGCCGCTTAGTCGGCCGGTTGCGGTCTCCCTGGCAGACCCCTCTGGGGGTCCTGTCCTTGCCCACTTCTCCACTGTCTTACCGTGTCCGGCGGCCCCTTCTGGCACCCTGTCAGGTCTTTACCTCCCCTCGTTCTCTACGAACTTGGTGAGTGGTGCTGATCTACAGGATGGGGGGGTTGACCAGTTCACTCCTGCGAGTCAGCGAGTGACCCACTGCACGTGTGCTCGGACGGGCCGACACTTGGCCACGTTTTCCCGTCAGCCGGGGTCGAGCCTGTACACACTGACTACTGAGTCTCCTCCGGTTGCTGAGTCTGGTCAGGTAGCTGCGTCGGGTCAGGTGTTTGCTGCAGCGTCCAGGTCTGGTCCTGAGTCTGCCCCCTGCTCGTGTCGTCTCCTGTCTCACCAGACTCTCCTCTGGCACCACCGCCTTGGTCACCCCTCCCTGCCTCGTCTCCGAGGCATGGCCTCCCGTGTCCTTGTCTCTGGTCTCCCCCGGTCCCTCCCTCCCCTTCCTCCGGGGCCTGCCCCTACCTGCGTTCCCTGCGTCGAGGGGCGGCAGCGCGCCGCTCCTCACTCCTCCGAGTTTCCTCCGACAGAGGCTCCGCTGCAGACACTTCACATGGACGTGTGGGGCCCCGCTCGCATCCGTGGACAGGGTCACGAGCGTTACTTCCTGTTGGTGGTTGACGACTACTCGCGTTACACCACGGTCTTCCCCTTGCGCAGCAAGGGTGAGGTCACGGAGGTGTTGATCGACTGGATCCGCGCAGCACGTCTCCAGCTCAGAGAGAGTTTCGGCTCGGACTTTCCTGTTCTGCGTCTGCACTCCGACAGAGGCGGAGAGTTTTCCTCTGACCTTCTGCGAGCCTTCTGTCGTGCACGGGGCATCCGCCAGACGTTCACGCTTCGGGCCTCTCCACAGCAAAATGGGATTGCTGAGCGCCGCATTGGCATGGTCATGGACGTCGCTCGTACGTCCATGATCCATGCGGCTGCTCTCCATTTTCTGTGGCCGTTCGCGGTTCAGTACGCGGCGCATCAGATCAACCTTCAGCCCCGGGTCTCCTTGCCGGAGACCTCCCCTACTCTGCGGTGGACGGGGAAGGTTGGCGATGCGTCTGCGTTTCGTGTCTGGGTATCTCGGGCTTTTGTCCGCGACTTGTCTGCGGACAAGCTGTCCCCCCGTGCTGTTCCCTGCGTCTTCCTTGGCTTCCCCCCTGACGCGCCTGGTTGGCAGCTTTACCACCCCACCTCGCGCCGTGTTCTGTCCTCCCAGGACGTCACGTTTGACGAGTCGGTTCCTTACTACTGTCTCTTCCCCTACCGCACTGCACCCCTTCCCCCGCCGCCGCTCTTCCTCGCTCCAGGTCCCCCCCGGTAGACCCCCTTCCCCCTCAGGGTCCTGCCCCCTCAGGTGTGTCTCAGGTAGACGCAGTCGAGCCTGTCGAGGTAGCTGTTGACTCTGGTGCTGCTAGGGGTGCTGAGCCTGCGGGTGCGGGGTCTGGGGGTGCTGAGCCTGGGGGTGCTGAGCCTGGGGGTGCTGAGCCTGGGGGTGCTTAGCCTGAGCGTGCGGAGCCAGGGGGTGCTGAGCCAGGGGGTTCTGCGTCTGGGGGTGCTGAGCCTGGGGGTGCTGCGACTGGGGGTGTGGAGCCTGAGGGTGCTGGGCCTGCTCGTGTGGAGTCTAGCGGTACTAGGTCTGGAGGTCCTTCGGGTGCTTCGTCCCGGCGGGAGCTACCCTCTCCACAGGAGCTGCGCGAGTGGTTTGCTCGGCGCTGGAGCCGTGCTGCTGGAGCTGGAGGTGCTGCTGGAGTTGGAGGTTCTACTGCTACTGAGGGTACTCGTGCCACGGGTCCCGGAGGTGCTCGTACTGGAGGTACTGGAGCTGCTGGGCCTGGGGGTGCTCCTTGTGCTGGAGCTGCTGGCGGTGCTGGAGCTGGCGGTACTGCTGGGGTAGGTGCTGCTGGAGCTGCTGGAGCTGGAGCTGTTGAGTCTTCCGGTGGTCCGGCTGGAGCTGGAGCTGCTGAGGGTGTTGGCGCTGGAGGTGCTGCTGGCGTTGGTGCTTCTGAGGGTGCTGGAGTTGGCGCTGCTGGAGCTGGGGGTGCTACTGGCGCTGGTGCTGCCGCTGGGGGTGTTGGTGCTGTACCTGCTGGTTCTGAAGGCGCTGCGCGGCCGCGGCCGTACTTCGTTCCGCTCCTTGAGCAGGTTCTTGGTCTCCCGCCTTCTGCTGGTCCTGCTCCTTCCATAGCGTGTCCACCGCCTGTCCAGTCCGAGTCACAGTTACAGCCCGCCTCCCCACTGCCTGCTCCTTCTCCCTACACTGGTCCTACTGGAGGTCTTGCTGAGCGTCGTGAGCCTGCGTCTCGTCCTGCGTCGCCTGTTCGTGCTACTCGCACTAGTCGTCGTGTTCCGCGTCGGCGTCCTCCTGCGGTCCCAGGCACGCACCAGATGGCACTGCGTCCTTCCACTGCTCCACTACGTGTCCCTTTGCCGTCTCCTCCAGAGTCCTCTCTTCCTGCTCTTGCTGACCCGGAGTCTGACTCTCTTCGTGCTGCCAGTCCTACTGTCACGCGTCTTCTGGCTACTGTTGTCACTGACCCTTCCTTTGAGTCCACTGCTGCGTCTGCCCTAGTTGCTGAGCTTGTCGACTTCGCTGCTCGCTGTCGTCTAGACTACGCTGCTAGTCTTGTTGCTGAGTCTGAGTCTGTCTGTCCTCCGTCCGTCGGGGGTGAGTGTGCTCTTAGCACGGACGTCCTTGAGGACAGGCAGGAGGAGTTCCAGTGTTTTGCTGCTGCTTTACCTCATCTCGTGTCCATGCTGATTGCCCTGAGGGAGACCCGGATGCACCAGACATCCCGACTCCGCGCTCTTACGCAGAGGCGATAGAGGGTCCCTACTCCTCTCAGTGGCAGTCAGCCATGGACGCAGAGATGGCTTCCTGGAAGTCCACAGGCACCTACGTCGACGAGGTTCCCCTACCTGGGGCGAACATCGTCAGTGGCATGTGGATTTTCAGGGTGAAGCGGCCGCCGGGTTCTCCGCCTGTCTTCAAGGCGCGTTACGTGGCTCGAGGCTTCAGTCAGCGGCAGGGAGTTGACTACTTTCAGACCTTCTCTCCCACCCTGAAGATGACCACTCTTCGGGTGCTGCTGCACATAGCCGCTCAGCGCGACTACGAGCTTCACTCTCTTGACTTCAGCACTGCTTTCCTACAGGGCAGCCTGCACGAGGAGATCTGGCTGCGCCGCCCACCTGGCTTCACTGGGTCGTTTCCTCCTGGTACCCAGTGGAGCCTCCGGCGGCCAGTCTATGGTCTCCGCCAGGCGCCCCGTGAGTGGCACGACACACTGAGGACTACACTTGCGGCTCTTGGGTTTGCTCCTTCTACTGCCGACCCGTCGCTGTTTCTACGCACCGACACCTCTTTGCCGCCGTTCTACATCCTCGTGTACGTCGACGACTTGGTCTTTGCTACTGCTGACACTGCTGGACTCGCCCACGTGAAGTCCGAGCTGCAGAAGAGACACACGTGCACAGACCTGGGTGAACTGCGCAGCTACCTTGGCTTGCAGATCACCCGGGACAGAGCACAGCGCACCATTACCCTGACTCAGTAGGTCCTTCAGCGCTTCGACTTCACGTACTCCTCGCCTCAGGCCACTCCTCTGTCTACTCACCACTCGCTCTCAGCTCTGCCTTTGGATGAGTCCGTAGAGCCGAGTGGCCCGTACCCAGAGCTTGTTGGCTGCCTCATGTACCTGATGACCTGCACTCGACCTGACCTTGCATACCCTCTTAGCATCTTGGCACGCTATGTTGCTCCTGAGAGACACAGACCTGGGCACATGGCTGCAGCGAAGAGGGTGTTGCGCTACTTGTGCAGTACGTCGGGCATGGGGCTCGTGCTTGGAGGGCGGAGTCCAGTGGTCCTCAGCTATAGTCTTTCTAGGCTGCAGTGGGGTAGACAGTATGGGGTACAGTTTTCTAGGGTTACATATTTGTACCCAACTCATTTCCTAGTCAATCATTCCTCATTCTTTCACATTTGGTGCGGTTGATGAATCCAGGCTTGTTCGTGATTTTGATCGCGCTCTGGTTGTCGCAATGCAGGCAGAAGTTTGGCGAAGACGGAATTTTTGCCTCCTGCAGTAGCTCTTGAAGGTAGAGGCCTTCACAAACAGCTGTTGTTGCTGCGATGAACTCGGCTTCTACCGATGACAGGGCAACCAACTCCTGCTTCTGCGAATTCCAGGAGATGGGGCCGCTAGGCTCGAGGCGGAAGAGAAATCCCGTCCTTGACCATCGATTGACGGGATCGGCGGCATGATCAGCATCCACGTAGCCGATGAGGTTGAAGGATGCGGTTGGGATGGTGGAGTAGCAGAGCCCAACATTGGCTGTGGAAATGAAGAATTGGAGTGCTCGCTGAAGATCTGAGAGATTTTGAGCTGTTGGTTTGCAAGAGTACTGGGCCAGCTGGCTCGCGGTGTACGAGAGATCTGGCCTGCAGGTAACAGAGGCGAAGAGTAGGCATCCCAACTGCTGCTAGTACGTCTGAAGTCCAGCAGGGGACAGGGCTTTGTTGTCAGGCTTGTGGTTAGGTCCTGGAGTGCGGTAAGGGGTGGAGAGCGGTGCAGGTGCGATGTTGAAGCGCTTGCCAAGTTTCTCTGCATACTTGGCTGCAGGGAGGTGGATAGCTTATGGGGAGTAAGTGATGTTGAGGCCGAGAAACTGCTTCACGTCATGGTTGCAGGTGATGTTGACGCGCCCCGCGAGGTTATTCTCGAACTTCTCAAGCAGTTCAGGGCTTGATCCTGTGTAGAGGAGGTCGTCGACGTAGACCGTGAGTAGGATGTATTTGCCGCGGAAATCGCGGCGATACATCCCTGGATCGCGAGGCAACTGCTTGAACCCAATTTCAAGCAGGATGTTGTGCAGGTACTGCTGCCAGAGCCTCGGCGCCTGTTTGATCCCGTAAAGGGATTTTCACAGCTGGCAAATGCATGAATCCCCTTCGCCGTATGTGTGCGGTTGCTCCACGTAGATCATAGCATCTACAAACGCGTACAAGAACGCATTCTTCACATTGTCGGAGCGGCCGGTGTCGTGCGGCAGCGAGAGCGAGGAGAATTGTGACGGAGGTGTGACAGCTGACCGGTGCAAATTTCTGGTCGAAGTCGATGCCGTGCCTCTGGTTGTATCTATGTACGACCCAGCGTGCCTTCAATCGTTCGATCATGCCGTCAGCTGCGGTCTTCACGCGGAAGACCCATTTCCCGGACAGGATCCTCCTTCACTTGATTGTTGCGAGATCAACGAGCACCCAGGTGTCGCGTGACTCGAGTGCCCTGATCTCCGCATCCATCGCCTCGCGCCACTCTTTGCTGTGGGGTCCCGTGAGGGCTTAGCGCGGGTTTTTTGGCTCGATGATGCGCGGCGCCGTTGAGGTAGCGGTGTGGAGTCCGAGAAGCTGCATTCCAGTGACGCTGCTATCGTGGCGATGCTGCGGAATGACTTCCTGCACGTCATCGTCATCGCTCTCTGGCTCAGGTGGAGCTGGGGGTGCTGCGCCTCCGCCGCTTTCGCTTCCGCCTGTTCCACCCGCTCCTCCTGCTGCGCCCGCTCCTCCTTCAGATGAGTCGTCGTCGTCGCGACGATCGCCTCTCGTGAACTCCCCTCTGGTGCCTCGCTCCAATATGGCTGCTGCACCTTCGTCCTCTGGCGTGGCGTAGCTGTGCCCGCCATTGGCGTAGACGCGGGTCGCGTTCGCCTGCTCGTCTTCCCGAAATTGCTGGAGGAAGAGGCGCTCGTAGAAGATAATATCGCGCGTGTTCTTGATTTTCTGGCTCATGAGGTCTAGGACGAGCCATGCCTTGCGCTCGTGGCTGATGCCGAGGTGAATACCCCAGCGCGCGCGGCTTGCAAACTTCCCAATGGTTGACGTTGGCGGGCGGTACTGCACCATGCACCCCCACACGCGGAGCATGGAGGTATCGCCTTTGGTCCCTGTCCACTTCACATGCGGGGACAAGTTGTCGGTAATTGCGGTGGTTGATAGTAGGTTGTGCACCCGCACGGCATGGTGCATTGCGTAGGTCCAGTAGATCGGCGGAAGCCTCGACTGCTTCACCAGCGCGCACACCTTCGTCATGAGTGTGCCGTTAGTGCGCTCAGCTACGCCTTGCTGCTGATGCGCGTAGGGGAGGGAAATGTGATGCTCGATCCCCTTCTGCGCCAAGTAGTCCTGTATCTCCTTGCTTCTGGATTCTGCTGCGCCGTCAGATTGCCAGATCTTCAGCTTCTCCCCAGACTGCCGCTGCGCGTGTGCTAGCCAGGGACGAAACACCTCTTATGCTCTGCTACGTGCCTCCACATTTACGACCCACACGTAGCGCGTCCCAACGTCGACGAAGGTGAGTGTATACAGCTCGTCGTCGATCCCGCAGTGTCCCACGTTGAGGAAGTCGCTGTAGATCTTCTCCAGTTTAGCGTAGCGGTTGGTTCCAGGTTCGAGTAGGGGAAACGGTTGGTGGCTCAGCGCGGCCTCGGGGCAGACGGTGCAATTGCGCGGATGTGTTGTGCCTCTCACTTCGGTGCCATCAGGGCGTAGGAGTGCGCCAGGTGCGAATACGCCAGCTTCGATGCAGTTCTTCAGCGTTGTGCGCGAGGGATGACCGAGGCGTTGGTGCCAGAGCGCATCGTCGGCGCGGAATCCAAAGGTGCGCATGTAACGTGCACAGACTGCTTCAGGGTCTTCCTCTGGTACTGGTGCGGCTGCTGCATCAGCTGCGGCTTCTTCTTCTTTGTCGTCGTCATTCCCTGTGGTCAGCATTAGCGCAAGGAATTCTCTGTTGCGAATGATAGAGTAGGGGATGGGATAGTTCCAAGGACAATGTTGGTTCACGCGGCTCGGGAGCAGGCCCAAAAACATTGTGCCGCGGAGTAGAGGGTTCGTTGCCCCAGTTAATGGTGTCCCAAGGGTCGCGGTGTGGTTGGATGTTTGGTGGAGGAAGCGCAGGTGCGGAGCGGCGCGGAGGGCGACCAAGAGGGACAATAGCAGGTTCTGCTTCTTCTTCTTCTCCCCCCCTTTGGTCCTCCAGGGAAGCTCCCCAGCCTTCGCCAGAGGTGCCCCAGCCGCTTGTCTCGCCGCCAGATGCAGCGCCCCACCCGCCAGTGTTTCCGCCAGTTGCTGCTCCCCATCCACCTGTGTTGCTCGTGCCCCATTCGCCGGCTCTTCCCCACCTCCCTTCATTGGAAGTGCTCTCTTCTTTGCCCCATCCGCTCTAGGCGAATGTTCCGCGTGACTCGGCGAGGCTGCGTTGACGAAGCTCTTCCACTTCGCGTCGCGCCGGTTCTTCTTCCTGCACCACAGTGAGCTTCTTCCCGGAAGCACGCTTGCGGGAGTAAATTTCTCCTCTGTGTAAGGTCGTGGATTGCCGTGCTTATCGAAGGTGCCGATGCCAGTGCCGCGCAGCATCCCCTGAAGATGCTGTGATGCTGGTCCGCGGAGGGGATGGTCCCTCGTGCCGAAGACGCCACGCGTCGTGATTTCCAACTCTAGGTTGGACATCCCTTCCTCCGGTGGTGCTTCCCATTCTGCTGCTGCGATGGCGGCAAGCCCACAGCCGGCAATCGCGCTCACCGAGGAGGTGGGCGTATGGTAGTCTCTCCAGATGCCGTCTGGATCGGGGATGCAGCGCCAGCTCGCACGGATGCGGATGATGCGGTCTTCCGTCTGGGTGCTTCCAGTCGCGGTGGTGAATGTGCTCGAAGCGCAGGGGAACGAGATCGATAAGCTCCTACGAATCGCTGCTGCAATCGGGAATGTCAAAATCAAGGACGTAGAGTCCGTTCTCACAGTGCGCCCTTCCGATCTGCTTGCGGGTCTTGTTTGACATCGTGTAGTGAAGCAGGATGTCGCGCGTCTTGGGGTCGGTGCTAAGGTCAACTCCGCAGTCCATGAGTTGCGCCGCCGAGAGAAGGTTGGTTCTGCACGATTAGCACGTCGTTCAGCGTGAGCAGCGTTAGTCAGCATGGTCGACCCCGTAGCTGATGCGGGAGTAGCGGACACCTTGGAGGCACGCTTGGCTGATGCGAGGAAACGCCACGCGGATGGCGAGTACGGGACGATCCCCTTGCTGATCGTCGAGTTGGGCATCCGGTCGCAGTGGGCGACGGAACACCCTTCCCGTCCTGCATCTCCTCGACCGGTGCGAAACGAAAGTGGCGTCGACGACGAGGTCGACGGCGGTGCACGAATAAGCAGCAGCGAAGGCACGAAGCAGAGAGGGGTGATCAAGGTCGACGGTGGCGTCGACAGGATTCATGCGCGAGTGCAGCGGTCGACGGCGGCTGCAGGCAGCTCGCGTGCTCGATGGTCGACGTTAATCTCCTCTACGAAGCGGTGGAGGGCTCTCGGCGACGACGCACGTGACGGCGGGTGGGATTGCATCGGCGTATGGCTACTTCAAATTCTCGCCGAACCGGATCACCGTCGCACCGCTGCAAGGTCGACGGGACCTCATCATCTGGAGGGAGTCGATAGAACCTCAGATGGAGGTTGCCGGACTGAAGGGCTTTGCTGATGGCACTGTGCCAATTCCGAGGAGGATGTCGAGCTGCACGGGGAGTTTCATGCTGCTCACCTGCTCACCTTCATGGTCATCTTGAGGTGCTGCTCGCCGGTGGTGCAGCTAGCGCTCAGGAGCTGTCGAGAGCGACTGGATGCTGGTCACCAAGCATGGCACTTCATCCTGTCGACGTACCAGGTGAAGGACGACCTGTACATCGGACAGCTAGAGGAGAAGATGACCCACATTCGAATGGGCGAGCAGGAGTCAGCGACGGACTACTGCAACCGTGCTCGACGGATCCTGGCTTAGAGCGGATGGCGGGCACCGAATACTCAACGGCGTCCTACATCACCCATGTCCTCAAAGGCATGCCGTGCAGCTACAACTTCATGAAGAGGTTTATGATGGTGCCAGGCACACGTGAGTCCCTCGACGAGGACTCCCTCACCAGCTACATCCTCCAAGACGAGGCAATGCAGGAGGCTGAGCAGCCCATGGAGCTCCTTCCGCTGGCGAGTTACGCTGCACCGACGAAGCCGAATCGTCAGTAGGAGCAGCACGGGAAGCCAGGCGGAGGTGGTAGCGGAGGTGGGCGGCGACGAAGGACGTCGAAAAGAAGAGGTCGACGCAGGACAAGGGCCGACGAGGTGGTGGTCGACTGCGGGAGTGCTAGATATGCGGCGACCCCAACCATCTCTCCTTCGAGTGCCCCGACCGTGAAGACAGCGACGAAGACGGCACCAAGGGAGGCCGCGGTCGATCAACCAGCCATCGCCCACGTCTAGGGTGAAGCCGCGCAAGGAGAAGCAGACGTCGAAGAAGACGTCGTCGACGAAGGACGTCGACAACTCCAACGGCAAGGGCCGAGGCGACGGGGAGGCGTCGTGCTCGATGGTCGGCGTGGTGGAGCCGTCAGTCTCACTGGCGCCGGAGGCTGGCGAGGACTTCCAGGCGGTGGCGGCAGCTGTGCAGGCCAACCCGATGGCGGTGCTGCTCGACATCGGGTGCTCCCACCACCTGATGGGGACGAAGGCGGTCTTCGTCAACATGGTGACGAGCGACAGTGTGAAGCACGTACGCAACTTCAATGGGGCGTTGCAGCCTGACAGGGGTCGTGGATCCGTCGCTCTGCAAGGGGAGGCAGGAAAGCGAGTCCTCATTCCCGACGTGCTCTATGTTCCGGGAGTACAAGCAAACCTGCTGTCAGCTGTCCAACTGAAGGATAGCGGAGTGCAGCTGCAGGGCGACGACGACGAGATGCTGCTCATCGCCGCGACCGGGGAGGTGCTCGGTCGAGCCCGCTACACCGGACGAGTCCTCTGCACCGACCTTCGCCCCTGCTCGACGCGGTCACCGTCAAGCGAGGTGGTGGCTCTGCGGACGATAGCCTCGGCAACGAAGGCGACCCATGACCGGTTGCATGCGAGGCTCGCGCACGTCGGCGTCGACACGATCAAGAGCTCGGCGAAGCATGAAGTTGCTACTGGGCTCGACAACACGCCGTCGACCGGAGCATACCCGCCGTGTGTCTCATACGTCGGAGGTAAGCTGGCGCGGTACACTTTCCTCGACAAGGGCTCGGACGCCAAGGATGCACGCACATTGTCTTGTGCGGGCCATTCGGGGTGGCTGCCAAGGATGGCAGCTTGTTCATCCTGCTGCTGAAGGATCGCCACACTCAGTTCGTGTGGGCAATGCCGGTCGCTAAGAAGAGCGATGTGCTGCGGGAGTTCCAACAGTGGCTGGTGCTAGTAGAGCGGCAGACGAAGAAGACGGTGCTGATGCTCCGCTCAGACCGAGGAGGGGAGTTCCTCAGGAAGGCACCGACTTAGTCAACAGAAAAGGCATCGTCCACAACTTGACGTGCCCCTACACTCCGCAGCAGAACGACATGGCTGAGCGGGAGATGCGCACGGTTGTTGAGTCCGTGCGGACGATGCTGCTGCACATGGGGGTGCAGCACCACTGGTGGCACCTCGCTCTTTGACAGGCTGTCTGGGTATGCAACTGCTTGGAGCGGTCGACGCCGCCGCCGGGGACGACTCCGTACTAGCTGCTGACCGAGAAGAAGCCCGACCTCACGCTGGTGTGGGTGTGGGGCTGCATGGTGCAGTTCATGGTTCCCGAGTAGCAGCGTGGTGGGAAGCTGGCGCTGAAGGCTCGCTGGGGGCTTCACCTGGGTGTGTCGCCTGAAAGCAAGGGCTGGGAGGTGCTGGACTTGACCGACAACAAGGTGGTCACGTCGGTCGAGGTGATTTTGTACGAGATGCTGTCGCTCGAGGTGTGGAAGGCGAAGTATGGGCCGGTATCGGGGCTGACGAAGGCACACCCGCCGACGGACACCTCGACGGCGACGGTCCCACTGCTCGCCGAAGTCGACGAGCTTGCTGATGAGGACATTGTGGAGGTTCTTCCACCTCCCCCTGTTTCTTGCTCCTCCCTCCCCCATCGCAGATCGGCCTGCGTCGACACCTGTGTCGGCCACCGGCGATGAGGGGAGCCTTGAGGCGTCGCCTGTGGCGCTGGCCAGTGGCATCGCCGGCGGTCGACAAGGCGCCGAGCTCGTTGACCAGGATGGGAAGCCGTCGACAACAGGGGAGCCGGTCGAATAGGAGCAATAGCAGGGGTGTTGTCGATAGGGGAGCAGCAGCTGAGGCGGTCAACAGGGGAGCTGTCGAAGTCAGCAAGAAGAGAGCAGCCGGTCGAAGGGTCGAAGCCGCTGGTCGATGACGAGGACGTCGACGAGGAAGGGGAGCAGTCGCCGGGTGAGGAGTCCACCGACAGTGACGTGGTGGAGGCGCCGATCACGAAGCCTGAGCTGCGACGCACAGGTCGAGCTCGACGGCCGCCGTAGCGGCTGAGCTTCCACGCGTGCCTACTGCCAGCTGCCTTCACCACGGTGTACGATGAGGTCGACGACGACCTGTTGTACAAAGACGACGAGGAGGATGAAGAACTGCCGAAGCTCGACCCCGACGTGCATGCCGACCCCGAACACAGCTGGGACATCGCTACGATGATGGTGAAGGAGGCGCTGTCGAGCTGGAAGGGTGCGGCGGTGAAGGCCGCCATGGAAGAAGAGATCCGCACTCTGATCGGCATGGGCACGTGGGAGCTGGTCGAACGCCTACGCGGGGTGAACATCATGAAGAACCGGTGGGTGTTCATGACCAAGTACCGCATCGACGACACCGTCGAGCGCGAGAAGGCGAGGTTGGTCGTGAAGGGTTTCACGCAGGTGTACGGCGCCGACTACGACGAGACGTACTCGCCGGTGAGCAGCTATGTCACACTGAGGATCTTCCTTAGCATCGTCGCCGTCCTCGACCTCAACTTGATGCAGCTCGACATGAAGAAAGCTTTCCTGTAGAGCAAGCTCGACAGGGTGCTCTACATGTACCAGCCGGACTACTTCGACGATGGGACCGGCCGGGTGTGTAAGCTGCTGAAGAGCCTCTACGGGCGGAAGCAGTCGCCGCTGCTGTGGTACAGGGCTCTCAACGGTGTGGTGCTGGGCGATGGCTGGAAGAAGAGCCAGGTCGACGAGGCGCTCTACTTCAAGGTCAGCGACGACAGAGTGACCTGTTGGGTGCTGGTCTACGTCGGAGACCTGCTTGCTACCAGCAGTAGCACCGCGATGCTCAAGGAGCTGAAGGAGCTGCTGGAGGCCGCCTTCAAGCTGCGCAAGATCTCGCCGGTGGTAAAGTACCTTGGGCTGGAGATCGTGCGCGAAAGACCAGCAAGGACGCTGTGGCTGCACCAGCAGGGCTACGCTGACAAAGGCATCGTCCGGAATTGGCGCCTCCGGAAGTCCTCCTCAAGTATCTTGGTGCGGATCCACTCCAACGTCCAAAGGCTCTGGTTTTGGGGAAGGTTTAGGCCGCTCGTGAAGATCATCCAAGACTTCGGCAGCAGGGACAGCATCTTTACACATTTGGTTTGCTCGGGGTAGACTATTCCGGCGATGGCAAGCTTGGCATAGAGTTCTCTCTGCTTGTCTAGGATCGGCTGAACGTGTTCTCCTTCACTGAGGCGGAGAGTGGAGAGCTCTCTCTCTAGCATGAGAGTAGCTACAACTGATGTGGGGGCATGGAGGTTCTTGAGCACGGCCCATGCCTTGGGACCGCACTCTTCATCCGGGAGGAGGTGGGTGATGTGCTGGCGTTGGGCGAGATCTAAGCTTTGAGACAAGATGTAGTACCTGGCGGATGAACGTTCATCCCACTCGTTCTGAAGCTTCGGGGCACTAGGTCGTTTCTCGCTGCCTATCATGAGCTTTAAAAGACCTATCTGTCGAAAATGCAGCTGCATCTTCCAAGGCCAATCGTCATAGCCCTCTCCACTAAACTTGTCGACGGTAGAGTTCTTCAACACCTCTCTTAGCAGCGGGCCCTGGCTCGTCCGGGCTATCCTAGGCGCGGAGACACCAGATTCTTGGCTCCCACTACTCGCGGGGGCTGAATTTCCTTCTTCTCCAGGCGACCCCATCCATGGATACGTTGAGAATGGCTAAGGACCAGCTCAGATACCACGTGTTAACTCTAAGTATTATGCGGAATCGTTTAAAACTGAACCACGACCTCAAACTTGGCAACACTTAACTTCACTTTATGCCCTCCGAGTGTGACAGCATGTCACCTCATAGCCAAGGGCGTAAGAAAAATAAAGTGAGTAGTTATGCCTTGCTTGAATTGTGGAGTGAGCAATCTGGTCGAACAGCGTTTCGGCAGCACCACGTTACGTCTCTACTCTCGTCAATACGTAGTAGTAGAATTCTGGGCTTTGAAAAGCATAATAGCATTGCTTGACTTGAATCAAATACAAGCACACATTTATATAAAGTCATAAACACATAAAGGAAAACATAAAGCAGTTGCTTAACTGGAATCCAGGCCTTCGCTTTGCTGCAATAGAAAACGGTTGTGAAACTGCTCAAGAATTTGGCTCAATCTGCCTCATTAGAATTACTGTATTCCACTTGAATTGAAACCAAAGTCCCCTGCTGATTCACGTCATGAATTTCCGCGAGTTCTCATGAGGAATCATTGATACTCGTGTGAGAAACCGTTTTCCAGTTATAAAACGGATTTTACCGTTGATAAAACGGTATTTACCGTTTTGTACCTGCATCGAAATGATCACGCTAAGCAGCGTGCCTTTCGCGCGAAATCGGCTGTGTCAAGTTATATGTTTAATGTTATCTAGGCTGTAGTGGGTTTAGCCTTAGGGGGTACAGAATTTTGCTCGACACTTCTTTGTATCCCCCTCCTTGCCCTAATTATGATCATACCTTCATACTCTTCTAACATGGTATTAAGAGCTAGGACGTTCCTAGCCTAGGACGAATTTTTTTTAGGGCCCACCGTTAAACCTTCCGTGTTCCTGCCCGAATCGCGTTCTCTGCTTGATTCTGCCCGAAATGCGCCCTTAGGTGCATCGATTTTCGTTGCCCCGCGGCCCTGCCCTGTTCTGTCGCGCGTAGCCCGCGAGCAGCCCGTACAGCCCCTGTCTGGCCTTCGCGCCGCCCGTACAGCCCACGCCACGCCCTCGCGCGGCCCGTATAGCCTACGTTAGGCCCGCGCGCGGCCCGTACAGTCAGCGCTAGGCGTAAGCGCGGCCCGTACAGGCCACGCCAGGCCCGAGAGCGGCCCGTACAGTCCGCGCTAGACATTCGCGCAGCCCGTACAGGCCACGTCAGGCCCGCGCGCGGCCAGTACAGCCCACGCCAGGCCTGTACGCTGCCCTGCGCCTGTGCTACTAGCTGCCGCTGCTGCTACTTGCTGCAGCCGCCCCTGCAGCAGCCGCCCCTGGCCCCTGGAGCAGCCGCCACTGCAGCAGCCGCCCCTCGCCCCTGCAGCAGCCGCCCCTGGCCCCTGGAGCAGCCGCCCCTGCAGCAGCCGCCCCTGGCCCCTGGAGCAGCCGCCACTACAGCAGCCGCCCCTGGCCCCTGGAGCAGCCGCCACTGCAGCAGCCGCCTCTGGCCCCTGGAGCAGCCGCCACTGCAGCAGCCGCCCCTGCAGCAGCCGCCCCTAGCCTCTGGAGCACCCGCCCCTACAGCAGCCGCCCCTGGCCCCTGGAGCAGCCGCCCCTGGCCCCTGGAGCAGCCGCCCCTGCAGCAGCCGCCTCTGGCCCCTGGAGCAGCCGCCCCTGCAGCAGCCGCCCCTGGCCCTTGGAGCAGCCGCCCCTGCAGCAGCCGAACCTGGCCCCGGGAGCAGCCGCCCCTGGCCCCTGGAGCAGCCGCCCCTGCAGCTGCCGTGGAGCCCTTGCCCTGCAGTGGTAGCGGCCTCGCCGTTGCCGCCGTCGTACGCCTGCCCTTCTCGCCACTGGTGAGCACTTCCCTGCCCGTACTGCTGTTACTGCTGCTCCTGCTGCTACTGCTCTTTCTACTGCTACTGCTGCTCCTGGCGTGGCCAGATGCAGCTCCAGCGCCATCCGCGTGAGTCCCTCACGCCCCAACAGCTTCGTGAGTGGTACGCTAGTTGGGGTTGTAGGGGTGGCCGCGCTGCTACTACTGCTACTGCTGCTACTGCTGCTACTGCGGCTACTACTGCTACTGCTGCTACTGCGGCTACTACTGCTACTGCTACTCCTGGCGGTGGCCAGCTGCAGCTCCAGCGGCGTTCGCGTGAGTCCCTCCCGCCCCAGCAGCTTCGTGAGTGGTACGCTAGTTGGGGTTGTCGGGGTGGCCGTAGTGGGAGTCGTCCTGGAGTGAGTAGTTCGGGAGCTTCTTGTAGTGGCCAGGTGCAGCTGCAGCGTCGTCCGCGCGAGACCCTTTCGCCCAAGCAGCTTCGCGAGTGGTACGCTCAGAGTAGAGGGTCACTGAGTAGTGCTCGCTGCCCGTACGTCAGTCGCACGGGTGTCCGGACTGGTCAGCCTTGCGGGACTCCTGGTCACACAGAGTCCCGCTGCTTCGCCCGTCTGAGCGACGCTTGGCGTACAGAGTTTGGCGACGACGCTGAGCTCCCCTCCTAGCTGGAGCTGCTTAGGCAGAGGGTAGATATCTTTGCTCTTGACTATGATGCTCTTCTCACTGCAATGTATGCATTGTCTACTAGTGCTGAGGGTGCCTGTCACCTGTGTGTGCCGCCTGACCCTGGTATCCAGTCTGCTGCTCTAGGTGCTGGTGAGGCTGCTGCTCTAGGTGCTCGTGCGTCTCCTGCTCCAGGTGTCGGTGAGGCTGCTGCTCTAGGTGCTAGTGAGTCTCCTGCTCCAGGTGCTGGTGAGTCTGCTCTCTCTGGTGCTGCGCCTGCTGCGGTCTTGCACACCTTCACCTTTGACTCGGGTGCTTCCCGCTCCTTCTTTCGAGACCGCACCACCCTCACGCCGCTTAGTCGGCCGGTTGCAGTCTCCCTGGCAGACCCCTCTGGGGGTCCTGTCCTTGCTCACTACTCCACTGTCCTACCGTGTCCGGCGGCCCCGACTGGCTCCCTGTCAGGTCTTTACCTCCCCTCGTTCTCTACGAACCTGGTGAGTGGTGCTGACCTGCAGGATGGAGGGGTTGACCAGTTCACTCCTGCGACTCAGCGAGTGACCCACTGCACGTGTGCTCAGACGGGCCGACACTTGGCCACGTTTACCCGTCAGCCGGGGTCGAGCCTGTACACACTGACGACTGAGTCTCCTTCGGTTACTGCGTCTGGTCAGGTTGCTGCGTCGGGACAGGTGTCTGCTGCAGCGTCTCGGTCTGGTCCTGAGTCTGCCCCCTGCTCGTGTCGCCTCCTGTCCCACCAGACTCTCCTCTGGCACCACCGCCTTGGTCACCCCTCCCTGCCTCGTCTCCGAGGCATGGCCTCCCGTGTCCTTGTCTCTGGTCTCCCCAGGTCCCTCCCTCCCCTTCCTCCGGGGCCTGCCCCTACCTGTGTTCCCTGCGTCGAGGGACGGCAGCGCGCCGCTCCTCACTCCTCCCAGTTTCCTCCGACAGAGGCTCCGCTGCAGACTCTCCACATGGACGTGTGGGGCCCCGCCCGCGTCCGTGGACAGGGTCATGAGCGTTACTTCCTGCTGGTGGTTGACGACTACTCGCGTTACACTGCAGTCTTCCCCTTGCGCCGCAAGGGTGAGGTCACTGAGGTGTTGATCGATTGGATCCGCGCTGCTCGTCTCCAGCTCAGAGAGAGTTTCGGCTCGGACTTTCCTGTTCTGCGTCTGCACTCCGACAAAGGTGGAGAGTTTTCCTCCAACCTTCTGCGAGCCTTCTGTCGTGCAGAGGGCATCCGCCAGACGTTCACGCTTCCGGCCTCTCCACAGCAAAATGGGATTGCTGAGCGCCGCATTGGCATGGTCATGGACGTCGCTCATACGTCCATGATCCATGCGGCTGCTCCCCATTTTCTGTTGCCGTTCGCGGTTCAGTACGCGGCACATCAGATCAACCTTCAGCCCCGGGTCTCTATGCCGGAGACCTCCCCTGCTCTGCGGTGGACGGGGAAGGTTGGCGATGCATCTGCGTTCCGTGTCTGGGGATCTCGAGCTTTCGTCCGCGACTTGTCTGCGGACAAGCTGTCCTCCCATGCTGTTCCCTGCGTCTTCCTTGGCTTCCCCCCTGACGCGCCTGGTTGGCAGTTTTACCACCCCACCTCGCGTCGTGTTCTGTCCTCTCAGGACGTCACGTTTGACGAGTCGATTCCCTACTACCGTCTCTTCCCCTACCGCACTGCTTCCCTTACCCCCCCGCCGCTCTTCCTCGCGCCAGGTCCCCCCCCGGTAGACCCCCTCCCCCCCTAGGGTCCTGCTCCCTCAGGTGTGTCACAGGTAGACGCGGTCGAGCCTGTCGAGGTAGCTGTTGACTCTGGTGCTGCTAGGGGTGCTGAGCCAGCGGGTGCCGGGTCTGGAAGTGCTCAGCCTGAGCGTGCGGAGCCTGGGGGTGCTGAGTCTGGGGGTGCTGAGTCTGGGGGTGCTGAGTCTGGGGGTGCTGAGCCTGGGGTTGCTGAGTCTAGGGGTGCGGAGCCTGAGGGTGCTGGGCCTACTCGTGTGGAGTCTGGTGGTGCTGGGCCTGGAGGTCCTTCTGGTGCTTCGTCCCGGCGGGAGCCACTCTCTCCGCAGGAGCTGCGCGAGTGGTTTGCTAGGCGCTGGCGCCGTGCTGCTGGAGCTGGTGGTGCTTTCGGCGCTGGAGGTTCTGCTGCGGCTGGAGGTCCTTCTGCTGCTGGGGCTGCTGGGGGTTCTGGAGCCACGGGTCCCGGAGGTGCTCGTACTGGAGGTACTGGAGCTGCCGGACCTGGTGGTGCTACTGGAGCTGGAGCTGCTGGCAGTGTTGGAGCTGGCGGTGCTGCTGGAGTAGGTGCTGCTGGAGGTACTGGAGCTGGAGCTGCTTCGTCTTCCGGTGGTCCTGCTGGAGCTGGAGCTGCTGGCGGTGCTGGAGCTGGGGGTGTTGCTGGAGGTGCTGCTGGAGGTGCTAGAGCTGGAGGTGCTGCTGGAGCCGGTGCTCCTGTGGGTGCTGGAGTTGGCGCTACTGGAGCAGCAGGTGGAGCTGCTGGAGCTGTTGGAACTGACGCTGGGGGTGCTGGTGCTGTCCCTGCTGGTTCTGGAGGTGCTGCGCAGCCACGGCCGTACTTCGTTCCGCTCCTTGAGCAGGTTCTTGGTCTTCCGCCCTCTACTGGTCCTGCTCCTCCCTTAGAGTATCCACCGCCTGTCCAGTCCGAGTCACAGTTACATCCCGCCTCCCCACTGCCTGCTCCTTCTCCCTACACTGGTCCTACTAGAGGTCTTGCTGAGCGTCGTGAGCCTGCGTCTCGTCCTGCGTCGCCTGTACGTGCTGCTCGTACTGGTTGTCATGTTCCGCGTCAGCGTCCTCCTGCGGTCCCAGGCACGCACCCGATGGCACTGCGTCCTTCCACTGCTCCACTGTGTGTCCCTTTGCCGTCTCCTCCAGGGTCCTCTCTTCCTGCTCTTGCTGACCCGGAGTCTGACTCCTTTCGTGCTGCCAGTCCTACTGTCACGCGTCTCATGGCCACTGTTGTCACTGACCCTTCCTTTGAGTCCACTACTGCGTCTGCCTTAGTTGCTGAGCTTGTCGACTTCGCTGCTCACTGTCGTCTAGACTACGCCGCTAGTCTTGTTGCTGAGTCTGAGTCTGTCTGTCCTCCGTCCGTCGGGGGTGAGTGTGCTCTTGGCACGGACGTCCTTGAGGACAGGCAGGAGGAGTTCCAGTGTTTTGCTGCTGCTTTACCTCATCTCGTGTCCATGCTGATTGCACCTGAGGGAGACCCGGATGCACCAGACAACCCGACTCCGCGCTCTTACGCAGAGGCGATAGAGGGTCCCTACTCCTCTCAGTGGCAGTCAGCCATGGACGCAGAGATGGCTTCATGGAAGTCCACAGGCACCTATGTCGACGAGGTTCCCCCACCTGGGGCAAACATCGTCAGTGGCATGTGGATTTTCACGGTGAAGCGGCCGCCGGGTTCTCAGCCTGTCTTCAAGGCGCGTTACGTGGCTCGAGGCTTCAGTCAGCGGCAGGGAGTTGACTACTTTCAGACCTTCTCTCCCACCCCGAAGATGACCACTCTTCGGGTGCTGCTGCACATAGCCGCTCAGCGCGACTACGAGCTTCACTCTCTTGACTTCAGCACCACTTTCCTACAGGGCAGCCTGCACGAGGAGATCTGGCTGCGCCGCCCACCTGGCTTCACTGGGTCGTTTCCTCCTGGTACCCAGTGGAGCCTCCGGCGGCCAGTCTACGGTCTCCGCCAGGCGCCCCGTGAGTGGCACGACACACTGAGGACTACAGTTGCGGCTCTTGGCTTTGCTCCTTCTACTGCCGACCCGTCGCTGTTTCTACGCACCGACACCTCTTTGCCGCCGTTCTACATCCTCGTGTACGTCGACGACTTGGTCTTTGCCACAATTGACACTGCTGGACTCGCCCACGTGAAGTCCGAGCTGCAGAAGAGACACACGTGCACAGACCTGGGTGAACTGCGCAGCTACCTTGACTTGCAGATCACCCGGGACAGAGCACGGCGCACCATTACCTTGACTCAATCACACATGGTGCAGGAGGTCCTTCAGCGCTTCGACTTCACGTACTCCTCGCCTCAGGCCACTCCTCTGTCTACTCGCTACTCGCTCTCAGCTCTGCCTTCGGATGAGTCCGTAGAGCCGAGTGGCCCGTACCCAGAGCTTGTTGGCTGCCTCATGTACCTGATGACCTGCACTCGACCTGACCTGGCATACCCTCTTAGCATCTTGGCACGCTATGTTGCTCCTGGGAGACACCGACCAGAGCACATGGCTGCAGCGAAGAGGGTGTTGCGCTACTTGTGCAGTACGTCGGGCATGGGGCTCGTGCTTGGAGGGCGGAGTCCAGTGGTCCTCACTGGTCACGCAGACGTGTCTTGGGTTGACGACTTGGCTACACAGCGGTCGTCACAGGGTTACACCTTCAGCCTTGGTTCCGGCTCTGTTTCGTGGCGGTCTACCCGCTCGTCTTCTGTTCTCAGCTCCAGCTGTGAGGCTGAGATCTACGCAGGGGCCATGGCTGCACAGGAGTTATGCTGGCTCACCTACCTGCTGACTGACCTGGGAGAGCCGCCTCGTTCTCCTCCAGTTCTGTACGTAGACAACAAGGCCATGCTGGCCTTGTGTCGGGAGCACAGACTGGAGCACAGAACGAAGCACATTGCTCTTCGTTACTTCCTTGCTCGTGAGCTGCAGCAGCGTGGTCAGCTGCGCCTTGCTTACGTGGCCTCTCGGGCCAACACCGCTGATATCTTCACCAAGGCACTTCAGCCTTGTGATCATCAGCGCTTTTGTACTATGCTAGGTCTTGTGCCTACTTGGCCTCACTTGCTCACTTCCTGACTTTGCTTGTACTGTGATCTATATATACCTGCACCTGCATGCTTACCCTTGCTCGGTTGAGATCACTGCCTTGCTTGTTCACCTTGATATATGACTCTGCTTGTGAACTGGCCTTGTGGCCTTGTGCTCAGAATGCGTGGTGACGTTGTGATCCACCCTGAGCTTGTTTTGCTTTGTTTCTTCTCTTAACTGGTCTTGTGACCGTTTCTTGTGTTGGCTATCCCCCACTTCGCCTATGGGGGTGTGTCAAGTTATATGTTTAATGTTATCTAGGCTGTAGTGGGTTTAGCCTTAGGGGGTACAGAATTTTGCTCGACACTTCTTTGTATCCCCCTCCTTGCCCTGATCATGATCATACCTTCATACTCTTCTAACACCAGGTCATCGCGGGATACTGTTAGTCAACCGAAATCCCGAAGCACCCTCGGTCAAGCAGAAAAAGCCGATCGCTGACGCGATCGTGCTTTGTCCTGCGCGTGACAGGGCAATAATTGCCCTGTCTTGTTGCGATTGTGCAACTGTGCACGGTTGCAACAGTTGCGACACACGCGCAGGCCCTGAGGGGCCACACGCGTATATCAGGACCCCACGCGCGAGTCCTAACTTTCGCGCTCTTTTTGACCAGCGCGGAATTGGTCAAAGGGTCCGAGTCAAAGACTCGAGCCCAGCACCCCCCGATGCACTCGACACTCGCCACGAATGCTCATGAAAACTCGTGAGTCTTCATGAGCTTTCATGACGCCCGTGAAATTCATGAACGCTCACGGGTGTTCATGAAAATTAACAAACGAACATGAGTCGCCATGAAAATTCATCACTCATCATGATCCATCACGACTTGTCATGTGCCCATAACAAAAACACATGAAACAGAATGCAAGAACGAATGCACACCGAGCACACACAAAATGCGGGACTTCATGCAGGCGGCTGGTTGACGTGCAAAATTATTATTTGCACCCAACACATCTAAAACCATGTCTCGTGTACTCATATAGATTACGTTCATGCCGATTAAGAGAATTGTACAAGTTACTTGGACACACCAAGGGATGTCACTTGAAACATACAAGGTTTAGAGTCCCATGTTTTCCGTGGCAAGCTTGGCTGTAAGGAATTACAATTCCTTACCGTACTCGCACTTTAGCGAGTACAACCCAAGGGCCGCGCGTCAGATGGTTCGACCTACATTTTCGCACCCAAACCACTCCCAAGTCACCCCAGCACCAATCGTAACCATTTTCAAGCCATCCTTGCCCAACCTTCCCGCCTAGCTAGCTTTTCCCCTATTTAGTCTCGACACTTTCTTTGTATCATCATTCAGTATTCAACATTCTCGTTATTCGTTATTATGTGCACTCTGCAAGTTCATTCATAACACCTGGTATCAGAGCTACTTTCCTAGCCTACCCCGCTTATTGGAGTGTAATATTTCAAACATACATGACATAGTCTGTGTAGGCTGTAGTGGGGTAGACCGTATGGGGTACAACACTGCTAGGTTTTCCTACTTGTACCCATCTCCTTGCTAGTTCAGCCATTCCTTGTTCTGTAATTCTCACATGGTTTCAGAGCAGGTTCCCTAGTGGGACCGGTTTTTTTTTAGGGCCCACCACAAACTTTTTTTTTTTGCCCTGCCCTAATCGCACTGTCGTGCCTGCCTGCCCTGTCACGGGCCTTGCGCCTGACTACCCGCGCCCTCGAGCGCCTGCCTATCCGCGCCCTCGAGCGCCTGCCTACCCGCGCCCTCGAGCGCCTGCCTACCCGCGCCCTTGAGTGCCTGCCTACCCGCGCCCCTGGCCCCTGGAGCAGCCGCCACTGCAGCAGCCGCCCCTGGCCCCTGGAGCAGCTGCTCGTGCAACAGCCGCCCCTGGCCCCTGGACCAGCCGCCCCTGCAGCAGCCGCCCCTGGCCCCTGGAGCAGCCGTCCCTGCCCTGCACCCGCGCAGCCGCCCCTGGACCCCGTGGCGTGGCCCTTGGACCCCGCGACGCGTCGCCCTGCCTCTGCCTCGTCGCGACGCGTCGCCCCTGCCTCGTCGCGACGCCCCTGTGGGACCCGCGCGTTGCCCCCTGCCTCGTCGCGACGCCCCTGCGGGACCCGCGCGTCGCCCCTGCCTCGTCGCGACGCCCCTGCGGGACCCGCGAGGCGCGGCTCCTGCGCGTCGCGCCGCCCCAACGAGACCCGGGCGTCACCCCCGCTCGTCGCGACGCCCTTGCGGGACCCGCGCGGCATCGCCCCTGCCCGCCGCGACGCCCTGCCCTACCCCGCGCCCGCCCTTTGGACGGCCGCCCCTGCACCGCCCTGCAGCAGCTGCCGTCGCGGCCCTGCCCCGCCCTACAGCAGCGGCCGTCGCGGACTGCCCCGCCCTGCAGCAGCTGCCGTCGCGGACTGCCCCGCCCTGCAGCAGCTGCCGTCGCGGCCCTGTCCCCGCCCTGCACCAGCTGCCGTCGCGGCCCGGCCCCGCCCTGCACCAACTACCGCGGAGCTGCCTGCCGCGGTCGCGGCCCCGCCCTGCCGCTGTAGCGGCCCCGCCGTCGCCGCCGTCGTGCGCCTGCCCTTCCCTCCACTGGTGAGCACTGCCCTGCCTACGCTGCTACTGCTACTACTGTCGCTACTGCTGTTAATGCTGTTACTGCTGCTACTGCTGCTACTGCTGCTCTTGGCGTGGCCAGATGCAGCTCCAGGGCCGTCCGCGTGAGTCCCTCATGCCCCAGCAGCTTCGTGAGTGGTACGCTAGTTGGGGTTGTCGGGGTGGCCGTAGTGGGAGTCGCCCTGGAGTGGGTAGTTCGGGAGCTTCTGGTAGTGGCCAGGTGCAGCTGCAGCGTCGTCCGAGCGAGGCTCTTTCGCCCCAGCAGCTTCGTGAGTGGTACGCTCAGAGTAGAGGGTTGCTGAGTACTGCTCGCTGCCCGTACGTCATTCGCACGGGTGTCCGGACTGGTCAGCCTTGCGGGACGGTTAGTCACACAGAGTCCCGCTGCTTCGCCCGTCTGAGCGACGCTTGGCGTACAGAGTTCGGCGACGACGCTGAGCTCCCCGACTGGGTGGAGCTGCTTAGGCAGAGGGTAGATATCTTTGCTCTTGAGTATGATGCTATTCTCACTGCCATGTATGCATTGCCTACTAGTGCTGAGGGTGCGTGTCACCTGTGTGTGCCGCCTGACCCCGGTATCCAGTCTGCTGCTCTAGGTGCCGGTGAGGCTGCTGCTCTAGGTGCTCGTGCGTCTCCTGCTCCAGTTGTTGGTGAGGCTGCTTCTCTAGGCGCTGGTGAGTCCACTGCTCCAGGTGCTGGTGAGTCTGCTCTCTCTAGTGCTGCGCCTGCTGCGGTCTTGCACACCTTCACCCTTGACTCGGGTGCTTCCCGCTCCTTCTTTCGAGACCGCACCACACTCACGCCGCTTAGTCGGCCGGTTGCAGTCTCCCTGGCAGACCCCTCTGGGGGTCCTGTCCTTGCCCACTTCTCCACTATCCTACCGTGTCCGGCGGCCCCGTCTGGCTCCCTGTCAGGTATTTACCTCCCCTCGTTCTCCACGAACTTGGTGAGTGGTGCTGACTTGCAGGATGGGGGGGTTGACCAGTTCACTCCTGCGAGTCAGCGAGTGACCCACTGCACGTGTGCTCGGACGGGCCGACACTTGGCCACGTTTACCCGTTAGCCGGGGTTGAGCCTCTACACACTGACTACCGAGTCTCCTCCGGTTACTGCGTCTGGTCAGGTAGCTGCGTCGGGTCAGGTGTTTGCTGCAGCGTCCAGGTCTGGTCCTGAGTCTGCCCCCTGCTCGTGTCGTCTCCTGTCTCACCAGACTCTCCTCTGGCACCACCGCCTTGGTCACCCCTCCCTGCCTCGTCTTCGAGGCATGGCCTCCCGTGTCCTTGTCTCTGGTCTCCCCCGGTCCCTCCCTCCCCTTCCTCCGGGGCCTGCCCCTACCTGCGTTCCCTGCGTCGAGGGGCGGCAGCGCGCTGATCCTCACTCCTCCGAGTTTCCTCCAACAGAGGCTCCACTGCAGACTCTCCACATGGACGTGTGGGGCCCAGCCCGCGTCCGTGGACAGGGTCACGAGCGTTACTTCCTGCTGGTGGTTGACGACTACTCGCGTTACACCACAGTCTTCCCCTTGCGCAGCAAGGGTGAGGTCACTGAGGTGTTGATCGACTGGATCCGCACTGCCCGTCTCCAGCTCAGAGAGAGGTTCGACTCGGACTTTCCTGTTCTGCGTCTGCACTCCGACAGAGGTGGAGAGTTTTCCTCCGACCTTCTGCGAGCCTTCTGTCGTGCGGAGGGCATCCACCAGACGTTCACGCTTCCGGCCTCTCCGCAGCAAAATGGGATTGCTGAGCGCCGCATTGGCATGGTCATGGACGTCGCTCGTACGTCCATGATCCATGCGGCTGCCCCCCATTTTCTGTGGCCATTCGCGGTTCAGTACGTGGCGCATCAGATCAACCTTCAGCCCTGGGTCTCCATGCCGGAGACCTCCCCTGCTCTGCGGTGGACGGGAAAGGTTGGCGATGCGTTAGCGTCCCGTGTCTGGGGAACTGAGTTTCCCTAGATAGAACCGAGAACCACCCTGTTCTCACTGACTACCTACGCACCTGAAATTTTAGAGATGTACACGCGCTCTTGTAAGGAGGGCCTCCTTAGGGGGGGAAGTAGTGTAAGGAAAATTCCTTTTCCTTACTTCGCGTCCCTGCTCAGGGCGTACACCACTGTTCCCGCCAACTACTCTCAACATGTGCACCGTTACCACTCGCGACACTCGCCTCGACTACTGTTTCTGCCACTGCTCACGACGCGACCCAGCCTCACAGTTCGGTTGGTAACCCGCACTCCAGACCTCCGCCTTGAGAATTCCCAGCCTTGGCGCTAGGCCTGTAGCGCACCCCATTTTCACACCTTACCATTACCACTTTAGCTATATATTCTTCGCTCATGCCTTTTCTCAATGTACTGTTTTGCTTCGATAGTGCAATTCTCGCTCGCTCGCTCAATTGCACTCGTCACAATACCCTTTTACTAGCTTCACCAATGCTATGAATGAACTTTCAGAGTGCGCAAAGGTAATGATTAACGAGAATGTTTAATACTGAATGACGATACAAAGAAAGTGTCGAGACTAAATAGGGGAAAAGCCAGTTAGGCGGGAAGGTCGGGCGAGGATGGCTCGAAAATGGTTGCGATTGGTGCGAGGGCGACTCTGGAGTTGTTTAAGTGCGGAAATGTAGGCCGAACCATCTGCCGCGCGGCCCTTGGGTTGTACTCGCTAAAGTGCGAGTACGGTAAGGAAATGTAATCCCTTACACTCTCCCACCTTCTAAATAAGGCAGCCCTGTACTGGAATAGGTTCCACACTACCGACGATATTGTTGATCTCCCTTTCAGCTGAATCCGACGGCTGAAATGCCTTCGACAATTCAATTCGACAGGTTGGAATGTAGGCCGTTGATGAAGGTAGCACTCGATCTGACGGCTGCGGATGACCTTGACCAAATTAAAGTGAGGTTGGAATTTGGGTCGTTGATGAAGCAGCTGAAGATCTGACGGCCGAAGGCAAAACTTGCTGAAGGTTAGAATGTAGCCAATAGATAAAATTCGAATAGTGGAGGGAACCTTCTGATGCGGTGATTAGTCGCAATGTAGCAGAGACCGTTGATTTCAATGAAGCGGTCGCGGTCGACAGTCGTGCTATAGCATCCTGACCAAGTCAGTAATTGTGCCGAGAAAACGCCGAAGAAAGAAATAGTGCAACGCACTTTCTCCCCCCTTCAAGAAAGCCAGTTCACAAATTTTTATGCAGCTGCGCCGAGATGAAAACAACAGGTGTTAAGTCCCACTTAAACGAGCGTTGCGCGTAGAAGTCCCTGCAAAAACATGTCGGTGTGGAAGTTCGATGACAAAACCAGTTGTTACGTGCCCAAAATTCTTCAAGGGTGAGCCAGCAAAAGTAGACCGGAAATCGTGACGAAATATTTGAAGTCATCGAGTTGTCATCTTTGTCGTGACGCCACCGAAATTTCTGGCGGTCTCTTCAGCAGCTGCAGCTGGCAGCACCTGACGTGGCGAATGTAAAGTTGTTTGTTGTTGGCGGAAGAAAGTTGGAGTTTTTGTCTATAGTAGAGTTGGAAATGTCGCGTCCTAAAATCCTCTTGTCGTTAAGCCATGATTGTTACGATTGTTAGTGAAATGTCGTCGATGAAGGCGATTGGCAGCGAGTTGATTCATGAGAGTCGGCGATGGTCGTTGCGAAAGTAATCGGATCGGAAATTTCTCAAGTCGAAATTGTCGCACGCATTATCCGTGTCATACTGTCAGAACATTATAGCTCATGCATATTGTGTAGGCTATAGTGGGGTAGCCCATAAGGGGTACAACCCAATTAGGGTTATCACTTGTACTCAATTCATTCATAGTTCATTTCATTACCTTGTTTCTTCTCATGGTATCGAGCAGGTTCCCCCGTGGGAACTGTTCCTAGGGCCCACCGTTTTTTTTTTTCCTGCCCGGAGCGCACTCAGCCCCTGCCCGAGTCGCGCTCCCCTCTCTCGCGCCGCCCTAGCGGCCCCTTAGCGCCGCCCTCGCGGCCCCTTCGAGCCGCCCTCGCGGCTCTATCCGCCGCCCTTCGCGGCCCCTACTCCGCCGCCCTCGCGGCCCCGATCCGCCGCCCTCGCGGCCCCGATCCGCCGCCCTTCGCGGCCCCGATCCGCCGCCCTCGCGGCCCCTTCTCCGCCGCGCTCGCGGCCCCTATCCGCCGCCCTCGCGGCCCCGCTCCGCCGCCCTCGCCGCCCCGATCCGCCGCCCTTCGCGGCCCCGATCCGCCGCCCTCGCGGCCCCGCTCCGCCGCCCTCGCGGCCCCGATCCGCCGCCCTTCGCGGCCCCGATCCGCCGCCCTCGCGGCCCCTACTCCGCCGCCCTCGCGGCCCCGATTCGCCGCCCTCGCGGGCCCGACCCGCCGCCCTCGCGGCCCCTTCTCCGCCGCGCTCGCGGCCCCTACTCCGCCGCCCTCGCGGCCCCGATCCGCCGCCTTCGCGGCCCCGATCCGCCGCCCTAGCGGCCTCCGGCCCCTGCTCCTACGGCCCCGGCGCCTGCTCCTACGGCCCCCGCGCCTACTCCTACGAGCAGCCCACCCGCCGAGCCGCCCAGCAACCGAGCAGCCCAGCCGCTGAGCCGCCGAGCCGCCCAGCAACCGAGCCGCCCAGCCGCCGAGCCGCCCAGCAGCCGAGCCGCCCAGCCGCCGAGCCGCCCAGCAGCCGAGCCGCCCTGCCGCCGATACGCCCAGCAGCCGAGCCGCCCAGCAGCCGAGCCGCCCCGCCGCCGAGCCGCCCAGCCGCCGAGCCGCCGAGCCGCCGAGCCGCCCAGCAGCCGAGCCGCCCAGCCGTCGAGTCGCCGAGCCGCCCTGCAGCCGAGCCGCCCGAACCGCCCTGTCCGGTAAGAGCAGCGCCTCTCTCACAGCACTGCCCTCACCCTACTGTTTGCACTGCTAGTCTACTGCTGTCATGGCTACCCCTAGTGTCCTCGCTTTTGACGCTGAGGGTCGGGCCATTGACTTTGACGTCTGGATAGATGACCTGCAGCTTTTCTTACAGTGCGACAGAGCAGACGGCCTCTCCCTCTTTGACCTCACTTCTGGTGCCTCTCCTGCCCCCGCTGCTGATGCTTACGCCACTGTTCGCTCACAGTGGGCCACGCGCGATGCTGCTGCACGTCTTGCTGTGCGTCGCCACCTACCTACCTCTGAGCGTGCGCACTTTAGCCAGTACAAGAGTGCTCAGACCTTGTACGACGCTGTAGTTGCACGCTACTCCTCCCCTGCCACTGCTGCACTGAGCCGCCTCATGCTACCATACCTCTTCCCTGACCTTGCTGCCTTTCCCACAGTCGCTGACCTCATTACGCACCTCCGCACTAGTGACACTCGCTACCGCGCTGCGCTTCCTGCTGAGTTCTGCGCCAAGAACCCCCCCCCCATGTACATCACCCTCTACTACATAGTCACCCGTCTCCCTGACTCCCTTCGCGTAGTCAGGGACCACTTCCTCTCGGTTTGTCCCACCACTCTCACCGTTGACCTCCTCGAGAAGGCCCTCCTGGCAGCAGAAAAGAGCATAGTCGCTGTAGGAGCCTCTCGTGGTGACCCTCGCACCCCCATCTTTGAGGGGTGTTCCCCCTCCCCTCTTTTGCCCTCTGTTGCCTCTGCTGCTGCGGCCGACCTCGCTGGTTTGGAGTCGGTTGGGGCAGCGTCTACCCCTAGCGGGAGACGCCGCCCTGGCAGGGGCAAGGGGGGCAGGGGCGCTGGAGGAGCTAGCGGGGGCGGTGGAGGCGGCGGCGGAGGAGGTGGGGGTGGCGGTGGGGGTGGTGGCGGGGGTGGAGGTGTAGGTGGCGGCAGTGGAGGCGCAGGCGGCAGCGGCGGTGGCGGAGGGAGCGGAGGTGGCGGCGGTGGAGGAGGAGGCGGCGGAGGAGGTGGAGCTGGTCGGGGTGGCGCTGCGCAGAGGGTCAGCTCCGGTGGTGATCAGCGCCAGCAGCAGCAGCAGCAGCAGTAGCAGCAGCAGCGCACTCGTGACGTCCCCTCCCCTCAGCAGCTCCGTGAGTGGTACACTGCACGCCAGAGGGGTGGGGGTACTGGTCCGTGCACCTACGTCCTGCGCACCGGCGACCGCGCGGGTGAGCAGTGCAGGGGTGCGCACTCCACCCAGCGCTGCTTTGGCCGCCTGACGGACGCTTGGCGTCACCAGTTCCCTGAGGCCACTGAGATCCCCCGCTGGGGTGAGCTGTCTAGGGCGGGTGTAGCTGTCTTTGACCTTGACTTTGATGCTATTCTTGCTGCCATGTATACTGTGACTATTAGTGATGAGGGTGACTGTTACCGGTGTTTTCCGCCCGATCCGGGCATTGAGACTGCTGCTCTAGGTCCTGGTGAGGCTGCTGCTCTAGGTGCTAGCGAGGCTGCTGCTCTAGGTGCGTCTGCTCCCTCAGGTACTGGTGAGTCTGCTCTCTCAGGTTCTGCGTCGGCTTCGGCCTCCCACACCTTTACCCTTGACTCGGGGGCTTCTCGCTCCTTCTTTCGAGACCGCACCACACTCACGCCGCTTGGCCGGCCAGTTGCGGTCTCTCTGGCAGACCCCTCTGGGGGTCCTGTCCTTGCTCACTTCTCCACTGTCCTCCCGTGTCCGGCGGCCCCCTCTGGCACCCTGTCTGGTCTTTACCTCCCCTCGTTCTCTACGAACTTGGTGAGTGGTGCTGACCTACAGGATGCGGGGGTTCACCAGTTCACTCCTGCGAGTCAGCGGGTGACCCACTGCACGGACGCTCGGACAGGCCGACACCTGGCCACGTTTACACGTCGGCCGGGGTCGAGCCTGTACACACTGACCACTGCGTCTCCTCCGGTCCCTGCGTCTGGTCAGGTAGCTGCATCGGGTCAGGTGTTTGCTGCAGCGTCCAGGTCTGGTCCTGAGTCTGCCCCCTGCTCGTGTCGCCTCCTGTCTCACGAGACTCTCCTCTGGCACCACCGCCTTGGTCACCCCTCCCTGCTTCGTCTCCGGAGCATGGCCTCCCGTGTCCTTGTCTCTGGTCTTCCCCGGTCCCTCCCTCCACTTCCTCCGGGGCCTGGCCCTACCTGCGTCCCCTGTGTCGAGGGACGACAGCGGGCTACCCCTCACTCCTCCCAGTTTCCTCCGACAGAGGCCCCGCTGCAGACGCTTCACATGGACGTGTGGGGCCCGGCCCGCGTCCGTGGACAGGGTCACGAGCGCTACTTCCTGCTGGTGGTTGACGACTACTCGCGTTACACCACAGTCTTCCCCTTGCGCAGCAAGGGTGATGTCACTGAGGTGTTGATCGACTGGATCCGCGCAGCTCGTCTCCAGCTCAGGCGGAGCTTCGGCTCGGACTTTCCTGTTCTGCGTCTGCACTCTGACAGAGGAGGAGAGTTCTCCTCTGGCCTTCTGCGAGCCTACTGTCGTGCACGAGGCATCCGCCAGACCTTCACGCTTCCGGACTCTCCACAGCAAAATGGGATTGCTGAGCGCCGCATTGGCATGGTCATGGACGTCGCCCGTACGTCCATGATGCATGCGGCTGCCCCCCATTTTCTGTGGCCGTTTGCGGTTCGGTACGCGGCGCATCAGATCAACCTTCAGCCCAGGGTCTCCATGCCGGAGACCTCCCCAGCCTTGCTGTGGACGGGGAAGGTTGGCGATGCGTCTGCGTTCCGTGTCTGGGGATCTCGGGCGTTTGTCCGCGACTTGTCTGCGGACAAGCTGTCCCCTCGTGCTGCTCCTTGCGTCTTCCTGGGTTTCCCCCCTGACGCCCCAGGGTGGCAGTTCTACCACCCCACCTCTCGCCGTGTTCTGTCCTCCCAGGACGTCACGTTCGACGAGTCGGTCCCCTACTACCGCCTCTTCCCCTACCGCACTCCGTCCCTCCCCCCGCCACCGCTCTTCCTGGTACCAGGTCCCCCCCCGGTAGACCCCCTCCCCCCTCAGGGTCCTGCCCCTTCAGGTGTGTCCCAGGTAGATGCTGTTGAGCCTGTCGAGGTCACTGGTGACTCTGGTGCTGCTGAGGGTGCTGAGCCTGGGAGTGCTGACTCTGGGGGTGCTGAGCGTGTGGGTGCTACGCCTGGGGGTGCTGAGCCTGAGGGTACTACGACTGGGGGTGCTGAGCCTGAGGGTACTACGACTGGGGGTGCTGAGCCTGGGGGTGCTGAGTCTAGGGGTGCTACGCCTGGGGGTGCTGCGTCTGGGGGTGCTGAGCCTGGGGGTGCTACGCCTGGAGGTGCTGAGCCTGGGGGTGCGGAGCCTGAGGGAGCTGGGCCTACTGGTGCTGTGCCTGGCGGTTCTCCGGGTGCTTCTTCTCGCCGGGAGCCACTCTCTCCACAGGAGCTGCGTGAGTGGTTTGCCCGGCGCTGGAGGCGAGCTGCTGGAGCTGGAGGAGCTGCGGGTACTGGAGTTTCTGTTGCTGCTGAGGGAGCTGGTGCCACGGGTCCCGGAGGTGCTCGTACTGGGCGTACTGGAGCTGCTGGACCTGCGGGTACTTCTGGAGCTGGAGCTGCTGCGGGTGTTGGCGCGGAGGCTACTGCTGTCGGTCCTGGAGGCGGTCCTGCTGGGGGTACTGCTGGTGCTGCTGGGGGTACTGGAGCTGGAGCTGCTACTGGTGCTGGTGCTGCCACAGGGGGTGCTGGTGCTGTCCCTGCTGTGTCTGGAGTCGCCGCGCGGCCTCGGCCGTACTTCGTTCCGCTCCTTCAGCAGGTTCTTGGTCTCCCGTCTTCTACTGGTCCTCCTCCTCCCTTAGAGTGTCCACAGCCTGTCCCGTCGCAGTTACAGTTACAGCCGGCCTCCCCACTGCCTGCTCCGTCTCCCTACACTGGTCCTACTGGAGGTCTTGCTGAGCGTCGTGAGCCTGCGTCTCGCCCTGCGTCGCCTGTCCGTGCTGCTCGCACTAGTGGTCGCGGTTCGCGTCAGCGTCCTCCTCCTGTCCCTGGCACGCACCGGATGTCTCTGCGTCCGTCCACTGCTCCTCTGCGTGCCCCTTTGCCTTCTCCTCCTGAGTCTTCTCTTCCTGCTCTTGCCGACCCCGAGTCGGACTCTCTTCGTGCTGCCAGTCCTACTGTCACGCGTCTCCTTGCTACTGTTGTCACTAACCCTTCCTTTGAGTCCACTGCTGCGTCTGCCCTAGTTGCTGAGCTCGTCGACTTTGCTGCTCGCTGTCGCCTAGACTACGTCGCCAGTCTTGTTGCTGAGTCTGAGTCTGTCTGTCCTCCGTCCGTCGGGGGTGAGTGTGCCCTTGGCACGGACGTCCTTGAGGACAGGCAGGAGGAGTTCCAGTGCTTGGCCGCTGCTTCACCTCATCTCGTGTCCGTACTGCTTACCCCTGAGGGAGACCCGGATGCACTTGACATCCCGACTCCGCGCTCTTACGCGGAGGCGATAGAGGGTCCCTACTCCTCTCAGTGGCAGGCAGCTATGGACGCAGAGATGGCTTCCTGGAAGTCCACAGGCACCTACGTTGACGCTGTTCCCCCTCCTGGGGCGAACATCGTCAGTGGCATGTGGATTTTCAGGGTGAAGCGGCCGCCGGGTTCTCCGCCTGTCTTCAAGGCGCGTTACGTGGCTCGAGGCTTCAGTCAGCGGCAGGGAGTTGACTACTTTCAGACCTTCTCTCCCACCCCGAAGATGACCACTCTTCGGGTACTGCTGCACGTAGCTGCTCACCGTGACTACGAGCTACACTCTCTTGACTTCAGCACTGCTTTCTTGCAGGGCAGCCTGCACGAGGAGATCTGGCTGCGTCGCCCACCTGGTTTCACTGGGTCTTTTCCTCCTGGCACCCAGCGGAGCCTACGGCGGCCAGTCTACGGTCTCCGCCAGGCACCGCGTGAGTGGCACGACACACTGAGGACTACACTTGCGGCTCTTGGGTTTGCTCCCTCTACTGCCGACCCGTCGCTGTTTCTGCGCACCGACACTTCTTTGCCGCCGTTCTACATCCTCGTGTACGTCGACGACTTGGTCTTTGCCACAGCTGACACTGCTGGACTCGCCCACGTGAAGTCCGAGCTGCAGAAGAGACACACGTGCACTGACCTGGGTGAACTGCGCAGCTACCTTGGCTTGCAGATCACTCGGGACAGAACACGCCGCACCATTACCCTGACTCAGTCACACATGGTGCAGCAGGTCCTTCAGCGCTTCGGCTTCACGTACTCCTCGCCTCAGGCCACTCCTCTGCCTACTCGCCACTCGCTCTCAGCTCTGCCTTCGGATGAGTCCGTAGAGTCGAGTGGCCCGTACCCAGAGCTTGTTGGCTGCCTCATGTACCTGATGACCTGCACACGACCTGACCTTGCATACCCTCTTAGCATTCTCGCACGCTATGTTGCTCCTGGGAGACACAGACCGGAGCACATGGCTGCAGCGAAGAGGGTGTTGCGCTACTTGTGCAGTACGTCGGGCATGGGGCTTGTGCTTGGAGGGCAGAGTCCAGTGGTCCTTACTGGGCACGCAGACGCTTCTTGGGCTGACGACCAGGCTACGCAGCGGTCGTCACAGGGTTACACCTTCAGCCTTGGTTCCGGCTCTGTTTCGTGGCGGGCTACTCGCTCGTCTTCTGTTCTCGGCTCCAGTTGTGAGGCTGAGATCTACGCAGGAGCCATGGCTGCACAGGAGCTTCGCTGGCTCACCTACCTGCTGACTGACCTCGGAGAGCCGCCTCGTTCTCCTCCAGTGCTGTACGTAGACAACAAGGCCATGCTGGCCTTGTGTCGGGAGCAGCGACTGGAGCACAGAACGAAGCACATTGCTCTCCGCTACTTTCTTGCTCGTGAGCTGCAGCAGCGTGGTCAGCTGCGTCTTGCGTACGTGGCCTTTGAGGCCAACACTGCTGATATCTTCACCAAGGCGCTTGCGCCTTGTGACCATCAGCGCTTCTGTACTCAGCTGGGCCTTGTGCCTACCTTGCCTCACTTGCTCACCTCTTGACCGTGCTTGTACTGTTACACATATATATACCTGCTCTTGCTTGTCTAGCCTTTTTATATATATGTACTCCTGCATGTGAACTGGCCTTGTGGCCTTGAACTTGTGCTCGGAATGTGTGGTGACTTTGTGATCCACCCTGAGCTTGCTTTGCTTTGCTTTACTTGACTGGTCTTGTGACCCCTTGTTCTCCCCCACTTTGCCTATGGGGGTGTGTCAGAACATTATAGCTCATGCATATTGTGTAGGCTATAGTGGGGTAGCCCATAAGGGGTACAACCCAATTAGGGTTATCACTTGTACTCAATTCATTCATAGTTCATTTCATTACCTTGTTTCTTCTCACATACATATGACGTCAGTAGCTCTAGCGGTTTTGTCCAGACTCGCCAAGCAGTTTATTGCAATTCGGCAAGGTTCGAGGGCAGAGGTGAAAAATACAGTTGCCTCTTCAACGCGGTTTACCCTGTCATCGAACTGCCCTGTGCGATGCTGCTTTAACAAAATACCACGTTTCTCCCACTAGCGTTTTGCAGATGTTTCACCCATCGCTCATCGTTGGCAGGTAAGTCCCGAAGCTTCGTCTGCTCCCACTCTCCCTTTTTGTTGAAGAATTTTCCGAGGTGTGCCTTCAAACACCAACAAAAACTAGGTATACCAGTTGCAGTGTTTCCTGCCAAGCCTCTTTAGGCAAAGTTCCCCAAACAGCTCAACCGCACTCCAAGGAACGAAGGAATCACCCTCAACTTCACCAATTTTTTTTTCTCCATTTCACCCCCCGACAATTTCGCTTCTCGCTGTTCACCCAGCGTCCGCTTATGTCGGGTGAGGTATCGTCGGTGTTGCCTGCGCAAACCCAACTACAGTGGAAAGGCAAAGACTATCGAAGTTGGGGTAGCATCTGCTAAAAGGAAGTCACACCCAACCGCTTTGCAGCACGCCGCGTCTATCACGCAACTAATCTTCACAGCTTCCGGGTCGGTGGGGATGGTGAGGCTCGGGCTACCGAGAGTCACAGATCGTTCACGCCGGCTTTTAACATGCCCCTCGCGCCGTTCTTCAACCCATGCTTAGCCGACGAACAGTTTCTTCACATGTGTCCTGGCGGCCTGTACCACAATCCTCCGTAATTGTCGGGGTGGTACCTTGAACACCGTTTAATCGTGGGCTGCTGCGACTGTCCCTGAAAACTGGTTTCTTGAACGGGGAAACCGATCTCGAAATTGTCGAACAGCTAGCATACAACTCCACGCACGCAACGTCAAACGAGTATTTTTCTTGGTGTTCGGTCCCGATATGCCCTCGCGCCTGCGCCCCACTTCTACAAAGTGCGATTTAGCCACTCCGTTTTCCTTTGCAGCCCGCAAATATCTGGGTGTTTCCGTTTTTCTCGTTTGTCCATGTGCACTCCTGCCGAAATGTTCGATGACGCGCCTGCCATGCAGTAAAATCCGCTGCACTTAACAAGTCGGGCGGGACGGCAGTTGACGCCCGCGTAAAT
Organism: Closterium sp. Naga37s-1; assembly: GCA_947471745.1. NCBI lineage: Eukaryota > Viridiplantae > Streptophyta > Zygnematophyceae > Desmidiales > Closteriaceae > Closterium > Closterium sp. Naga37s-1. The sequence goes on along the minus strand of CANJKZ010001109.1, from coordinate 4,837,283 downwards.
CGGGCAATCCTCGTGTCGTCTCTCCTCGAGCGGCATATTCGGACAAAAAAACTCCATTTGCACCTGGCGAGTTAATCCAGTTGTCGTTCTTTCCAAAAACTCCGAAAATGCCGCCCATGCTGACGCAGGACCATTGTCGCCAGCTGCCGAAGATCCTTCCGAGAATCTCGCGCACAAGATGACAGCGAGCCACCGACGCCACGTGTCGCGTAACGACGATCCCAAAATTTCCGCGCAACTGTCGTCGCAGGTCCGCCGAAGCCAGCTGCCACAGATGACGACGACGTCGACGCTGTTCATGCAGATGCTAACGCAGGTCCGCTGACGTCCAGCTACCACACGAATCAACCTCCAAAATCGTCGGAAACATAGCGGAAATTTACTCATATTTAACGTCGCGCCCGTAAAAATTTGGCCGCAAGGAGCAACTAACTCATTCTCCTGGCCGGCCTACACTCAAACTCCTGGACCCCAGGACATCCTTCCTCGTCCTCCTCTCCGAGGGGTATTATGTGAGAATTACAGAACAAGGAATGGCTGAACTAGCAAGGAGATGGGTACAAGTAGGAAAACCTAGCAGTGTTGTACCCCATACGGTCTACCCCACTACAGCCTACACAGACTGTGTCATGTATGTTTGACACACCCCCATAGGCAAAGTGGGGGAGAACAAGAGGTCACAAGACCAATCAAGCAAAGCAAGGCAAGCTCAGGGTGGATCACAACTGTGAGGATCTAGGATCGAGCTCAGAAAAGATAGTTTGAATTGAATGATTACCTGGGTACAACACGAGGCTATATATAGGCTCGACACAAGGCCCCGTAACCAGGTGTTACGCGAAGGTTTCGAGGGTCGCGAAGCGTCCCAAACAGATCCTTCCCGAATTCGGTAGAAGGCAATTCGGTGGCAACCGAAAAGCCAGAATTCGGTGCACGCAACCTAGCTCGGTGCTATAACTATAATAAAATATAGGAAAGCACCTAGCCTAGGAAATCAAGCAATTCATGCATGCATATAATTATCCTATGCTAGAATTAGCATAATAAAGTAAAGGCAAGCAAGCATAGCTGGCACAAGCCGTCGTACTCTCACACGTCCCCCCCTCAAAGCTGGGTGGCGTGAGATACACCCTGCTTGACAAGATAGTCCTTGAGAGCACGGCGTGCGTTGCCCATATCAGCTTTTGCAACCCAACTGTCCACAGTGGGGTCGTATCCCTTCCAGCGTATCAGGAACTCGAGGGTCTTGCCGCCGCGGCGCCGATGAGTGAGAACGCGCTCCACTTCGTACTCGGGTTCATCCTGTATGAGAACAGGTGGTGGTGGCGGTAGCTGGCGTCCCTGGAACTGTTGGTTGGGGTCCTTGTAGGGCTTCAGTAGCTGGACATGGAAAGCGTTGTGAAGCTTCCATGTATCTGGTAAGCGCAAGCGGAATGTAACTGGTGTCACCTGTGCCTCAACGAGAAAAGGACCACAGAAGCGAGGCCGGAGCTTGGAAGGTAGGTGAGACAGGTTCAAGTTACGTGTGTCAAGAAGCACCTGATCTCCGACTGCTACTGAGTGATCTCGTCGCTGACGATCGGCATACTGCTTCTGGGAGGTCTGCATCGTGGCGAGTCGTCGCTGAGTCTTCTCCCATAGCTGCTGCATGGTGGTGACAAAGTCATGTGCGGCTTGGACGTGTGCCGGTATAGTTGGCTGCTATGGTGTAAGTGGTTTCCGTCCGTAACACAGGAAGAAAGGAGTCTTCCCTGTGGCCGCATGTGATGCGTTATTGTAAGCGAACTCTAGGATCGGTAACTGTGTGTCCCAGTGGCTGACGTCGTCTTTGCAAGCTGTGCGCAATAACTGTTCAACCACTTGATTGAGTCGCTCTGTCTGTCCATCAGTCTGTGGGTGGTATGCTGAGGACATCGCAAGTTTGGTCCCCAACAGTCCCATGAGCTCTTTCCAGAACTTACTAGTAAATCTGGGGTCTCTGTCTGAGATGAGTGTAACGGGGATGCCGTGGATGGTGATGATGCGGTCGAAGAAGAGGCGAGCAGTTGCTTCAGCTGTAGCTGTGGCGTTGGTCCGGATGAAGTGACCCATTTTGGAGAACTTATCGATCACTACGAGGATGGAATCATGTCCCCGTGAGGTCGAAGGAAGTCCCGTGATGAAGTCGAGGCTAACGACCTGCCATGGCTGCTCCGGTACGGGTAGAGGCTGAAGTAACCTTGCTTTTTTCTGCCTGCTGCTCTTCATCCGCTGGCACGTGTCGCATGAGGTGACGAACTGCTGCACGTCTGCTGCCATCCCGGGCCAGTAGTAATACTTCGCTATTACCGCTAACGTCTTGTTGCTCCCGAAGTGTCCCGCGTATGGTACGTCATGAAACTCCTCCAATAGGATCTGCCGTAGCGGGGCGTAATTCGGTACCCAAATCTTTCCTGAACCCTTCCTTACAGCTAAGTCTATCTCCCACTGTAACAGCTTCTTGGTCTGTGCTGTAGCGATCTCTACGTCTACGGAGTACCCATGTTGGAATAGACCCTTGAGCAGAGGGTTCATCGCGTCGAGCTGGATGCCTGCTACATGACCGGGGCGGCTCAACGCGTCTGCTTTGTTGTGTAGCCCGGGCTTGTAGACGATGTCGTAGTGGAAGTGAGTTTCCAGGAAGTCCATCCACCGCACCTGTCGTCGCGAGAGTGTCGCATGGGACTTCAGGTATTTGAGACTGCAGTGGTCAGTATAGACTGTGGTTTTGGCTCCCTCTAGGTAACACCTCCATGCCTTGAAGGCTACGACTATGGCTAAGGCTTCCTTGTCATGGATGGGGTAGTTCAGTTCTACTCCGTGTAGCTTCTTACTGAGGTAGGCGATGGGCCACAAACCGCGTCCGTGATCCTGCAGCAGTACTGCTCCGACTGCTTGGTCACTAGCATCTGCTTCCACCACGTAGTCCTTGTCTGGGTCCGGTAAGATGAGTACTGGCGCTGTAGTCAGTGCTGTTTGTAGCTGCTCCATGGCTTGCTGATGAGGAGTATCCCACTTGAAGGGCGTATTCTTTTTCAGTAGGTCGGTCAGTGGCGCTGCTATCTTTGCGTACTGCGGCACGAACCTGTTGTAGTAGTTGGCGAATCCTAGGAACTGCTGCAATTCCTTCACGTTCTCCGGTACTTTCCACTTCTTGACGGCTTCGATCTTCCGCGGGTCCACGTGTACGCCCTCGGCACTCACCATGTGCCCGTGAAACTGTACCTTCTTCAGGGCGAAGTCACTCTTCGACAGCTTCACGTAGAACTTGTTTTTCCGCAGGATCTCGAAGACTTTCCGCAGATGCTCCACGTGCTCCTTCATGTTCTTGGAGTAGATGAGGATATCGTCCAGGTACACTACTACGCACTCGTCCAGCAGGGGTCGAAGGATATGATTCATCTCCGCCTGAAATGTTGCTGGTGCGTTGCAGAGTCCGAACGGCATCACCAAGTATTTGTAGGAGCCGTATCTGGTACGGAACGCCATCTTGTGGATCGAGTTGTCCGCCATCTTGATCTGCCAGTAACCCGACCGTAGGTCCAGCTTCGAAAAGACTGTTGCACCACGCAGTTGGTCCAGTAGGTCGTCTATGCGCGGTATGGGGTATTTGTTTTTAACTGTTTGTTTGTTCCGTGCGCGGTAGTCGATGCACATCCGTAAACTGCCGTCTGGTTTTGGTGTGAAGAGGAATGGTGCACCGTAGGGAGAGGTGGATGGGCGGATCAGTTGTCTGTCCTGTAGATACTCTATCTGCTTCTTCATGTCTGTCAGTTCGGTCGGACTCAGTCGGTATGGTGCACGTGAGACGGGTTTCGCACCTGGTTCCTCCACGATCTCGTGCTCGTGGGTGCGTGCTGGAGGTACGCCCGCGGGTAGGTCGTCGGGCATTATATCCTTGTACTGCTCCAAGACCTCCTTCACTGCTGCAGGTAGCTCCAAACTCGGCTTCTCCTCCTCTACGCTGCCATAACTAGTGCTAAGTAACCCGTGTTACTCTCGTTCACCGTCCGTTCGAACCGTGCCAGTGTCGTTTCAGAAACGCTCCCTGTATTCGTCCAGCTTCGCAGCTCCACTCTTTTCCCGTTGTTGTAGATGCATGCCTTCCTATTGACCCAGTCGATCTCGGGGTTGAACCGCTTCAAGAAATCTCGCCCCAAGATGAAATCTGATCCCTTGATGTTCGTGATCGGCAACGTCGGCTTCCACCTCAGCGCCCCTATGTGCAGCTGCAGTGATGCTTCGCCGTGGATGGGAAGTTTCGTACCGTCCACCATCGTTGCCGTGAACTTGGTCTCCTCCGAAGGTTATCCAATTTTCTCCAATGTCCTATGGTCGCACACCACTATCTACTAGTGCCTGGAGGCATCGCCCGTTGCAGATCATCCCGAGTAGTAGTGGTTGTTGCTGCTCCGAGTAACCGTAGATGGTCTCGCTTATAGGATCGTAGGGTACGTCGAATAGATCAACCCTTGGTCCTGCCCTCGAAGCTGCTGACTCCATATCAGTTTTCAGCTGAGTAGGGTTAGAAGGATTTATCCGAGGCCGATTCAGCTTCGTCTTGGCCTGTAACCTTCCCTTAAGCCTTTGCAGCTGTGTAGGCTTCACCTGTGGGCAATGGGGAGCCTTAACACCGTGCTGCGGGGAGAGAATATTAACTCCTTGGAACGCACGACCATTTTCAACGCTCCGGAGTGGTTTGCCCAACTTCTCAGGTACCTGAATAATGTCTGAAGGCTTTTTCTTGGCCTTGAAATCTCCCGTGAACTTTTTAAAGGCTTGAAAACCTCGAGAGGGAATATTCTTACTCTCGGGGGTGTTCGGCTGGAGTTTCCCGGTCGGTGCAGAGTCTTGTTTCGCGGAGCCTCCATTTGTCTCGGCGATTTCCCCTATTGCCGGCCGGTCGTGGCGTTTTAAATTCGCGCCATCGTGTCCTCCTTTTTTCGCCATCGTGGATGTCGCACTGTTGTTGCCCTGCAGCTCCGCTCATGCCTTCTTCATTTTCCAACACGCCAAGAGTCGATGTCCTGCTGCGCCGCAAAATTCACACTTCTCATATTTTGTCGGCCGCTGCTTCGCGTCGATCTTGTCGATATCCATCGGGTCGGCGGTCGTAGGTGGTGCCGATCGCTTCGTGCCAAATGATCGGTTCGGCACGTGGCGTCGTGTCTCGGGTTCACGTCGCATCAGCGCATCGAATCTCTCTGCTGCACACACCATGTCGCGGTAGTTGTTGTAGTTCGCGGCAATCACCTGTCGGCGGACTTCCATTTTTAGCCCCTCAGTATACGCTTGGATTTTTTCCCCTTCGGTCAGGTCGGTAATTTGGTTGAAGAGGTTCTCCATCTGCTGCGTGTACTGTGTTACACTGCCGAACTGTTTATGCCGATGAATCTGCAGCCGCGCCATGTAGCTGGAGTTGATTGGTTCAAAACGTTGAATTAAAGCTTCCCGAAACTGCGACCATGACCCCTCGCCTCGGACTTCGTTGCTATTGTAAATCCACTCGAGCTGTCAGACTTATATGATCTAGCCTGTGTAGGCTGTAGCGGGTTAGATACTAAGGGGTACACAATTCTAGGGTTTCACATTTGTATCACACTCATTCCTTAGTCAATCATTCCTCATTTCTTCACATGGTATAGAGCAGGTTCCCTAGTGGGAACGCTTCCTAGGGCCCACCACTGAAAATCGAAAACTTTTTTTTTCTGCCCGGAGCGCGAGTCGCTCCTGCCCGAGGCGCGCCTCGTGGGCCGCCCTCTCGTTGCGTCCCCTGCCCTTAGCGGCCCGTCGCGCCCTCCTAGAGGCCCCTCTCACGACCCCTCGCGCCACCCCTAGCGGCCCCGTCGCCACCCTTCGCGGCCCGTCGCCGCCCCTCGCGGCCCCGTCGCCACCCCTAGCGGCCCCGTCGCCACCCTTCGCGACCCCGTTGCCGCCCCTAGCAGCCCCGTCGCCGCCCCTCGCGGCCCCGTTTCCGCCCCTCGCGGCCCCGTCGCCGCCCGTTACGGCCCCGTCGCCGCCCTTCGCGGCCCCGTCGCCGCCCCTAGCGGCTCCGTCGCCGCTCCTCGCGGCCCCGTCGCCGCCCCTAGCGGCCCCGTCGCCGCCCCTAGCGGCCCCGTCGCCGCCCTTCTCGGCCCCTCGCGGCCCCTTCGCGGCCCCGTCGCCGCCCCTAGCGGCCCCGTCGCCGCCCTTCGAGGCCCCTTGCGGCCCCTTCTCGGCCCCGTCGCCGCCCTTCGTGGCCCCGTCGCCACCCTTCCCGGCCCCTTCTCGGCTCCTCCGCCACCAGCAGCAGCAGCCGCCAGCAGCAGCCGCCGCCGCCGCCAGCAGCAGCCGACTGCAGCAGACGCCGCTGACAGCAGCGGCAGCCGCCACCAGCAACAGCCGTCGCCGCCGACAGCCGCGACTGCCGCCGCCACTGACAGCAGGAGCTGCCGCCGCGGTCGCGGCTCTGTCCTTGCCGACGCGCCTCGGCCCTGCCCCACCGCTTGCCGGCCCCTACCTACCAGCCCTGGTAAGAGCACTGCCGAGCCATGCCTGCTACTGCTGCTCCTAGCCTGCTGCCACTGCTGTCATGGCTACCCCTAGCGTTCTAGTGTTTGATGCTGAGGGTCGGGCTGTTGACTTTGAGGTCTGGGTCGATGATCTACAGCTTTTCCTACAGTGCGATAGGAAGGACGGTCTCTCCCTGTTCGATCTCACGTCTGGCGCCTCTGCTGTCCCTGCTGCCGATACTGACAGCACTGTTCGCTCACAGTGGGCCACACGCGATGCTGCTGCCCGTCTTGCTGTGTGTAGTCACTTGCCGTCCACTGAGCGCGCGCACTTTAGTCAGTACAAGAGTGCTAAGACCTTGTACGATGCTGTAGTTGCACGCTACTCTTCCCCTGCCACTGCTGCCCTTAGCCGCCTCATGCTGCCGTACCTGTTTCCTGACCTCGCCGCCTTTCCCACAGTCGCTGACCTCATTACGCACCTCCGCACTAGTGACACCCGCTACCGCGCTGCGCTTCCTGCTGAGTTCTGCGCCAAGAACCCCCCCCCCATGTACATCACCCTCTACTACATAGTCACCCGGCTCCCTGACTCCCTTCGCTCGGTCAGGGACCACTTCCTCTCTGTTTGCCCCACCACACTCACCGTTGACCTCCTCGAGGAGCGCCTCCTGGCAGCTGAGAAGAGTATAGTCGCTGTAGGAGCCTCTCGTGGTGACCCTCGTGCCCCCTTCTTTGAGGGGTGCTCCCCCTCCCCCCTTTTGCCCTCTGTTGCCTCTGCTACTGCCGTCGACTTTGTTGGCACCGAGTCGGTCAGCGCTGCGTCTGCCCCTAGCGGGAGACGTCGCACCGGCAAGGGCAAGGGGGGCAAGGGCGCTGGAGGGGCTGGCGGGGGCGGTGGAGGTGGCGGTGGAGGCGGCGGAGGGAGTGGGGGTGGCGGTGGGAGTGGTGGCGGGGGTGGGGGCTTCGGTGGCGGCGGTGGAGGCGGAGGCGGCGGCGGCGGTGGTGGTGGGAGCGGAGGAGGAGGCGGTGGCGGCGGTGGCGGAGGTGGCGGCGGCGGAGGTGGAGCTGGTCGGAGTGGCTCTGCGCAGCGGGGCGGCTTCGGTGGTGGTCAGCGCCAGCAGCAGCAGCGCACTCGTGAGACCCCGCCCCCCCAGCAACTTCGTGAGTGGTACGCTGCGCGTCAGCGGGGTGGGGGTGCTGGTCCTTGTGCCTACGTCCTGCGTACCGGCGACCGCACTGGTGAGCCATGCGGTGGCCCGCACACCACCCAGCGCTGCTTCGGCCGCCTGACAGACGCTTGGCGTCTCCAGTTCCCTGACGCCACTGAGATCCCCCGCTGGGGCGAGCTGCTTAGGTCGGGGGTTGCTATCTTTGATCTAGACTATGATGCTATTCTTGCTGCCATGTATGTTGTGTCTACTAGTGATGAGGGTGACTGTTACCTGTGTGTTCCGCCTGACCCGGGCATTGAGGCTGCTGCTCTAGGTGCTGGTGAGGCTGCTGCTCTAGGTGCTAGTGCGTCTGCTGCCCCAGGTGCTGGTGAGTCTGCTCTCTCAGGTACCACGTCGGCTCAGGCCTTGCACACTTTCACCCTTGACTCGGGTTTCCTCCGACAGAGGCTCCGCTGCAGACTCTTCACATGGACGTGTGGGGCCCCGCCCGCGTCCGTGGTCAGGGTCACGAGCGTTACTTCCTGTTGGTGGCTGACGACTACTCGCGTTACACCACGGTGTTCCCCTTGCGCAGCAAGGGTGACGTCGCTGAGGTGTTGATCGACTGGATCCGCGCAGCTCGTCTCCAGCTCAGAGAGAGTTTCGGCTCGGACTTTCCTGTTCTGCGTCTGCACTCTGACAGAGGCGGGGAGTTTTCCTCTGCCCTTCTGGGAGCCTTCTGTCGTGCACAGGGCATCCGCCAGACCTTCACGCTTCCGGCCTCTCCACAGAAAAATGGGATTGCTGAGCGCCGCAATAGCATGGTCATGGACGTCGCTCGTACGTCCATGATCCATGCGGCTGCTCCCCATTTTCTGTGGCCGTTTGCGGTTCAGTACGCAGCGCATCAGATCAACCTTCAGCCCCGGGTCTCCTTGCCAGAGACCTCCCCCACCTTGCGGTGGACGGGGAAGGTTGGCGATGTGTCTGCGTTTCGTGTCTGGGGATCTCGGGCGTTTGTCCGCGACTTGTCTGCGGACAAGCTGTCCCCCCGTGCTGTTCCCTGCGTCTTCCTTGGCTTCCCCCCTGACGCGCCTGGTTGGCAGTTTTACCACCCAACCTCGCGCCGTGTTCTGTCCTCCCAGGACGTCACCTTTGACAAGTCGGTGCCTTACTACCGTCTCTTCCCCTACCGCACTGCGCCCCTCCCCCCGCTGCCGCTCTTCCTTGCGCCAGGTCCCCCACTGGTAGACCCTCTCCCCCCTCAGGGTCCTGCCCGGTCAGGTGTGTCCCAGGTAGACGCAGTCGAGCCTGTCGAGGTAGCTGTTGACTCTGGTGCTGCTAGGGGTGCTGAGCCTGGGGGTGCTGAGCCTGGGGGTGCTGAGTCTGGGGGTGCCGAGCCTGGGGGTGCGAAGCCTGGGGGTGCTGAGCCTGGGGGTACGGAGCCTGGGGGTGCTGAGCCTGGGGGTGTGGAGCCTGGGGGTGCTGGGTCTGCTCGTGTGGCCTCTGGCGGTGCTGGGTTTGGGGGCCCTTCGGGTGCTTCGTCGAGGCGGGAGCTACCCTCTCCACAGGAGCTGCGCGAGTGGTTTGCCCGGCGCTCGAGCCGTTCTGCTAGAGCTGGAGGTGCTACTGTTGCTGCTGACCCTGGGGTCGGCACTGGAGCTACTGGAGCCACTGGTCCTGGAGGTGCTCGTACTTGCGGTACTGGAGCTGCTAGGACTAGGGGTGCTGCTGGGGCTGCTGGAGCTGGTGCTGCTGGAGGTACTGGAGGTACTGGAGCTACTGGGCCTGGAGGTGCTCCTGGTGCTGGAGGTGCTGGCGGTACTGGAGCTGGCGGTCCTGCTGGAGTTGGAGCTGCTGGAGCTGGAGCTGCTGGGGGTGCTGGCGCTGGAGGTGCTGCTGGCGCTGGTGCTTTTGAGGAGTTGGCGCTGTTGGAGCTGGAGGTGCTGCTGGCGCTGGTGCTGCCGCTGGGGGTACTAGTGCTGTCCCTGCTGGTTCTGGAGGCGCTGCGCGGCCGCGGCCGTACTTCGTTCCGCTCCTTGAGCAGGTTCTTGGTCTTCCGCCTTCTACTGGTCCTGCTCCTCCCTTAGAGTGTCCACAGCCTATCCAGTCGCAGTCACAGTTACAGCCCGCCCCCCCCCTGCCTGCTCCTTCTTCCTACACTGGTCCTACTGGAGGTCTTGCTGAGCGTCGTGAGCCTGCGTCTCGTCCTGCGTCGCCTGTTCGTGCTGCTCGCACTAGTAGTCGTGCTCCGCGTCCGCGTCCTCCTGCGGTCCCAGGCACACACCAGATGGCACTGCGTCCTTCCACTGCTCCTCTGCGTGTCCCGTTGCCGTCTCCTCCAGGGTCCTCTCTTCCTGTTCTTGCTGACCCGGAGTCTGACTCTCTTCGTGCTGCCAGTCCTACTGTCATGCGTCTCCTGGCTACTGTTGTCACTGACCCTTCCTTTGAGTCCACTGCTGCGTCTGCCTTAGTTGCTGAGCTTGTCGACTTTGCTGCTCGCTGTCGTCTAGACTACGCCGCTAGTCTCGTTGCTGAGTCTGAGTCTGTCTGTCCTCCGTCCATCGGGGGTGAGTGTGCTCTTAGCACGGACGTCCTTGAGGACAGGCTGGAGGAGTTCCAGTGTTTTGCTGCTGCTTTGCCTCATCTCGTGTCCACGCTGATTGCCCCTGAGGGAGACCCGGATGCACCAGACATCCCGACTCCTCGATCGTACGCTGAGGCGATCGAGGGTCCCTACTCCTCACAGTGGCAGTCAGCCATGGACGCAGAGATGGCTTCCTGGAAGTCCACAGGCACCTACGTCGACGAGGTTCCCCCACCTGGGGCGAACATCGTCAGTGGCATGTGGATTTTCAGGGTGAAGCGGCCGCCGGGTTCTCCGCCTGTCTTCAAGGCGCGTTACGTGGCTCGAGGCTTTAGTCAGCGGCAGGGAGTTGACTACCTTCGGACCTTCTCTCCCACCCCGAAGATGACCACTCTTCGGGTGCTGCTGCACATAGCCGCTCAGCGCGACTACGAGCTTCACTCTCTTGACTTCAGTACAGCTTTCTTGCAGGGCAGCCTGCACGAGGAGATCTGGCTGCGCCGCCCACCTGGCTTCACTGGGTCGTTTCCTCCTGGTACCCAGTGGAGCCTCCGGCGGCCAGTCTACGGTCTCCGCCAGGCGCCCCGTGAGTGGCACGACACACTGAGGACTACACTTGCGGCTCTTGGCTTTGCTCCTTCTACTGCCGACCCGTCGCTGTTTCTGCGCACCGACACCTCTTTGCCGCCGTTCTACATCCTCGTGTACGTCGACGACTTGGTCTTTGCCACTGCTGACACTGCTGGACTCGCCCACGTGAAGTCCGAGCTGCAGAAGAGACACACGTGCACAGACCTGGGTGAACTGCGCAGCTACCTTGGCTTGCAGATCAACAGGGACAGAGCACAGCGCACCATTACCCTGACTCAGTCACACATGGTGCAGCAGGTCCTTCAGCGCTTCGACTTCACGTACTCCTCGCCTCAGGCCACTCCTCTGTCTACTCGCCACTCGCTCTCAGCTCTGCCTTCGGATGAGTCCGTAGAGCCGAGTGGCCCGTACCCAGAGCTTGTTGGCTGCCTCATGTACCTGATGACCTGCACTCGACCTGACCTTGCATACCCTCTTAGCATCTTGGCACGCTATGTTGCTCCTTGGAGACACCGACCAGAGCACATGGCTGCAGCGAAGAGGGTGTTGCGCTACTTGTGCAGTACGTCAGGCATGGGGCTAGTGCTTGGAGGGCGTCGTTCAGTGGTCCTCACCGGTCATGCAGACGCTTCTTGGGCTGACGACCAGGCTACGCAGCGGTCGTCACAGTGTTACACCTTCAGCCTTGGTTCCGGCTCTGTTTCGTGGCGGTCTACCCGCTCGTCTTCTGTTCTCGGCTCCAGCTGTGAGGCTGAGATCTACGCGGGGGCCATGGCTGCACAGGAGCTACAGCAAATGCAGCGGCGACGGCAGCAGCGAACGCAACAGCAAATGCAGCAGCGACGGCAGCAGCAGCAGCGGCGACGCCGACACTTCACCCAGCAGCAGCGGCAGCGGCTACAGTGAATCTTGAGGCGGCACGTCCGAGGCTACCAGAGACATTCAATCCGAATGCAAGAGACACCGACGTCCGTCGATTCATTGCGACCCTCGAAATTTACTTCGAGGCCGTTGGCTGTACGACCCCGAGACACAATGCAACCATGGCCCCTGCGTAGATCTCAGCCTTACAGCTGGAGCTGAGAACAGAAGACGAGCGGGTAGATCGCCACGAAACAGAGCCGGAACCAAGGCTGAAGGTGTAACCCTGTGACGACCGCTGCGTAGCCAAGTCGTCAACCCAAGACGCGTCTGCGTGACCAGTGAGGACCACTGGACTCCGCCCTCCAAGCACTAGCCCCATGCCCGACGTACTGCACAAGTAGCGCAACACCCTCTTCGCTGCAGCCATGTGCTCTGGTCGGTGTCTCCCAGGAGCAACATAGCGTGCCAAGATGCTAAGAGGGTATGCCAGGTAAGGTCAAGTGCAGGTCATCAGGTACATGAGGCAGCCAACAAGCTCTGGGTACGGGCCACTCGGCTCTACGGACAAATCCGAAGGCAGAGCTGAGAGCGAGTGGCGAGTAGACAGAGGAGTGGCCTGAGGCGAGGAGTACGTGAAGTCGAAGCGCTGAAGGACCTGCTGCACCATGTGTGACTGAGACAGGGTAATGGTGCGCTGTGCTCTGTCCCTGTTGATCTGCAAGCCAAGGTAGCTGCGCAGTTCACCCAGGTCTGTGCACGTGTGTCTCTTCTGCAGCTCGGACTTCACGTGGGCGAGTCCAGCAGTGTCAGCAGTGGCAAAGACCAAGTCGTCGACGTACACGAGGATGTAGAACGGCGGCAAAGAGGTGTCGGTGCACAGAAACAGCGACGGGTCGGCAGTAGAAGGAGCAAAGCCAAGAGCCGCAAGTGTAGTCCTCAGTGTGTCGTGCCACTCACGGGGCGCCTGGCGGAGACCGTAGACTGGCCGCCGGAGGCTCCACTGGGTACCAGGAGGAAACGACCCAGTGAAGCCAGGTGGGCGGCGCAGCCAGATCTCCTCGTGCAGGCTGCCCTGCAAGAAAGCTGTACTAAAGTCAAGAGAGTGAAGCTCGTAGTCGCGCTGAGCGGCTATGTGCAGCAGCACCCGAAGAGTGGTCATCTTCGGGGTGGGAGAGAAGGTCCGAAGGTAGTCAACTCCCTGCCGCTGACTGAAGCCTCGAGCCACGTAACGCGCCTTGAAGACAGGCGGAGAACCCGGCGGCCGCTTCACCCTGAAAATCCACATGCCACTGACGATGTTCGCCCCAGGTGGGGGAACCTCGTCGACGTAGGTGCCTGTGGACTTCCAGGAAGCCATCTCTGCGTCCATGGCTGACTGCCACTGTGAGGAGTAGGGACCCTCGATCGCCTCAGCGTACGATCGAGGAGTCGGGATGTCTGGTGCATCCGGGTCTCCCTCAGGGGCAATCAGCGTGGACACGAGATGAGGCAAAGCAGCAGCAAAACACTGGAACTCCTCCAGCCTGTCCTCAAGGACGTCCGTGCTAAGAGCACACTCACCCAAGACGGACGGAGGACAGACAGACTCAGACTCAGCAACATGACTAGCGGCGTAGTCTAGACAACAGTGAGCAGCGAAGTCGACAAGCTCAGCAACTAAGGCAGACGCAGTAGTGGACTCAAAGGAAGGGTCAGTGACAACAGTGGCCATGAGACGCGTGACAGTAGGACTGGCAGCACGAAAGGAGTCAGACTCCGGGTCAGCAAGAGCAGGAAGAGAGGACTCTGGAGGAGACGGCAAAGGGACACGCAGTGGAGCAGTGGAAGGACGCAGTGCCATCTGGTGCGTGCCTGGGACCGCAGGAGGACGCTGACACGGAACACGACGACCAGTGCGAGCAGCACGAACAGGCGACGCAGGACGAGACTCAGGCTCACGACGCTCAGTAAGACCTCTAGTAGGACCAGTGTAGGGAGAAGGAGCAGGCAGTGGGGAGGCGGGCTGTAACTGTGACTCGGACTGGACAGGCGGTGGACACTCTAAGGAAGGAGCAGGACCAGTAGAAGGCGGGAGACCAAGAACCTGCTCAAGGAGCGGAACGAAGTACGGCCGCGGCTGTGCTGCACCTCCAGAACTAGTAGGGACAGCACCAGCACTCCCAGGGTCAGCTCCAACAGCTCCAGCAGCACCACCAGCTGCTCCAGAAGCGCCAACTCTAGCACCCACAGGAGCACCGGCTCCAGTAGCACCTCCAGCTCCAGCACCTCCAGCAGCTGCAGCTCGAGCAGGACCACCGAAAGACGAAGCAGCTCCAGCTCCAGAACCTCCAGTAGCACGTACTCCAGCAGCACCGCCAGCTCCAGCACCGCCAGCAGCTCCAGCACCAGTAGCACCACCAGGCCCAGCAGCTCCAGTACCTCTAGTACGAGCACCTCCGGGACCCGTGGCTCCAGAACCCCCAGCAGCCCCAGCAGCAGAACCTCCAGCGCCGGAAGCACCACCAGCTCCAGCAGCACGGCTCCAGCGCCGAGCAAACCACTTGCGCAGCTTCTGCAGAGAGAGTAGCTCCCGCCGGGACGAAGCACCCGAAAGAACTCCAGGCCCAACACCCTCAGGCTCTGCACCCCCAGACTCAGCAACCCCAGGCTCAGCACCCCCAGACTCAGCACCCCCAGGCTCAGCACCCCCAGACCCAGCACCCCCAGGCTCCGCACGCTCAGGCTCAGCACCCCCAGACCCGGTACCCGCAGGCTCAGCACCCCTAGCAGCACCAGAGTCAACAGCTACCTCGACAGGCACGACTGCGTCTACATGGGACAAACCTGAGGGGGCAGGACCCTGAGGGGGGAGGGGGTCTACCGGGGGGGGGACCTTGCGCGAGGAAGAGCGGCGGGGGGGGGAAGGGGAGCAGTGCGGTAGGGAAAGAGACGGTAGTAGGGAACCGACTCGTCAAACGTGACGTCCTGAGAGGACAGAACACGGCGCGAGGTGGGGTGGTAAAACTGCCAACCAGGCGCGTCAGGGGGAAAGCCAAGGAAGACGCAGGGAACAGCACGGGAGGACAGCTTGTCCGCAGACAAGTCGCGGACGAAAGCTCGAGATTGACTTCGGTGGGCGTGAAGTCTTCCAGCAAACCAGAAATTCGATCCTGCGGACTCCTCGTGGGTCACGAACTCGGTGGCTCAGTATCTTTTCTGGCATGATGATTGGCTCTGTTGTGTTGCTTACAAATCACCTAGTTCCTACTGCTGATAGTACCACGATAGCTGAAACAACTCTTCTCAGGGTCACCTTCGAGGGTCCTTGGGTGCCTAACCGAAGTCAGCCCCTATCCAAGGGTCTGAGTTTGTCGAAAGAGAATCTCAGTAGCGTAGAACTGCAGCAGCGGAAGTGTGAGAGTACGACGGCTTATGCCAGCTATGCTTGCTTGCCTTACTTTATTATGCTATTTCTAGCATAGGATAATTATATGCATGCATGAATTGCTTGATTTCCTAGGCTAGGTGCTTTCCTATATTTTATTATAGTTATAGCACCGAGCTAGGTTGCGTGCACCGAATTCTGGCTTTTTGGTTGCCACCGAATTGCCTTCTACCGAATTCGGGAAGAATCTGTTCGGGACGCTTCGCGACCCGCGGAACCTTCGCGTAACACCTGGTTACGGGGCCTTGTGTCGAGCCTATATATAGCCTCGTGTTGTACCCAGGTGATCATTCAATTACAATTCTCTTTTCTGAGCTCGATCCTAGATCCTCACACTTGGTAATCAGAGCCCGTTTACACGCGAAGTTTTTCGACCGCTACAAACCAGTCTTCAAAAACCGCGGGGGCGACGCAGTTAAACATCGATTTCGGGTACGTAAAACCGGTTCCGTGTTTTTCGCTCCCCCTCAATTCGGTTTTTTGGACACGCTAATGTCAGGCATGGAGGGCCAAGGCGACAACTACGCGACCACGAGCGACATCGCGAGCCTCCGCACCGACATGGAGCAGACGCAGGCGACGCTTCGTCGGCTCGAGGCCCTTCTGACACACCAACCAGGGATCGCCACCGCAGCAGCAGCGACAACACCTGCAGCAGTGGCGACACCGACATTTCACGGACCGATGGCACCACTGTCGCCGAACCTCGAAGCAACACGACCGAGGCTCCCTGAGGCGTTCGATCCAAGCGCGAAGGGATCCGACGTCCGGCGATTCGTGGCAACCCTCGAAATTTTCTTCGAGGCCATTGGCCGTTCGACCCCGCAACACGACGCAGCACGGATTCGGCTCGCAGTGACACTGTTACGTGGACCAGCACTCGAATGGATTTACTACACCGACGTAGCCCGCGGGGAGAAAACGTGGCAGCAGTTTCGGGCAGATTTAATCGAACGTTTCGAACCGATTAATACGACCTACATGGCGCGGCAGCAGATACACCGACACAAGCAATACAGCAGTGTAGCACAGTACACGCAGCAGATGGAGTCACTGTTCAACCGCATCACCGACCTGACCGAAGGCGAAAAAATCCAGGCGTACACAGAAGGATTAAAAAAGGAGATTCAGCGGCAGGTGATTGCGGCGAATTACAACAGCTACAGAGACATCGTGCGTGCTGCCGAACGATACGACGCGCTGAATCGAGGTCAACCCGAAACACGACGCTTCACGCCGAACCGTACATTCGGCACGGAGCGATCGGCACCCTCCACGTTCGCCGAACCGATGGACATCGACAAATACGACGCGAAGCAGCAGCCGACAAAATGCGAGTTTTGCGGCGCAGCAGGGCATCATATTTTGTCGTGCTTCAAAATGAAAATGGTACGTGCGGCACTGCAGGGCGGTAACAGTGGAGCACCCCCGAAGTCAAAAAACGGCAGTCGCCAGTAGCCGCGGATCGACCTGGCGATCGCGTAAAGATCCGGAAAGCAGGAAAGGGCGACGACGTGGCGACTTCGGAGCGGGTGAAAAAAGGAGAAAATGATGGCGCGAATAAAAAATGTCACGACCGGCCGGCATCAGGGGAAATCGCCGAGGCGAATGGAGGCTCCGCAAAAAAAGACTCTGCACCGACCGGGAAACTCCAGCCGAACACCCACGAAAGTAAGAATTCGTTAAAAGTATCCTATAAAGATACTCTAACGAAGAATATTGCTTCTCGTGGTTTTCAAGCCTTTGAAAAATTCAGGGAAGGTTTAGAGGCCAAGAAAAAGCCCTTAGAAATTATTCAGGTACCTGAGAAGTTGGGCAAAGTACTACGGAGCGTAGAAAAGGGTCGTGCGTTTCGTGGAGTTAATATTCTCTCCCCGCAACACAGTGTTAAGGCTCCCCGTTGCCCACAGCTGAAGCCTACACAGCTGCCAAAGCTTAGAGGAGACATCCAGGCTCAGAAAAAAATATACAAGCCTCGGAACAATCCTCCTACCCCACAGGTGAAGTTGGAAAGTGCTGAGTCGGGTATAGGGAAAAGGGAAGGTATTCACTTCGGTGTACCCTATGATCCTATTAATGAGACCCTCTTTGGCTACTCAGCGCAGCAGAGACCACTACTCCTCGAGGTGTTATGCAATGGGCGACGCCTCCAAGCACTGGTGGACAGCGGTGCATCTCACTCGGTGTGCGACTGCGAAACATTGGAGAAAATTGGAGAGAAGGCAGAGGAGACCCATTTTTCAGCAACCATGGTGGACGGTACAAAGCTTCCTATCCACGGCGAAGCATCACTGCAGCTGCATATCGGTGCGTTGAGGTGGAAGCCGAAGCTACCAGTCACCAACATCAAAGGGTTAGATTTTATCTTGGGGCGAGATTTCCTGAAGCGGTTCAACCCCGAGATCGATTGGGTCAACAGCAAGGTGTGCATCTACAACAACGGGAAGCGGATAGCACTGCGAAGCTGGACGGATACAGGGGACATTCCTGAAACGACACTGGCACGGTTCGAACAGACGGTGAACGAGAGTAACACGGGTTACCTAGCACTGGTTATGACAGTAGAAGAGGAGGAGAAGCCGAAAGCAGAACTACCTGCAGCAGTGAAGGAGGTCTTGGAGCAGTACAAGGAGATAATGCCCGACGACCTACCCGCAGGCATACCTCCAGCACGCACCCACAAGCACGAGATCGTTGAGGAACCAGGTGCGAAACCCGTCTCACGCGCACCATACCGACTGAGTCCGACCGAGCTGACAGACATGAAGAAACAGATCGAGTATCTACTGGACAGACAGCTGATCCGCCCATCCACCTCTCCCTACGGCGCACCAGTTCTCTTCACACCAAAACCAGACGGTAGTTTACGGATGTGCATCGACTACCGCGCACTGAACAAACAGACAGTTAAAAACAAATACCCCATACCGCGCATCGACGACTTACTGGACCAACTGCGTGGTGCAACAGTCTTCTCGAAGCTGGACCTACGGTCGGGTTACTGGCAGATCAAGATGGCGGACAACTCGATCCACAAGACGGCGTTCCGTACCAGATACGGCTCCTACGAATACTTGGTGATGTCGTTCGGACTCTGCAACGCACCAGCGACGTTTCAGGCCGAAATAAACCATATTCTACGGCCCCTACTAGACGAGTGCGTAGTGGTGTACCTGGACGATATCCTCATCTACTCCAAGAACATGAAGGAGCACGTGGAGCATCTGCGGAAGGTGTTCGAGATCCTGCGGAAAAATAAGTTCTACGTGAATCTGTCAAAGAGCGACTTCGCACTGAAGAAGGTGCAGTTTCTCGGGCACATGGTGAGTGCCAAGGGCGTACACGTGGACCCGTTAAAAAGTGGAAAGTTCCTGAGAACGTGAAGGAGCTGCAGAAGTTCCTAGGCTTCGCCAACTACTACAACAGGTTCGTGCCCCAGTACGCTAAGATAGCAGCGCCACTGACCGACCTACTGAAAAAGGATACGCCCTTCAAATGGGATACTCCTCATCAGCAAGCCATGGAACAGTTACAGACAGCACTGACCACAGCACCAGTACTCATCCTACCGGACCCCGAGAAGGACTACGTAGTTGAAGCAGATGCTAGTGACCAGGCAGTCGGAGCAGTACTGATGCAGGATCACGGGAACGGGTTACAGCCTATCGCTTACCTCAGTAAGAAGCTACACGGAGCAGAACTGAACTACCCCATTCACGACAAGGAAGCCTTAGCAATAGTCGTCGCCTTCAAGGCATGGAGGTGTTACCTAGAGGGAGCCAAGACCACAGTCTATACTGACCACTGCAGTCTCAAATACCTGAAGTCGCAGCCGACGCTCTCACGACGACAGGTGCGGTGGGTGGACTTCCTGGAAACTCACTTCCACTACGACATCAGCTACAAGCCCGGGCTACACAACAAAGCAGACGCGTTGAGCCACCCCGGTCATGTAGCAGGCATCCAGCTCGACGGGATGAACCCTCTGCTCAAGGGTCTATTCCAACATGGGTACTCCGTGGACGCAGAGATCGCTACAGCACTGACTAAGAAGCTGTTACAGTGGGAGAAAGACTTAGCGGTAAGGAATGGTTCAGGAAAGATTTGGGTACCGAATTACGCCCCGCTACGGCAGATCCTATTGGAGGAGTTTCACGACGTACCTTACGCGGGACATTTCGGGAGCAACAAGACGTTAGCAGGGATAGCGAAGTATTACTACTGGCCCGGGATGGCAGCAGACGTGCAGCAGTTTGTCACCTCTTGCGACACGTGCCAGCAGATGAAGAGCAGCAAGCAGAAAAAAGCAGGGTTACTTCAGCCTCTACCCGTACCGGAGCAGCCATGGCAGGTCGTTAGCCTCGACTTCATAACGGGACTTCTTTCGACCTCACGAGGGCATGACGCTATACTCGTGGTGATCGACAAGTTCTCCAAAATGGGTCACTTCATACCAACCAACGCCACGGCTACAGCTGAAGCAACTGCTCGCCTCTTCTTCGACCGCATCATCACCATCCACGGCATCCCCGCTACACTCATCTTAGACAGAGACCCAAAATTCACCAGTAAGTTCTGGAAGGAGCTCATGGGACTGTTGGGGACAAAGCTTGCAATGTCTTCAGCATACCACCCCCAGACTGATGGACAGACAGAGCGACTCAATCAAGTGGTTGAACAGTTACTGCGCACAGCTTGCAAAGACGACGTCAGCCACTGGGACACACAGTTACCGACCCTAGAGTTCGCTTACAACAACGCGTCACATGCGGCCACAGGGAAAACTCCTTTCTTCCTGTGTTACGGACGGGAACCACTCACACCACAGCAGCCAACCACACCGGCACACGTCCAAGCCGCACATGAATTTGTCACCACCATGCAGCAGCTATGGGAGAAGACTCAGCGACGACTCACCCCGATGCAGACCTCCCAGAAGCAGTATGCCGATCGTCAGCGACGAGATCACTCAGTAGCAGTCGGAGATCAGGTGCTTCTTGACACACGTAACTTGAACCTGTCTCACCTACCTTCCAAGCTCCGGCCTCGCTTCTGTGGTCCTTTTCTCGTTGAGGCACAGGTGACACCAGTTAAATTCCGCTTGCGCTTACCAGATACGTGGAAGCTTCACAACGCTTTCCATGTTCAGCTACTGAAGCCCTACAAGGACCCCAACCAACAGTTCCAGGGACGCCACCTACCGCCACCACCACCTGTTCTCATACAGGATGAACCCGAGTACGAAGTGGAGCGTGTTCTCACTCATCGGCGCCGCGGCGGCAAGACCCTCGAGTTCCTGATACGCTGGAAGGGATACGACCCCACTGAGGACAGTTGGGTTGCAGAAGCTGATATGGGCAACGCACGCCGTGCTCTCAAGGACTATCTTGTCAAGCAGGGTGTATCTCACGCCACCCAGCTTTGAGGGGGGGACGTGTGAGAGTACGACGGCTTATGCCAGCTATGCTTGCTTGCCTTACTTTATTATGCTATTTCTAGCATAGGATAATTATATGCATGCATGAATTGCTTGATTTCCTAGGCTAGGTGCTTTCCTATATTTTATTATAGTTATAGCACCGAGCTAGGTTGCGTGCACCGAATTCTGGCTTTTCGGTTGCCACCGAATTGCCTTCTACCGAATTCGGGAAGGATCTGTTCGTGACGCTTCGCGACCCGCGGAACCTTCGCGTAACACCTGGTTACGGGGCCTTGTGTCGAGCCTATATATAGCCTCGTGTTGTACCCAGGTGATCATTCAATTACAATTCTCTTTTCTGAGCTCGATCCTAGATCCTCACAGGAAGTCCTATGTTGCGGCGTAGTCAGAGAATCCTTGATAAACTTGAGAGTCGCGTGGGAGAATGCTTGATAGACATAGAGTATTTTTTAATATTCAAGACATACATTTTTATATTCTCTAGGCTGATCCTACTGCTAGATATCTAACATCTGTAAGCAATTCCTATCATTAGCGCAATTCCTATCATTAGCGAGGCGCGAGCAATTTTCGCGTTTCCCTCGTTTTGTTTTGTGACTCGGCTAGGTTGCGATTCGCCGGCGAATATTTCAACCGTTCGCGCGAAATTTATTAACGGCATTGATCCGTTCTTATTTTCGCACTCTTCTAATAACGGCTCCGATCGATCCGTTCTGTTTATTTGAGTCGGCTTCGCTGTCTTGAACATGCGTGCTGATTTGGGCCAATCTCCTCGCTTGAAATACTGGTGGCGTTAGCAGTTTCGCCACGTACTTTGATCGCTCGAGTCGTGAGCACTTTCTCGAGCTGACGAGTTCCAGATGGCGAGAGTGCAGCTCTCAGAATGTCGGCGCGCGAGTAGCTGCCCTCTGCTTCAGCCGCGTCAGCTTGTTCGAAGCCTGTTACGAACTTGCTTGAACACTGTTCTGAACATGTTCGAAACCTGTTCTGAACATGTTCGGAACCTGTTCAGAACGACGAACTCGCTGCGCGAACATTGACCAATCAGCGCAGTCAAAATTCGTCGCTTTGAGCACCAACGAGCTCGCAGCGCGAACGGGAATTCCGTGCTGCCTTTTGCTTGATCGATCAGTCGAGTCAAGCCGAGTCTATGAACCGAACCGACGCCTCCCATTGGTCAAAGCTAAATCCCACTTCAATAATAAACGATCCGCGTCAGCGCTTCTCGCCTCAAATGACTTGTGCACTCCCAGGAGATAAATCGGCTGATTGATATACAGAAAATCGATTCTGTATTAACACTCCCCCTCAATCTGTCGGTTTTTCTCCCTTAGTTCATGCCCTTAGTTCATGCTCATGCCGCTCATCCGCGCACATCGCCAATGTGGTTCATCAGCCAGCCGCTTGGTCAAGACATCTGCCGGCTGCTGCTGTGTCTTAATGTAGATCGGGTTGACAGTTGCTCGGTTAACTTCTTTGCGCAACCAGTGCCACTTCAGGCGCATGCGTTTGTTGAGGCCGTGAAGGACAGCATTGTGAGCCATTGCGATTGCTGACATGTTGTCGCAGTAGAGTGGCGTGGGAATCGTCTGCTCTTGACCAATCTCTTCCAGTAACCTTCTCAGCCATATGATTTCCTTCACGGCATGAAACATGGCCATGTACTCGGACTCGGTAGATGAAAGAGCCAATTCACTTTGTTTCTTGGACCTCCAGCTCACCGGTCCTCCCCCCATCACACAAATGTATCCACCCACAGAGGATGAATCTTCTTGTTCAGATGCCCACGTTGTGTCCGTGAAACAAGTGAGGAAAAGTTTCTATTCCGGTAGCCGTTCTCCCTTCTCTCTCAGCAGCTCCACCCCCTTCTGCTTCTGTTGTGCCGTTGCTGAGTATTGAACTCCCACACTTGGAAACGAGTTCAAATACTTCACGACCCTTTCAGCTGCATCAACTTGCTCCTCAGTAGGGTTGGATACCACTTTCGCGAGTAGTCCGACCGCAAAAGAGATGTCCGGCCTTGTGTGTACCGCGGCGTACAGAAGGCTCCCCACAAGTGATTGGTAACGCCGCTGCTCTCCCTCCTCAACTCCGTCTCCTTCCTCCGCCTTGACAAGTTTGAACTCGCATGGTAACGGGGTAGCGACCTTCCGTCCGAGCTCCATGTCGTACTTCTCCAGCAGTTGCTTCACGTACTTCTCTTGGTGAAGCTTCAGCCATTGTGGTCTGGATCGCGTTCGATGTGCATGCCGAGATAGTAGGAAGCCTCTCCGAGGACCTTACACTGGAAGGTCTCCATGAGCCCTTTCTGCACCTTTTGAATCTCCTTCATACTGCTGCTGAAAAGTAGTATATCATCAACATATACCAAGAACAGCACCATCTCCTCCTTCTCGCCCTTCAGGAACAAGCTCTCATCACATCTGCTTTCTCGGAATCCCAGCTCCCCCAAAGCGGCTGCCAACTTTTGATACCAACACCTTGGAGCCTGCTTGAGACCGTAGATTGCCTTGTTCAGCTTGCATACTCTCCCCGTTCCGTCCTCATATCCCGAAGGCTGCTCCATGTAGACTTCCTCCTCGATCACCCCGTAGAGAAAAGCCGTGGTTACATCCATCTGCTGGATGTACCATCTGCTCACTGCTGCGTCAGCGAGGATTACTCGCAAAGTTGGAGGTTTAGCAGTGGGCGCAAAAAGCTCCCGAAAATCCTCTCCTTCCTTCTGTAGAAAACCCTTTGCCACCAATCTGCTCTTGTACACTGTTTGATCCGCACGACCCATTTGCACTGAAGCGCCCTTTTCCCTTCTGGCAAGGGAACGAGTTCCCAGGTGTTATTCTTTAGCAGGCTGTTGTATTCAGCATCCCTGGACGCAAGCCATTTTTCTTCGTCTGCTCCGGCGAGAGCTTCCTCCATGCTCGCAGGTTGTTCAGGGATCACGAAGCAGTAAGCCGGCTCTTCCTTGCTTTCAGCCTTGGTTCCGTCCCCTGTCACCAATAAAGCATCTTCCCTTTCCTGAAGCACCCCTTCTGGTTCCCGTAAGTTTAGGCTTCTCAGCTTCAGCGCCGCCGTCCTCATCAGATCTGTTGCGGTTGCTGATGCTGCTCTATTAGACATTGAACGCGTTTGAGTTCTCCTCGCGGGCAGGGTTGGAGGTTTCACTTGAGTGAGAGGATGCCGCTGCTCTTCCTTCCCTTTTGCTCGACTATACTCCTCGGTTGGCTCCTCGCTGCCTTCCCCCACTTCGACCCCGTTTTCCTTGGTTTTCGCAGGTTCTGCCTGAGGGGCTTGTCAAATGTTATATCTGCTACAGTTTGTTTAGGCTGTAGTGGGGTAGATACTATGGGGTATGATAACTTTAGGGTTTCCTACTTGTACCCCACATTTTGACCTAGTGCAACCACTTCTCATTCTTGACATGGTATTAAGAGCCTAGGTTAGGGACCTAGGACCGATTACCTAAGGGCCCAACGTTCCGCTAGAGGTGCCCTCGTGCGCCCTACTGTCTTAGCGCCCTCGTGCGCCTCTCTCCTAGTGCGCCCTCGCGCGCCCTCCTCTCACGCTGCTCGTTTGCAGCCCGCTAGCAGCCCGAGCGCGGCCCCGTGTTTTTGGCGCGAGTAGATCGTTAGCCGCCTAGGGCGGCCTGAATTTTTCTCGCGAGCCCCAGCAGGCCATCGCCCGTAGGCCCCGCTCGCCCCTAGGCCGACGCTCGACCCACCGCCGCCCGCCCGCAGGTCGCAGCCCGCGCGCAGCGGCGATCGCGCGTCGGCTGCTGTAGCTCGCGCTTAGCCGCCGCACGAACGCAGCCGCGGCCCGCGCGCAGCCGCACCCTAGGCGCCGCCGCGCACCGTGCATAGGCCCGCCGTCGTGCCGCCCTACCTGCCCGAGCCGCGCCGCCCGAGTCGCGCCGCCCGAGTCGCACCGCCCTGACCGAGCCGCGCCGCCCCACCTGCAGCAACTGCTGTTCCTGTTCCAGCTGCTACTGCTACTGCTCTTACTGCTACTACTGCTACTGCTACTACTGCTACTACTACTGCTACTGCTGCTACTGCTACTGCTGCTACTGCTACTGCCACTATGGCTAGTCCTACCGTTCTCACGTTTGACTCTGAGGGCCGTCCGATTAAGTTTGACGTTTGGCTCGATGACCTGCACCTGTTCCTCCAGATCACTGCCAAGGAGGATGTTTCCCTATTTGACCACACGTCCGGAGCCGCTCCCGCACCTCCTGCTACTGCTGACAGCACTGCTCGCTCACAGTGGCAGACCCGTGACGCTCATGCTCGCCTAGCCGTCCGCAGCCACCTACCGTTAGATGAGCGCGAGCACTTTGGCCCGCATAAGACCGCTAAGGAGCTGTACAACGCTGTAGTTGCACGCTACTCCTCCCCTGCTACTGATGCGATAGGCCGTCTCTCACTGCCCTATCTCTTCCCCGATCTGTCTGCCTTTGCCACTATAGCTGACCTCATCACGCACCTCCGCACTAGTGATCTTCGCTACCGTGCCGCGCTTCCCCCCGATTTCCTAGCCAAGAACCCTCCCCCGATGTACCTCACACTCTATCACCTAGTCACCCGCCTCCCTGACTCCCTTCGCACTGTCAGGGACCACTTTCTCGCCCTCTCCCCCATTGACCTCACTGTCGACCTGCTCGAGAAGGAACTCCTAGCAGCTGAGAAGAGCATTGTAGCTGTAGGTGCCTCTCGTGGCGACCCTCGCGCCCCCTTCTTTGAGGGGTGCTCTTCCGTCCCCATCCTCCCCTCCATTGCATCTGCTGCTGCTGTCGACTACCTCGGTGCTAAGGGGGTCGGGGCTGCGTCTGCTTCTAGTGGGAGGCGCAAGGGTGGCAGGGGCAAAGGGGGCAAGGGTGGCGGAGGTGGCGGCGGGGGCGGCGGTGGTGGAGGGGATGGAGGCGGCGGGGGTGGTGGCGGTGGTGGGAGTGGTACTGGTGGTGGGGGGGTCAGTGGCGGAGCCGGGGGTGGTGGCGGCGGCGGTGGCGGCGGTGGCGGGGGTGGTGGTGGCAGTGGTGGCGGCAGTGGAGCCGGTGGCGGGCGCGGTGGAGCGGTGCAGCGTGGGGGGATCAGAGGTGGCCAGAGGCAGCAGCAGCAGCGTCCCGGCGAGACCCCGTCGTCCCAGCAGCTCCGTGAGTGGTACTCTCAGCGTGGGGGGTCAGGGGGTGGAGGTACCTGCCCGTACGTCATCCGCACAGGTGACCGCACTGGCCAGACCTGTGGGAGGTTTCACACGGCGCAGCGCTGTTTCTTTCGCCTCGACGACGCCTGGCGCGCTGAGCTGCCCCGCTGGGCTGATCTGCTTAAAAAGGGAATTGATATCTTTGCTCTTGATTTTGATGCTATCCTTGCTGCTATGTATGTATTGACTATTAGTGTTGAGGGTGACTGCTACCTGAGTGTACCGCCCGACCCGGGTATTGGGACCCGTGAGACTGCCGCTCTAGGTGCTAGTGCGTCTGCTGCCCTAGGTCCTGGTGAGGCTGCTGCTCTAGGTGCTAGTGAGTCTGCTGCTCCAGGTGGTACTGCGTCTACTGAGGCACTGCACACCTTCACACTGGACTCGGGTGCTTCCCGCTGCTTCTTTCGTGACCGCACTGTCCTTGAGCAGCTAGCTCGGCCTGTTGCTGTCTCCCTCGCTGACCCCTCTAGGGGCCCGGTCCTTGCGACCTCCTCCACTGTCCTCCCTTGTCCTGCGGTTCCGGCCGGCACCCTGTCGGGACTTTACCTCCCCTCATTCTCTACGAACTTGGTGGCGGGCTCTGCTCTCCAGGACGGGGGTGTTCACCAGTTCACCCCTGCCTATGAGCGTGTGACCCACTGTACGTGTGCTCGGACGGGTCGCCACCTGGCTACCTTTACTCGGCAGCCGGGGTCGGACCTGTACACACTGACCACTGAGTCCCCTCAGGTAGCTGCGTCTGCGTCTACGTCAGGTCAGCTGTCGGCCCCCTGCTCGTGTCGCTCCCTGTCACACCAGACCGTCCTCTGGCACCACCGCCTTGGTCACCCTTCAGTGCAGCACCTTCGTGGCATGCACTCCCCGTACCTTGTCTCTGGTCTTCCCAGGGTTCTCCCTCCGCTCCCACCCTCGCTTGCTCCTCCCTGTCTTCCCTGTGTTGAGGGGCGGCAGCGCGCCACTCCTCACTCTTCCTCGTTCCCTCCCACAGAGGCTCCTTTGCAGACTCTTCACCTGGACGTGTGGGGCCCAGCCCGCGTCCGTGGACAGGGCCACGAGCGGTACTTCCTGCTGGTTGTCGACGACTACACGCGCTACACCACGGTCTTCCCCTTGCGCACCAAGGGTGAGGTCCCTGATGTTTTGATCCCTTGGATCCGCGCTGCTCGTCTCCAGCTCCGCGACCGGTTCCAGTCGGACTTTCCAGTCCTGCGTCTGCACTCTAACAGGGGTGGTGAGTTTTCCTCCGACCTCTTGGCAGCCTACTGTGCGGAGCACGGCATCCGCCAGACGTTCACTCTTCCGGCCTCTCCATAGCAGAATGGGATTGCTGAGCGCCGCATTGGCTTCGTCATGGAGGTCGCTCGTACCTCCATGATCCATGCGGCTGCCCCTCATTTTCTGTGGCCGTTTGCAGTACAGTGCGCTGCGCATCAGCTCAACCTCTGGCCCCGTGTCTCTGCTCCGGAGACCTCGCCCACACTGCGTTGGACGGGTAAGGTTGGCGATGCGTCGGTGTTCCGAGTCTGGGGATGTCGAGCCTTTATCTGCGATACGTCCGCGGACAAGCTCTCCTCCCGTGCCGTTCCCTGCGTCTTTCTTGGCTTTGTCCCTGACGCGCCTGGCTGGCAGTTTTACCACCCCACCTCGCGCCGTGTCTTCCCCTCTCAGGACGTCACTTTTGACGAGTCGGTACCCTTCTACCGTCTGTTCCCCTACCGCACTGCCCCGCTTCCCCCCCTGCCGCTCTTCCTCACGCCAGGTGCTACTTCGGTAGACCCCCTCCCTCCGCAGGGTCCTGCTCCCTCAGGTGTTTCCCAGGTAGACCCGGTCGAGCCTGTCGAGGTTGCTGTCGACTCTGGTCCTGAGAGGGGTACGGCGTCTGGGGGTGCTGAGACTGGGGGTGCTGAGCCTGGGGGTGCTGAGACTGGGGGTTCTGCTGGAGCTGGAGCTGCTAGAGCTGGTGCTACTGGAGGTGCTGCTGGTGCTGGAGCTGGAGCTGCAGGTGCTGACGCTGCTGGAGCTGCCGGTGGAGCTGAGGACGCTGGGCCTACTGGAGTTGGTGTAGCTGCTGACCATGGCGTTGGTCCTGCAGGTACTGGAGCCGACGGTGCGGCTGGAGCTGGTACCACTGGGGGTACTGGAGTTGGCGCTGCTGGAGCTGCTGGTAGTGCTACAGGAGTTGGAGCTGCTGCTGGGAGTTCTGGTGCTGTCTCTGCTGGTTCTGGGGGCACTTCACGGCCGCGGCCGTACTTCGTTCCGCTCCTTCAGCAGGTTCTTGGTCAGCCTCCTCCTCCTTGTCCTGCTTCCTCCTTAGAGTGTCCTCCGCCTGTCCAGTCGCAGTTACAGTTACAGCCTGCCTCGCCCCTCCCTGGTCCTTCTCCCTACACTGGTCCGACAGGAGGTCTTACGGAGCGTCGTGAGCCTGAGTCTCGTCCTGTGTCGCCTGAGTCTCGTTCTGCGTCGCCTGTTTGTGCTGCTCGCACTGGTCGTCGTGTCCCAGGCACTCACCAGATGACGCTTCGTCTTTCCACTGCTCCGCAGTGTGTCCCTCTGCCTTCTCCTCCTGCGTCCTCTCTTCCTGCCCTTGCTGACCCGGAGTCTGACTCTCTTCGTGCTGCTAGTCCTACTGTCACGCGTCTCCTGGCCACTGCTGTCACTGACCCTTCCTTTGAGTCTGCAGCTGTGTCTGCCTTAGTTGCTGAGCTTGTCGACTTTGCTGCTCGCTATCGTCTAGACTACGCCGCTAGTCTTGTTGCTGAGTCTGAGTCTGTCTGTCCTCCGTCCGTCGGGGGTGAGTGTGCTCTAGGCACGGACGTCCTTGAGGACAGGCAGGAGGAGTTTGAGTGCTTTGCCGCTGCTGTACCTCATCTCGTGTCCATGCTGATTGCACCAGAGGGAGACCCGGATGCACCAGACATCCCGACCCCGCGCTCTTACGCTGAGGCGATCGCGGGTGAGTACTCCTCTCAGTGGCAGTCAGCCATGGACGCAGAGATGGCTTCCTGGAAGTCCACTGGCACTTACGTCGACGAGGTTCCCCCTCCTGGGGCGAACATCGTCAGTGGCATGTGGATTTTCTGGGTGAAGCGACCGCCAGGTTCTCCGCCTGTCTTCAAGGCTCGTTACGTTGCTCGAGGCTTCAGTCAGCGAGAGGGAGTAGACTTCTTCCAGACCTTCTCCCCCACCCCGAAGATGACCACTCTTCGGGTGCTACTGCACGTTGCTGCTCAGCGTGACTACGAGCTTCACTCTCTTGACTTCAGCACAGCTTTCTTGCAGGGCAGCCTGCACGAGGAGATCTGGCTGCGCCGCCCTCTTGGCTTCACTGGGTCGTTCCCTCCTGGTACCCAGTGGAGCCTCCGGCGGCCGGTCTACGGTCTCCGCCAGGCGCCACGTGAGTGGCACGACACACTGAGGACTACACTTGCGGCTCTTGGGTTCGCGCCCTTTACTGCTGACCCGTCGCTGTTTCTGCGCACCGACACTTCGCTGCCGCCGTTCTATATCCTCGTGTACGTCGACGACTTGGTCTTTGCCACTGCTGACACTGAGGCTCTCGCCCACGTGAAGTCGGAGCTGCAGAAGAGACACACGTGCACAGACCTGGGTGAACTGCGCAGCTACCTTGGCTTGCAGATCACCCGGGACAGAGCACGCTGACTCAGTCACACATGGTGCAGCAGGTCCTTCAGCGCTTCGGCTTCACCTGGTCCTCGGCACAGGCCACTCCTCTGGCTACAGGTCACTCGCTCTCAGCTCCACCTTCGGACGAGTCCGTAGAGCCGAGTGGTCCTTACCCAGAGCTAGTTGGCTGCCTCATGTACCTGATGACTTGCACTCGTCCTGACTTAGCGTACCCTCTTGGCCTTCTGGCTCGCTACGTGGCTCCTGGTAGGCACCGAAAGGTGCACTGGGATGCTGCAAAGAGGGTACTGCGCTACTTGTGCAGTACATCGGGCATGGGGCTCGTGCTTGGAGGGAGGAGCTCAGTTGTTCTCACTGGGCACTCAGACGCTTCTTGGGTTGACGACCAGGCTACTCAGCGGTCGTCACAGGGTTACACCTTCAGCCTTGGCTCTGGCTCAGTTTCGTGGCGTTCTACGTGTTCGTCTTCAGTTCTCAGCTCCAGTTGTGAGGCTGAGATCTACGCCACAGCCATGGCTGCACAGGAGTTACGCTGGCTCACCTACATGCTGACCGACCTGGGAGAGCTGCCTCGTTCTCCTCCAGTGCTGTACGTCAACAACAAGGCTGCCATTGCCTTGTGTGAGGAGCACAGACTGGAGCACAGAACGAAGCACATCGCTCTACGCTGATATATTCACCAAGGCACTTCAGTCTGGTGATCATCAGCGTTTCTGCACTTTGCTAGGGCTTGTGCCTACTTTTCCTCACTTGTTGTAGACTTTGCCTGTACTGTGATCTATATATATACCTGCATGCTTGCTTTGCTAGGTATAGATCACTGTGATGCTTGTGTTACATATATGCCTCTGCATGTGAACTGGCCTTGTGGCTTCTTGCTTGTGCTCAGTGAGTGTGGTGACGTTGTGATCCACCCTGAGCTTGCTTTGCCTTTCTTGACTGGTCTTGTGACCCCTTGCTCTCCCCCACTTTGCCTATGGGGGTGTGTCAAATGTTATATCTACTACAGTTTGTTTAGGCTGTAGTGGGGTAGATACTATGGGTATGATAACTTTAGGGTTTCCTACTTGTACCCCATATTTTGACCTAGTGCAACCACTTCTCATTCTTGACAGGGCTTCCTCCGAAATCAGATCAAATGACAGAGAGATCTCCTGCAGATGCTGTGCAGTTTTCTGTCGTGTGTCGAAGAAACGCCCTTTCTTCGGTTCCCACAGCAGCCACCTTTGCTTTCCTGTGCCAGGCCAAGGTGCACGCACCAGATCGTGCTCGCTCCTAACTTGCTCCTGTGGGCTTTGGGAACGTGAGCCACTGCCATGCATCCGAATACGCGCAGCATGTCAACTGGCGGTTTCCACTTGAGCCACCGTCTCAATGGAACCCAACTCTCATCTCCGACTATTTCGGTGCCGGCCGGCGAATCAACCTTACCGTCGCCGATGCCGCTGAAGCCGCAGCGTCCGCCATGCTTTGACCCAAGTCAGCGGGGTGGTCCTACCGTTCAGGCGTGGCTCTTCACGTTGAACATTTTCTTCGACGCGAACTATGTGGAGGGGGAAGAAAATGAAAGTGGGGCCTCAGCGAAAGTGGGAGCCGAGCTTCACCCGTTAAGCGCCTGGATTCTAGACACGGGAGCATCGTGGACAATGTCTCCGAGATCTGATCTATTGGACAAAGTTGGTGCAGCACCAATTTCGGAAGTTCGGTCAGCATCAGGACACGCATTGCAAGTGCAAGGAGCAGGTCGAGTACTGTTCAAGGGAGCAGGCGGTAATCCTGTCATACAAGAGAACGTGCTACTGGTCCCGGATTTAAAGGCGAATCTGATCTCGCTCAGGAGGCTTGGTAAGGCCGGAGTCAGCACCAACACGAATGGATCAAAAAGCTTTAAGGGGGAGTTAGAAAACCGAGTTCTATGGGATCTGCGCGAAGACAAGGATGTCTTCAGGTCCATGTGGCAACTACCGGTGGTACCATGTGAAAAGGATGAGACCAGAGGCCTGGGGGAGAACAGCGCTCTAAGTGTGTCAGAGGAACGGGTGTCAGCAAGAAGCGGAGAAACAGATTGGGTGACTGCTCACAGGCGCCTCGGACACGTCAACATGACGATATTGCAGCAGCTGGTCAAAGAGGAAGCGGTAAATGGATTGAAGCTGAGCGGCACCGCCCCGCAACATACGTGCGAAACATGCTTGGTGAGCAAGTTCACCAGATTCCCTTTCTCCTCGGTCTCCAAGCGCGGTAAAAATCCGCTGGAACTAGTGCACATGGACCTCGTCGGAACACTGCAGTACAAGGGGATGGGGGAGAGCGATATTTTCTTACGATCATCGACGACTGGAGCAGAATCATGTGGGCCTACCCCTTGAGGCAAAAGAGCGATGCAGCAGCGGTGATTCAGGATGAATGGATTCCTACGGCAGAAACACAATCTGAATGTCGGGTGAAGCGGATTCGCACTGATCGTGGTGGAGAATTCACTGGAGACAAGCTGGAGAATTGGCTGAAGAAGAGGGGAATCATAAAGGAAAAGACCACAGCTTATTCGCCACAGTCCAACGGGGTAGCTGAGCGAGCAAACAGAACGATTCTCGAGACAACCCGAGCACTACTGATCGAGTCCGGTCTCGGAAACTCAAAGTGGATGCATGCCGTAAGGCATGCAACGGTGGCATGTCGCGTCGGGGTGTGTCGTGCCGTGGTCGTCGTCTCCGTCATGGCGGACGACGCCATCACTTGCGGCGCTCGCGGGTTGCCCCACACTTCCGTGTTGCGATGTCTATGGTGCGGGCTGAATCGGGGTGCCAGGTGCTTGGGATTGTGCTCATGCGAGGTCATTTTGCAGGGACGTGCGTTCTGCCGTCAGCGCCGCGATTTCTTCAGAGCTTTCGTGGATTTGCCGCAGCAGTTCGTTCAAGTGCTCCTGCGTGAGAGTCGCGACATCGATATGCTCAGCCATTACGAGGGACGTCGGCTCGGCTTAGTCTAGGCGCAGTCGTGGCTGCACGCGTTTACGTGAGAACGCGAGGACAGCGGCTCTTAGGGGCTAAGGTGCGTGAGTCCCTTCGAGTGAAAAATCAAAAGTTGATTTCCTGGGGTGCGGAGATGCACGGTCCGAAAAGAAAGAGGCTCTGAATACCAAGTGTTACGGGTGCAATGAATCGAAGTAGCAAGAATTGCACTAAGGTGTCAAACGAGTACAAAATGTGAGCGAAGGCATGAGCGAACATTTATACGCGAAACATGCAAACGGTAACACGGTGCGTGCGAGCTAGCTAGTGCTATGCTAGAGGCGAGGTTCGGGCTAGTCCCGAAGCGTAGGCCGATACGGCCAGGCCAGCAGTGCTAGGTTTGGTGAAACAGTGCGCGCGAAGTCGGCGAAGCCCCGTTAGCAGTAACGGGCGAACAACGGCTGCTGCTGTACGCGATGTTGCAGGGCGCGCTAAGGAATATTGAGAAAATTCCTTACACCAAGCTGTAAGTGACGGTAGTATAAACGAATTAAAATGTAGAAATTAATCAACCATTTTCCTACATTGATGAAATATCTGGTTGCAACATGTATTCTTGGAAGATGCAGCACTCACTATGGCTATCTTTCTAATATATAACATTGTTAGTCTTTTTTTCATTGCTTTTTTCTTGCACTGGGATGTGAAATTCCCAGTTGCTGTCATTCACAGCAGCCACCTCTCAACTCAACACCCAGCGCCTTCTCCCTCCACCCGCAACCTTTCCCTCCCCCACAGCGTCGTCTAACGTTTCACACTTTTTTTCCCAAGATCTGCATGCAATGTCGTTGCGCACCTTCCAACGCTCATCTCTTTCATCCTAATTCCGTACGCAGCGGCTGTTTCGCTTTTCTTATTTACTCCAAAGGGCAGGTTTCGTGCTCCTCCTCGTGCCGCCTTGAAGCAGAATGCTTAGCGGCGGTGCTTCGGACGGGGAAGACGACGAGTGGGAGGCTTGGGACGGCCTTCCCGAACCTCTCGCCGCGACGCGCGGTGAATCCGCAGGGGTATTAAGAACGGAAAAAAAAGGGTGGGACCATGCGGCTCGTGTCGTATACGAGGAGGAATGGGAGGATTACGAGTGGGAAGAACGGGAGGAGCGGGAGGAGCGGGAGGATCGGGAGGATTGGGAGAGAGATGCGAAGATCGTGCACGGCAAGGCATGGGAGCGTATGGAGGAAAGATCGCTTGACTCTTACGAAAATTTTCGAAGAAAGGGGAAGGAGTTGGCTGATTGCGAGGAGGCTGCGGGGGGAAAGGAGAACGCGGAAACGTCTGGGGGAGAATTAGGCGGGAAAGGCGGGATAGAAGCGGGTGGGAGCGGCGGAGGGGGAGCGGGAGGGGGAGGGGGTGAAGAAGGGGGATGGGATGGTCAAGTAAGCGTCACGATGGATGGGGGGTTGGGGGAGGAGGGGTTAAGAGCGGTGGGAGGGAAGCGAGGGAAGGGGGCGGCGAAGAGAGTGCGACGCGCCACGGCAGAAGACAAGGTGAGAGGAATATTTAGTCGAGTCAAAGATAAGGTGAGCCATGGCTGCTACTGGTGGCATGTCCTGTAAACGCTTCTTCAAAAGGTATGTATAGTTTCTCCCGGACCCATGCAATTATATTTCCATTTCTACAGAAAACTCGAATCACAAGTCATCTTGTGTATGCCATGCCGAGTGGTGAGCGCGCCAGCACATCTTTTCTAAGACGAGCTGTTTCTGTACAGGCCCGTATTGAGTTGAGTGTATCCTCCTTTCTCCTGTAGCCTTTACATCGTTTTTTATGTATCTAAACCCCCTATCTCCACATTTCCCCCCCTATCCCCACCCCCCCTATCCCCACCCCCCCTATCCCCACCCGCCTATCCCCACACCACCTATCCCCACCCACATGTCCCCGCCTATCCGCACCTATCCCCCCCTTTCCCCCTTCTCTGCCGTGCAGGAGTGGTGTCAGTCAGTGCATCGCGTGCACCTGCTCTGCCTGCTCGCCCGCATTGACCTTTGAGTGGGCTCAAAAGGCATCCCCCTCTCACTCTTCTCGTCCGTGCAGGAGTGGTGTCAGTGAGTGCATCGCGTGCACCTGCTCTGCCTGCTCGCCCGTGCTCTAGCGCTCGACAGTGCCGCAGATGACGCGCTCCTGCAGGTGGGACGGGGATAGGAGTTTGTTTATGCGAAAGGGCTTTAACTGCTGTAGGTGGGCTGTCATGCAAGCGTGCCATGCATGCATGAGATGTGTGAGTGTTTGAGCGTACTGCATGAGTGCTTGTGCGTGTGCGCGCTCACTGCATGAGTGCAGCCTGGTTGTAGTGTGGCCGTTGGTGGCAAGTCAAGGAATATACAGTGCTACCCAGTGCCTTGGTTTCCTGATGTCTTGGTTTTTCTATGTCTTGACGTCTTGGATGTTCCGCTCTGGCTTACCACCTCTCTCTCCAACCATATCCTCAATCTCCTTTCCCCTCCCACTACCCCGCACCCCCCCACAATCCGCATGCAGGCGGCCATGCTATCGCTAGCCCCACGACTCCTATTGGAGGAGGCACAGGAAGCAGCAGCATCGCACCAGGCTCCCTCCCTGCACCTGCTGCAGCAACTCACATCCTGGGTCCGTCCGTCTGTCCAGTGACCCTCGGTCTGTCGGTCCGTCTGTCCATCTGTCCCTCTATCCGTCTCTCGGCCTGTCCGCTTGTCTGTCCGTCCTGTCCGTCTGTCCATCTGTCTTTGCTCTTTTCATTGTGCCTGCCTCTCTCCATTGGCCACTCCATCTTGTTCGCCATGTCCTACAAGGTCGAATTTCCTGACTCTGTCCGTCAACCATCATACCTTCCATTAAAACTGTTGCTTTACTCACCTCTCCCTAAACCCACTTTTTAAGTCAACCCAAGAATGCGTGTCCAATCATGTCACAGGAAACACACTCACCTTCTTCTTCCCCCCCCCCCCTCCGTCCAAACCTCCCATGCATGTCCGACGAAACACACTCACCTTCCTCCCATGCAGGTCCGCTCCGCCTTCACCCTTCAACCATCCTCTTCCTCACCGTTCCAACCCCTGCCACCAGCACAGCTGCAGCATCAGCCCAGCCGCACAGTCAACAACCACAGCAGCAGCACTGGGCAGCAGCAGTCGAGTCTTTCTCTCTCCGCGCACCTCACAGAGGGTCTGCACCAGGCAGTGGCACGTAGAGGGGGCTCAGCTGAAGAGATTGCTGCTCTTTCTGTTGCTCTCTTCCGTGCTCTTGGTTTCACTGCCAGGTACAGCCTGTCTGTCTGTCTGCATGTCTGTCTCTTGCAGTTTGTACCCCTTGGTGTTGCTTCCACGTTATTTTCTGGCTGCCGCGCGAAGCTCTTTCCAGCAGCACATTGTGCCTTATTTTGAGAACTAATTAGATAAGAGAAAGAAGTAACCGAGCTGTCTTTAAATAAGTGAACGTGTCCTTCCGAAGATTTTGGCCCAAAGTTTTGGATAATTTTCAGCTGGTTTTGATTATTCGTCACTAGTGGCTTCTCAGGTGACTCATGCCAATTCCAGTCATCGTGCGCTCAACTCCTTCGTCTAACGCTTTTGACGCTTTCGTCTAATCTCAAAAGCGTCATGTGTATCTCGGAGGTTAGACGAATGAGTTGAGCGCACGCACGATGACGATGAAGTGCTCACTCACCTTCCAACCTTCCTCCTCCATGCGCATTCCACTTCCTCCCTCCCTCTTGCCCCCCCTCCACAGGCTAGTAACAGCACTCTCCCCCTCCCCTCTGAAACCCACCGCTCAGCTCCTATCAGAATTCGACCCTTCCTCCGACGCCCCCTACCCACGCACACCCGCCTCCCGCTCCCCCTCCCCATTCACGCATCGCACGCGCATCCTCCCCCTCTCCTCCACCGCCCCCGCCGCTGCTCCCCCTGATCCGCCCCATGCACCTGGGCATCAGTTGCTTCTGCGCCATCAGGTGCGTGGTCCGTCTTCAGGTGCTGCTGCTGCCTTAAATGGTGCGCGTTTTCCCAAGGGACGCACTGCTGTTGCTACCATTGCTGCCGCTGCTGCTGCTGGTGCTGCTGCTGGTGCTGCTGCTGGTGGTGTTGCTGCTTCTCCTGCTGCATTTCCTGGTGGTGCCACACTCGCTATTCCGGTTGCTGATTGTGACCGTACTGCTGGTGCAGCTGATAGTGCTGGTGTTGCTGCTGGTGGGAGGGGCAGGAGAGGGAAAAGAGCGGGAACGAGTGGGACAGGTGGGGCTCGGAGTACAAGGCTGGCAGTAGGAGTAGGAGAGGGTGTTATTATCTGCCGGAAGGGTGCATCTGCTGATGCGCCAGATGAAGCAGAAGAGGCAGAAACGGCACAGATACGCAGTGGTGGTGGCATCCGTGGCATAAGAGGCAGGGACAGGGGCAGGGGCAGTCGTGACAGTAGTGGTGGTGGTGGTGGTAGTAGTGGAGGTGATTCTAAAGAACCGGTAGGTGGAGAGGAGGAAGCAGCAGAGGAGAGTGGGGGGGGTGGTAGGGGCGAGAGAGGTGGTGGAGGCAGGGGAAGAGGAAAGGGGAGAGGACGGGGAGGGAGAGGGAGTGTGGTGGGGAAGAGGAGGCGTGGGAAGGAAGAGGAAGAGGAGGACAGGGGGAAGAGTGGGGAAAGAGAGAAGGACGGGACGGGGGTAGGGCGAGTGACGAGGCTAAGGGTAAAGAAGGAGAAGGATGTGGGGTGTGATCAGAGCGCGGATGAGAAGCGAATGGGTGGTAAATGTAAAGGAGGTAACTGTCAAGGAGGTGATTGTAAGGGAAGTGACTGTGAAAGATGTAATTGCAGAAGTCATGTGGCTGCGGTTAAGATTGAGGAAGGGGTGATGGAGGGCGGAAAAAGAGGCGAGGAGAGAGGAGGGGACTCTAAAGATGAAGTAGAGGTGGATGGAAGACGAGGAGGAGGAAGAGGAGGAGATAGAGCAGGGGCAGCAGCAGTAGAAACAGGAAGAGGAGAAGCAGGAGCAGGAGCAGGAGCAGGAGGAGGAGGAGGAGGAGGAGGAGGAGGAGAAGAGTTGCATTCAGAACAGCAGCGGAAGCGAAAGAGAAAGGGAGACGAGGAGTTTGAGTTGCAGCTAGCTATGGCCATGGCTGCCACTGCTGCCGCTGCCCCTGCTGCTGCTGCTGGTAACCCCTCTCCCACAGCAGCAGCAGAGACTGCTGGGACTGCAGCGGTAGCAGCAGCAGTAGCTGGCATTGCTGCTGCCTCCTCCAGTGCTTGTACAAATGCTCTCACCAGCAGCGCAGCAGACTCACAGACAGATGCTCGGACGGGAAAACCAAGTGGAGGAGCAACAGGAGGAACAACTGGAGGAGGCACAGGAGGAGCAATGTCCCTGGAGCAAGAGGCATTTGTCAGCTGGAGCAATCCTGCAGCAAACAGGAGTGTCAGCAGCAGGAACGGTAAAAGCAGCGGCGGCGGTGCAGTGGTGTGGTCGCGCCAGTTTGCCTCAGCGTCGCACTGGGCTGAGGTGTTTGTGAGTGGCAGGAAGAGATGCCAGGCGGATGGCTCTGAGAGCAGCAGTGTTGTTGGGGCGGAGAAGAAGGGGGGTGCTGGAAGGATGGGTGGGAGGGCCATTGGTGGGAGGAGAGGTGGGAATTCACATGCTGGTAGTGGCGCTGCTGCTGCTGCTGCTGGTTCTGGTTCTGGTTCTGGTTCTGGTTCTGGTTCTGGTTCTGGTTCTGGTTCTGGTTCTGGTTCTGGTGCTGGTGCTGGTTCTGGTTCTGGTGCTGGTGCTGGTTCTGGTTCTGGTGCTGGTGCTGGTGCTGGTGCTGGTTCTGGTTCTGGTTCTGGTGCTGGTTCTGGTTCTGGTGCTGGTGCTGGTGCTGGTTCTGGTTCTGGTTCTGGTGCTGGTGCTGGTGCTGGTGCTGGTTCTGGTTCTGGTGCTGGTTCTGGTTCTGGTGCTGGTGCTGGTTCTGGTTCTGGTTCTGGTGCTGGTGCTGGTTCTGGTTCTGGTGCTGGTGCTGGTAGTGTGGGGCGGTGGGTGCATGTGGATGGGGGGAGGGGGGTGGTGGACGGAGAGGACAAAGTGGAGGGCTTGTTGATGGGCATGTCCCAGCCTCTCACATATGTGGTTGGCTTGGCGGGTGGTGGAGCCAAGGACGTCACTAGACGGTACGCACATTCTTCTGCTGCATGGGTGTTTTGGTAACGTCTTAGTGCTTCATGTTCTGAGACGCCTCAGCGCCTCATGACGCGTCATGGTTTCGACTTGTCTTGTCGCCAAAGCAAAGCGGCTCATCGTCATGTCACGAAGCGGCGGTATGCACGTATTATTGCTTCATCGTCTCAGGCTGTTTTGCATTCTGCAGCACCCTGTGCCTTCCATGTTCATCACCTCTGCGACCTCTCTTAACCTGCGCTCATCTATGTTCACCTCACTTCACCGCTCTCCGCCTCGTCAGCAGCACCCTCCTATCCTCCTCTTCTGTTTCCCCTCTGCCTCTCTTCTCCTCCCTTCCCCATCCCTCCTTTCCTCAGCTACGCTGCACGCTGGTCCCTGGTCTCGCCTCTCAGGGACGAATCTTGGTTGGCGTCCACCCTGCCTGCCCTGCTGCAATACATCTCTGTAACGCTTCTCAAGCTTTTATCCTGCTTTTGCCTCTCCCCCCCCCCCACAACCCCTTTCAGCTACGCTGCACGCTGGTCACTGATCTCGCCTCTCAGGGACGAAGCCTGGTGGGCGTCCACCCTGTCCCCCCTGCGATCACTAGAAGCTGCCTCCACTGCTGCCAACCGCTTCCTCCCTCCTCCTCCCGCTCCTCCTGCTCTTCCTCCTGCTCTTCCTCTTCCTCCTCCTGCTCCTGCTTCTGCTCCTTCTCCTCCTACTGCGCTCCCCTCCTCTTCCATCCCACCGGTTCCAGCACCTCTAACTCCCCCAATCACCCAGGCTAACCCCTCAGCACCGTCCTCTGTAACCCCACCACTCTCAGCCCCAGCCCCTATCCTCGCCTCCGCCCCGTCTCCCTCCTCTGTGACTCCCCTGCCGGTTTCCATGGCCTTGTCTGGCCTGCGGCCCTCTGCTGCTGCCTCCTCCGGCCTTGCAGGGTGTTCTGCTACAAGTGCGAGTGCAGGTGCGAGTGCAGGTGCAGCAGAGAGGGTTACGGCAGCAACAGCAGCAACTGCACCAGCAGCAGCAGCAGCAGCAGCAGCAGCAGCAGCAGCAGCAGCAGCAGCAGCAGCAGCAGCAGCAGCACGAGCAGCAGCGTGGGACGAGCGGGCAGCAGCGGAGGACATGGAGATGGACGTGAAGCAGCTCACAGAACCGCTGCCGTCCAACCAGCAGGTGAGGTGATGCCGCTGGCCCGCTGGCCCGCTGCTCTTACCAGCAGGTGGCTTACAAGCAGCGCCAGTGCTGCCCTTGCTCACTCTTAGTCCGCGTGTGATGAGTCGAATTTTTAGTCAACTCAAAAATGGACTCATCACACGCAGGTCGCTTACAAGCAGCCTCAGTGCTGCCCTTGCTCACTCTTACCACTTCTTTGTTCGGTTCGGTACTCTTTTGCACCCCCTCCCAACTCCCCACACCTCCCACACCTACTCACCCCGCACCCCACCCACAGCAACCCCACCTCCCCCCACCTCCCACACTGCACCCTCCCAGGCGTACCGCAGCCACCCTCTGTACCTGCTGGGGTGGTGGCTGGGTGCGTACCAGTGCCTTGCTTCGTTCTTCCCGTTTCGTTGCTCACCCAACCCCCACCACACCCCCCGCCCCACCCCACACCCCTCTCCCCCACCCTCAGGCGTACCACAATCATCCTCTATACGTGTTGGAGCGGTGGCTGGGAGCGTACCAGTGCCTGCGCCCCAGGGGACCCGACCCGTGCTGGGGATTTCGTTCTTCCCGTTTCATTGCTCCCCCTCTCTCCTCACCTCAAACCCCACGACCCCTCCGCCCCCTCCCACATAACCCCTCCGCCCCCTCCTTCCAGGCATACCGCAGCCATCCTCTATACGTTTTGGAGCGGTGGCTGGGAGCATACCAGTGCCTGTGCCGCAGGGGGCCCGTGCTGGGGGGTTCGTTCTTTCCGTTTCATTACGCCTTCTCCCCCCCCCTCTCCCCCACCAGGCATACCGCAGCCATCCTCTATACGTGTTGGAGCAGTGGCTGGGAGCGTACCAGTGTCTGCGACCCAGGGGGCCCGTGCTGGGTCTGGGGGGGTCGTTCTTTCTGTTTCATTACTCTCCCTCTCCGCTCGCCCGTCCCACACCTGGCTCCCCCTCCCCCAGGCATACCGCAGCCATCCTCTATACGTGTTGGAGCGGTGGCTGGGAGCGTACCAGTGTCTGCGACCCAGGGGGCCCGTGCTGGGTCTGGGGGGGTCGTTCTTTCTGTTTCATTACTCTCCCTCTCCGCTCGCCCGTCCCACACCTGGCTCCCCCTCCCCCAGGCATACCGCAGCCATCCTCTATACGTGTTGGAGCGGTGGCTGGGAGCGTACCAGTGTCTGCGACCCAGGGGCCCCGTGCTGGGGGTGTGTGGCGGGGAGGCGGTGTTCCCCCGCGCGTGCGTGCAGCAGCTGAGGTCGCGGCACCAGTGGTTGAAAGAGGGCAGGCGCGTGCGTGACGGGGAGACGCCTGTCAAGACAGTGAGTGATTTTTTAGCCGACTCATTTTGGAAATGACTTTGTAATCAGCTTGGTTCAGAGTCAGTTTCTGAGTTGACCTGCAAGCACCTGAGGTTGCTGCATCAGCGGCTGAAGGAGGGCAAGGGTGGGGTAGATGGGTAAGGGAGGGAGGGGAGGGAACGGGAAGGGGAGGGGAGTGGGGGGAGGGGAGGAGTGGGGAGGAGCTTGCATGATGGAGAGGTGTCTGTGAAGGGAAGATGGGAGTTGGTTGGTGGTCACTTCTTAGAATTCTCAACGTTGGGGTGTTCGTGAATTTTATGGGTTCCCTCGTCGTTTTCTTGGAGTAACTCAAATATCTCCTCTCCTTCTTCTGTCTCTGCTGCTGCTGCTCCGTAGCATGCCTCGCCATCTGTCCAGGTTCCTTCTGTCTTTCTCATTTCTGCTTGTGCCCCTCCCTTGCTCCCTCTCTCCCTTGCACCGCATCACCCCACACCCCTCCCTCTCAGCTCACACGCAAGCCCCCGACTCCTCGCGCCGTCCACCACCGCAACCCCTACCAGTCACGCACCCACATTCTGCCCCACGAGTGCTTTCCCTCCCACGTCGCTGCTCGTATGCGTGCCACTGCCCGTGCTAGTGCTGCTGGAGGTGCTGGTGGTAGTAATGGTGGGCGGATGGGTGGTGCAGGATCAACTGCTGCTGAGGATGAGGATGCAGCAGCAGCAGCCGTTGGATCAATGGACGGAAGAGGAGGAGCAGCAGCAGGAGCAGGAAGGGCAACGGGTGACGAACCTTCCTCCTCCTCCTCATCATTCACAATCACCATTGAGCTCTTTGGCGAATGGCAGACTGACACCTGGCGCCCGCCGCCCGCAGTGGACGGCCGGATTCCCAAGAACGAGCGGGGGCAGGTGGAGGTGTGGTCGGAGAAATGCCTCCCTCCCGGCACTGTTCACCTGCGGTTACCGCGTCTTGTAACGGTGGTGCAGCGGCTGGGGTTTGACTT
Source organism: Closterium sp. Naga37s-1 (assembly GCA_947471745.1). NCBI lineage: Eukaryota > Viridiplantae > Streptophyta > Zygnematophyceae > Desmidiales > Closteriaceae > Closterium > Closterium sp. Naga37s-1. The sequence continues at coordinate 4,795,292 of CANJKZ010001109.1, read as the reverse complement.
TGCGCCGGCCGTGGTGGGGTTTGAGTGGAAGGGGGGCAAGGCGACGCCGAAGTATGAAGGGCTGGTGGTGTGTGCAGAGCACGCCGATACTATAGTGGATGTGAGTGTAATGAAGGGGATGGGATGGGGTGGGGTTTTGAGACGTCTCAAAACTCCAAGTACGAGGGGCTGGTGGTAAGTAGGGATGGTAATCTGGGGATGATGTGGGTTGGAAACGGAGGGATGAAGGTATGAGTAGAGTGCAAGGAGGAGCGTGTAGACAACTGCAAAGCCCCTGCCATCTTCCATTTTGTCTAATTGCTTCACTCTGATTCTCTTCCCTCTCCCTCCCTCCCTCCCTGCAGGCGTACACAGCAGAGGAGCAGCGGCAGCAGGAGCTGGCGCTACAGCGGCGGCGCAATGCGGCATTGGAGCGATGGCATGTGCTCATAGGGGCCATGATCACACGCCAGAGGCTGCAGGATACCTATGAAGCTGCTGCTGCTGCTAATGACAGTGGTGGTGGTGCTGCTGGCGGTGGTGGTGGTGGTGCTGGCGGTGCTGCTGGTGATGATGGTGGTGATGGTGTTGCTGCTGCTGTTGGTGTGGGTGCTATGGACGGTGAAGGGAGCAAGATTGGCGGGTTTCGGAGGGAAGGGGTGGAGCGATTGGAAATTGGATGTGCGGTGGAGGGGGAGGAGGAAGGGGAGGAAGAGGACGACAACGAGGAAGAAATGAGTGAGGGGGGAAGGGAAGAGGAGGAAGGAGAAGAGGAGGAAGGGGAGGAGGAGGGCAAGGGTGCGGGTGGTGAGAGGCGGGTGAGAGCAGGGCACGTGCATGAGTTCGAAGTGGTGTGTGTGGAGGGAGGGAATCTCAGTGGAGGGAATCAGGGTGCTTCTGGTGGGGATGATGGTTGGGTTGATGGCGCGGTGGGTGGTGGTGTGGGAGGTGTCGAGTGTCCTCGTGTGGTACGTAAGCGTTGTTGGTGTGGATTCGAGGTGGAGGTGGAAGAGATGTGATGTGACTCTCGCTTTGATTTTAAAGCAAGGGTGCACTTTGGGGGGGGTGGAGGCAAAGGTTTATCACTTGCCTCCATGTGGTTACCCTATTTGTCTTGGGAGTCTGAGCGAACCACGCTTTAGTGTTGGCGGACTTGCGCGGGTTGTTTCTCCCCCGTCGTCAATTGTGACGGGCCCACTAGGGGTTGGGAACTTGAGTCACAACTAGGCAGTTTGTGAACCATTATGCTCTCGACTCTCGTACAGTACCACAACACACTGCAAGCAGGAATAGCTTTGCAACCACAACCCCAGCGCGCCGCCATCATCAGAGCACTAGTGCAGGCAAACGATAAACGTGACAGCTAGAGTAGCACACCGTCTACTAATGGCGGAACTTAGGGTTACGGCCAGCGAACTCATCGCGCCCGCCCTGTGTTTATCTCGACCGCACTGGATGCATTTTACGCCCGCGACATCGCAAGGGAAATTAGGCGCGAATTCGCCGCGACGGCGCACGCAGCACATGCCTTTCGTATCGAGCGGACGACTACATCGCACCCAAATCGCCGATGACACGTGCTGGAATCGATTGCTATCCCCGCCTCCCACTACGCAGCCCACTCCGCGCGAACCAGGTCCAAACGCCATGCCGCTTCCTATCCAGAGCTAACCCCGCATTCGCCTTAGGGTTGCACAATGCTCTGCACACCAATGCTCGGGAGGAAATGGCACTCACACCACTACTCCGCCTTATAAACGCGACGTGAAGACGGAAGGTGATCTCTTCCGTCTGCGTGTCGCGAGTAGTGCTCAACTTTCGTCCCCGCTGCCCATTCGCCGTTTTCTCGCTTAATCGCCTCTGCAGCCTATTCCCCTCTCTCCCTTGCTCCGCGCTCTGCTCGACATGCGCTCTGTCCACTCCCGTGACGATCTCCCCCCGGCGTCGCGTGCGCCCCTCCCCCCGGCGTCGCGTGCGCCCTTCCCCCCGGCGTCGCGTGCGCCCTTCCCCTCGGCGTCGAGTGCGCCCTTCCCCCCGGCGTCGCGTGCGCTCTTCCCCTCGGCGTCGCGTGCGCCCTTCCCCCCGGCGTTGCGTTCGCCCTTCCCCGCCCTGTCCTATCCCCTCACCCCGCCCTGTCCTATCCCCTCACCCCGCCCTGTCCTATCCCCTCACCCCGCCCTGTCCTATCCCCTCACCCCGCCCTGTCCTATCCCCTCACCCCGCCCTGTCCTATCCCCTCACCCCGCCCTGTCCTATCCCCTCACCCCGCCCTGTCCTATCCCCTCACCCCGCCCTGTCCTATCCCCTCACCCCGGCCTGTCCTCAAGCATGCGAGGGGCCTTGCGTATACGCGTGGGGGGGACTCTACCCTCCAGGTTTGTCGTACCATAGTGCTAGGGAAAGGAAGCTCACTTTATGCGTGAAAAAAGTGGCTCACTAAATGTCGTAATAGCGCCAACAAAAGGAAGTTCACTTTATCGGTAGACTACATGCAAGTTTGCTTTGTCAGAATGATCTCGGGATGAGGTTTGTCACTTGGCTGATTGCGCCGTACACTTGGTTTCCGCCCTTCCGCGGTGTCTTCCCCACATCAGTTTCCGTACGAAATTTGTTGGCATCACTTGCCGAGGTTGAATTCCTCGCACCAGCACCTATCCACTTCGCTATCGAATCAGCATCCCCCAAAGGGTGGGCACTAACAGTGCCCCCAAAAACCACCCCTAGGAAAGTGCACCCTTGCTTTAAGAGGATTCGTTTGAAGGCAATGTTTCTCGTGCTCCGTTGTGTACCTAGTGTACCTTCAAATGAAATACGTTCTGTCATCTGCATGCAGTGATACGGTAAGGGTACATTCGGGGGAAGTCATGTCAAATGACTAGATACAGTGCGGTGAAAACATTTGATATTTAGGTGTAATGCGGTGCAGGGTGGTACACTGCCTTTGTGACATGTTTTCCCCCCAAATGTACCCTAAGTGCAATGTATGGTTATGCCACAGGCGTATGTCGAGTACAAAGATTTTTAACGTAAAAAAATTTCAATAAAATAGCAATGTATCAAAGGCGCAAAGTAGGGAAGGAAGAAACAAGGGGAGGGCCGGAGCTGAGCAAGCAGACAGGTACGGTACACCTAAATAACCAGGCCAGGCACAAAATCTCAGAACATAAGCGCACCACATAACACGGTAATTCCTCACCTCCATCATCTCTCCGCCCCTTTCCGCCCCTTTCTGCCCTGCGTGCCCAACCTGTTCCAGAACCTGATTTTCAACGTTAGGTACTTCAGGCCGCGATGGGGTTCCATTCCATCCAACGTTACCGGTACCTTGGCATGCAAATTACTCTGTGATCGGCGATCGCAATCTGTGATCTCTCCACTCCACACTCCATCCGCCACCGTGAGCGGACCCCCACCATATTGTCACACTTGAGGCGCCTCAAAACCTCCATTGCCACTCACCAGTGGGCTTGGCTTGACCTGGGTGGAGCAGCGAACATGATGGATAATGTAAGCGCTCCAAGTCATCTCAAATCACACCTTTGGAGTCGACGCAAAGAGAACCTACACCAATTTCTATGTCAATCCCCAGCGGGCTTAGGGGGAGCGGCAAACATGGTGGTGTATAGGCGCATGCGCTCCTGTGTCCTCTCCTCCTCTGCTGCTGCTGCTGCTCTACCACCACTGTCGCCACCAGCAGCAGCAGTTGAACCAACCCCATCGCCAACAGCAGCAGCACTACCAGCGGTAAAAGCAGGAGGAGGAGCGGCGGCAGCAGCAGCAGCAGCGATGGTGGCAGGTGCGGAGACTGCAGGGGTGGAGGAGGTGGCAGAAGAAGGAGCAGTGGTAGAGGATGGTTGAATGGTAGCCATGGCATTAGGATCAGCAGCAGGAGCAGCAGCAGCAGCGGCGGCAGTAGCAGCAGCAGGGGCACGAGTAGCACCAGCAGAAGCAGCAGGAGGAGGTGTGTGAAGGGCATGTGGAGGGAGGCTCTGATGGGGATGAGGTGATCTCGAGCTGTGCTGCTCTGAATGCATAGATGGTTTTAGGAAGGCCACAGCTGCAGCAGTAGCGGCTGCAGAGGCACCAGCAGAAGCACCGGCAGAGGCACCAGGAGGCACAATAGCAGTAGTACCAGTGAAAGGACCAGCAGTGGAAACAGCTCTATGCTCCTGCTGCTGTTGCTGCTGCTGTTGCTGCTGCTGGTTGTCCCTCCCTTGCCCTGACATGGCCCTTCCCCTGGTGTCCTTTTCTTTAATAGCCACTGATTCAATCATCTCTATCTCCTCCTCCACCCCATCCTCCCCCTCCCCAACTCCTTCTCCCACTCTTCCCAATCCTCCTCCTCCTCCTTCCCTTTCAACCCCCCCTCCTCCCAACCCTCCCGCTCCCCTCATCCCAGACCCTCCAGTCTCGCGCATCCTGCCTCTCCCAGACCCCTCTCCACCCCTTCGAACCTCCCGCCCTCTTTCCACATACCTCACCACCGGTCCCCGACCCGCCTGCCGCCGCCGCCAAGCAAGCTGTATGGTAACAGCAGCCCAAGTCCTCCAATGCGGCGAGTAATACTTAATCAGCGCTCTCAGCTTCTTATCTCTCAACTGGAACCGGAAATGTGACGCTATGAAGCACAAATCAGCCGCAGACAGGCTGAAAGCCTCCACTACAGTCACAGCGGTTAGAGTCATAGTGGCCTTGGGAAGCAAGGCTTCGTCTGGCTCTCGAGATAGAGCCCAAGAGAGAAGCTCCTCACCTGAGAAATGCCCTGGACCCATCTCACACGCGCTCTCGGAATAAAGCCCGAAATTCACACCATGACCTGCAGCAGAAGAACCAGCAGCAGCACCACCACCACCAGCAGCAGCAGCGCCTGTACCAGAAGCAGAGTCGTTGACACTGTTCGAGCCGTAAGGGAAGCGGGGGTACCGGTGCGGACGGTGGCGGTATGGGTTGTTGGGAGCGATACCAGCAGCTGCAGTCGCTGCTGCCGCTCCTGCTACTCCCGCTGCGCTCGCATCTCCTCTTGCCGCCGCTGCTGCTGCTCGTGCAAAGGCTGGGACTTTGGGCCTTGAAAGGACTGGAGGGCTGGGAGCACGGGTGACCAGAGTGCCTGTTGCGCCTTGGGCTGTCGCTGTGACGTTAGATGCAACAGCAGCTGCGGTTGAAACAGCAGAGGTGGCAGCAGCAGCTACGGCAGCAGCAGCAGCGGAAGCGGCGGCGGCGGCGGCAGCGGTTGGGGAAGTAGGTGGGGTGGTGGTGGAGGCGGGTGGGGTTGATGTGGGGTTGGTTGGTCCTGCAGTGATGTTGATTGCGGGAAGACCAGTGGTGGTGCCGGCAGCAGGGGAACCAGCAGTACCAGCAGCAGCACCAGCAGCAGCAGCAGCACCAGGAGGGGTGACGGGAGGCAGCTTGGGGATAGCGGTAAAGGCAGAGAGCGATGCATTGGAGGAAGAAGCAGCAGAGGCAGCCGAAGACATATGAGAGGACGCATGAGAGGACACATGAGAGGACACATGAGAAGAAGCAGATCGGAGCCCAAGAGACCTCACAGCAGAGGGCAGGCGAAAGCTCATGGAGTTCACCCCACGCGAGCCGCTGGTGAAGGAAGAAAACCCGGCCCCCGCCACACGACTACTACTGCTGCTGCCCTGCACACTGCTCCTGCTTCCATCCCCAGACACATGCCGCTTACTCCCCCGTACAGACTTCCCGCCATTTGCACCAGCACCAGCAGCAGCAGCAGCAGCATCATCAGCATCATCCCGGGAACCCCTGAGGAGCCCCCGGGCTATGAAGAGCATTTCCTCGACCGGCTCGCCCCGCCTGGCCACCTGCGTCCCCGCTATAAGCACCACTGAGCGCAGCTTCGCGCAGATATTATCCACCACAGCCTCGTCGACTGCTTCAAACAGCGGTACTCTCCGCACCAGCCCCCGGCACAAGTGTCTTCTCACATCCCTCTGAAGGCTGTCCGGTAGCCCGTCTAAGAGCTCCTCCTCATGCAGGCCTCGGGTGGATGCGAATGTGTGCCGCTCCTGCCGCCGCACCTTCATCTGGAGATCCGTGGGGAGCTGGCGCCGCTGCATCCACCAGTCCAGGTCCCTCCTTCTCAGATGCATGTCCTCGATGCGAGCCGTCATGGAGTGTAAAAACACCTCGATGTTGCCAATGAGGGACGTGAAGAGCAGCAGGCCGCAGATCACCATGATCAGCGAAAACACCGACTGGCCGATACTCGCCGACGGCACGAGCGCGTTCCCGAACGTCGCGAGAGTCATGATCCCGAAGAAAATCCCGTACATGATCTTCTCGGGAGGCCCCTGCTCTTTCAGTAACTGCACTGCAAAGTCGTAGATCCCGTAGTTATAGCTTCCTGTGGTGCCGAACGGCGGGAAGCAGTTGTCCGTGACGTTGGTGCTGCCGCCCCACGCCGCCTGCGCGTTGTCCTGCGGCGGCGGCATGTCCCCCCATGCGAACTGCTCCGGGCAGGTCAGCCAGTCGTGCGTGCAGGTGGGTTGGGAGTCATTGCACTGCTCTACCAGGCACTGAATGGCTGACTGCACGGTCTGCACGTACCACAGCCCTCCGAATCCGTGCGCGGTGATGAGAAACACGAGCATGTTCAGCACGAACCCCCACCAGGAGGTGCCGAAGACGTACCCGTTGACCCTCTGCTGCCGCCGCGCCACCACGTACGTGTGATACACTTTTACGCAGTACTGAAGCAGCATGAAAGAGAGCATGATTCCGATGCCCTCCTCCACGTACCCGTACTCGCCTTCGCTGGCTTGCAGGAGGAAATACGGTACTGCGATCAAGCAGAGCACCTGCGGGATGGGGAGAACCACGACAACGTCGAGGAATAACCCGCTCCAGGAGGTCAGATGATGCACGGCGACCTTTCGCGCGAACGTCTCTAGCTCCCCTCTCCCCAGCACCATGCTCTGCCGGGACACGTACGAGGTGCGCAGCGCGAGGCACGAGTTGACGAGGTAGAATACGTCGCATAGCGTGCGGATGGAAGCCATGATGATCACGTACGGGCCTTGGATGTACAGGCAGGAGGAATCACTAGAGAACGAGAGCATGTATAGGAAGCAGGGGTCGGAGAAGAGAGAGAGGGATGTGACTCCTGCGTAGAACCGCGACCAGCGCTTCATGCCCGGGCTCCGCGGGTCAATCACCCGCCCGAACCACCACCGCTGCCGCCCCCACTCCGTGATGCTGCTGCTGCTGCCGCTGCCGCTGCCTGCTGCTCCTGCTCTTCCTGCGCCGCCTCCGGATGTGGCGGATTTGGGGTAGGGGGACGAGGGTGCGCCGCGGGGGAACGCCTGGGATGCGCTGGCTGGGTAGCGGAAGGTTTTTGTGCTGGTGAAGCTGGTGCTGCTCGTGGCGCTCATGCTGCTGGCGACGCCGGGCTTGATGCTGCCGCTGCCGCCTCCACCACCACCGCCACCGCGGCCGCTGCCGCTGCCGCCACCGCCACTGCCAACAGCACTGATGCTGCCACGCCCGCTGGTTGTTTGCCCTGCGCGCTCCCCTTCCTCCCCACCCCCTTCCCCCCCAGCCGCTTCCCCGCCCTCCCCCCCTCCGCCCTCCTCCCCCTCCCGCCTCCTCTTCCGCCACCGCAGCTGCCTCTCCTGCCACCAGTCCCCCCCCGTTTCGCGCAGCCCCTGCAGGAAGCGCGGGCACCCGCTCCCCCACTCCGCCTCCCCCGTCGCCCGCCTCCCCCCGCCTCCCCCTAACCCTATGGGCGCGAGCATGGCTTCGGGGGGGGGGCTATCGAATATAGACACGCCCGAAACCCCCCAGTACTCGTCCTCTTCGTCCTCCGCGCGCTCCCCCTCCCCGTCCGCCGCTTCCGCCGCTTCTAGCGCCCGCTCCCGCTCGCGCTCCTCCGCCTCCCACGCGGACAGCGCGTGTGTGCCGCCAGCGGCGCTACTATCGGAGGCGATTCCGCGCAGCCTCGGGCATCCGCGCGCCGCGGAGCACGCTGAGTCACACACGTGCGGAACGAGTGAAGCTTCCTCGCTCGCGTCGCGGTCATCTTCCCCCTCTTCCCCTTCCTCCCCTTCTTCCACCCCGCGCATCGCTGCGCGCCTCCGCAGCGCGGGGCGCAGCAGCAGCGGCGCGAACATCGACGACCGCCATCCCCGCACCTCGTTCTCCTCTCTGGCGGCCTCCGCCGCACCGCCGCCTCCGCTGCTTTCCGCGCCTCCACCCGCGTCAGGAAACGGTCGGGTCGCGTCCGTGGAATGATGCGGGTCGTTATGACTCCGCGAGAGCGTGCCGAGTCGGCCGCTGAAGAAGCCCCGAGCCGCGGCGAAGCTGAATGTGCGGGATGAGGAGGCGGAGGAGGAGGAGGAGCGGGAGCGGGAGGGGGAGCGGGAGCGCGGGTCGGCGGAGGGGGGCTGGAGGCGCGCGAAATCCGCGGACGATGAGCTGGCGCCGGGTATCGCGGCGGAGAACTCGTGAGAAGAATCCGGAGTGAAGGCGGCGGGGGGATGGTGTAGCGATTTTGCGGAAGAGCCTGCAGTAGCAGCAGCGGAGGATGCGGGGAGAGCGGAGGCGGGGAGAGCGGAGGCGGGGAGAGCGTCAAATGGCGATTCCTCGGGAATACTGATGATCTCTATAACGGCGCTGTCGCTGCGAGCTCTCCCGACCGCTGGGCCCGACGCGCGGGAATGGCTTGCGCTCGAACTGCCTCCAGCCCCCCCACCGTCGCCGCCGCCGGTGCCGCTGCCGGTGCCGCGGTCGCCGTTGCCGCCGCTGACGGTGCCGGCACTAGCGCCGGTGCAGCCGGCTGTTGCGGCGGTGGGTGATTCGACGGTGTGGGCCATTTGCATGGCCGATCGGGAGCGAGCCATGAGAGGACATATGGAGAATGGGAGAGAGATAGAAGGAACGAGCGAGGGAAGGAGGAGCGGAAGAGAGAGAAGTAGGACTTAAGAATGCGACGCTCTTAGCGTATAGCGGCGGGAATGAGCTTGGAGCTCCTTGTCCAGCTCCTTACTTTTCTAGGATAGAGAGAGGTGCTATGTGTGGGCTATACGGGAGCAGGGATCGTACTCACACTAATGCGGTGGAGTCTAGGGAGCAATGGGATCATTGTGAGAGGGAATAAGAACCGAATGTGTGCTGTGGACGGATGCTGCTGATCATAGCCGTCATGGAAAAAAAAAAGCTAAACTGAAATGAATGACCCTACACAGTATTCTGTCACTTGGATTCCACTGACGTGAAGCGCAATGAAGTTCGTTCCAGAGCGGTCTGATGAGGTCAAAAAGGTTTCAGAGCGATGAATATCTTAATGGGACTGGTGGGTGGGTTTCGAGCGAGAATGAATGGGACAGGCTTAGGAAATGCTAAAAAAGGTACAGTGCGTGGAGGATCTCTCGAATCTCAATTCCCTCAAGCAGCCGAAACTCGGCTGCCCATACGTAGGTGTACGAGAAACACTGTAGCCTGAGGCCAGGGCAGGGTAGACTGGAACAAAATTTCCGTTGGCTGGTGGCTCCGAGCGACTAGGCACCACTCCACATTGCCAGAAGTCCCACACATCAGGTCGTGTCCGGGGGGATGACATCCCAGAAGTCACACTGCGTATCACGAAGCAAGGTGAACATGTCATCCATAATGTTTAGCCATGTCAAAGCTTCCGGTCTGGTGTGATTTCGACTTGACACCAAGAAACGCTGTCGATATCATCTCAAAAGTCCCAACTTGACAAGCAGTCATTTTCGTGAATTCTCCGCCTCCCATACACGGGCGTAGTATCTGTCAATTTTAGGGCTGGTTTTAGCAACCTGGCTGACATTGATGGGTAGCCGTGTCTTCAAGGGCCAATTTTGAGCCCTTCCCGAATCACTCAGGGTGTGTCATTAAGGAAAAATCATATTCCTTGCTTCGCGTCCCTGCTCAGCGCGTGCACCACTGTTCCCGCCAACAGCACCCAACAGTAATCAGTTACCACTCGCGACACTCGCCTCGACATTGTTCCGCCACTGTTCACGACGCGACCCAACCTCGCGGTTCGGTTGGTAACCCGAGCTCCGCACCTCCGCCTCGACATTTCCCAACCTCGGCACTAGGCCCGTCGCACACCCCATATTTCTACATATTACCGTTACCACTGTAGTTTCGCTATATATTCTTCGCTCATGCCTTCGCTCATTGTACTCCTGCGTCGATAGTGCAATTCTCGTTCGTTCATTCAATTGCACTCATAACATTTGGTATTCAGAGCCTACGATCTCTTCTCGGACCGCACCCACACCTTCGCTTCCCCACTATCTCAATTTTGGGGGGGGGTAGACGTCTCTCAGCGAAACAAGCACCGCCGCTCGAAGTGCTCTCTCGTAAGCACGCACGGCACCGACCGCATCTAGGTACCGGGGTACACACTACTACGGGAATTACTACTACAGGAGGCACACGACGGAGTTACCTCAGGCCATTTCGGAGTAGAAAAAACACGGCAGCAGCTGCAGCGGTATTTTTACTGGCCCGAAATGCTGACCGACGTGCAGCGACACGTGGCATTGTGTCCCACTTGCCAGCTCATGAAATCATCACGAAAGCGGCCGGCAGGACAGCTGCAGCCGATACCACCCCCAGAGCGTGTTTGGCAGCAGGTGACGATAGACTTCGTTACAGGGTTACCGACCGGGGCAAGTGGGAACGACGCGATCCTGGTCGTCGTCGATCGGCTGACGAAAATGGCACACTTCGCAGCCTGCAAGAAATCGATCACAGCCGAAGAAACGGCCTGCCTCTTCATCTCCACCGTCGTTCAACTGCACGGGATACCAGCAGCAATCATCAGCAACCACAACACGAAATTCGCCAGCAACTTATAGCGGAACCTGTGGCAGCCGTTCGGCACGCGACTATGTTAGAGTAGGTTGGTAGGGATGATTGAGTATCGAGGAAGTTTGGGTACAAGGATGAGAACCCTAAGGGGTTGTACCCCCAGCAGCTCCAGTACCCCCAGTACGAGCACCTCCGGGACCAGCACCACTCCCAGCTCCAGTGACGTCAGCAGAAGTACCTCCAGCGGCAGAGCCCCGAGCTCCAGAAGCGCGACCCTGACGGCGACCGTACCAGTCGTGCAGCTGCTGTGAGGTGAGACGCACACGCGGACGAAGGCGGCTACTCCAAGGAGACCGCGCAACAGCAGACTCAGAACCCTCAGAGCCAGCACCCTCAGCAGCTCCAGAACCTCCAGCTCCAGCGCCACCAGCGCCAGCACCTCCAGCAGCTCCAGAACCTCCAGCGCCAGCACCCTCAGCAGCTTCAGAACCTCCAGCAAAAACAACTCCAGTAGCAGAGTCACCAGCTCCAGCACCTCCCGCAGCAGGGCCCCTAGCTCCAGCAGCGCGACCCTGACGGCCAACGTACCACTCACGCAGCTGCTGTGGGGAGAGAGGGAGTCGACGACGAGAGTGGAGCGGCGAGGCACCAGCGGAGCGACTACGGAGACGGCCGCTCCAAGGAGACTGCTCACCAGACGCCTCAGCGCCCGCAGGTGCAGCACCCCCAGACTCCTCACACTCAGGCTCAGCACCTCCAGGCTCCGCACCCTCAGGCTCCGCACCCCCAGGCTCAGCACCCCCAGGCTTCGCACCCCCAGGCTCAGCACCCCCAGGCTCAGCACCCCCAGAAGCAGCACCCCGAGCAGGACCACTCTCAGCAGGACCTAAGTCACCAGTGACCTCAACCTGCGCAGTCAAGGGAGGAGGGTCTACCTGAGACACACCTGAAGGAGCAGGACCAGGAGCGGGGAGGGGGTCTACCTGGGGAGCACCTAGAGCGAGGAAGAGCGGCGGGGGGGGGGAGAGGGGCAGTGCGGTAGGGGAAGAGACGGTAAAAGGGAACCGACTCGTCGAACGTGACGTCCTGAGAGGGGAAGACACGGCGCGAGGTGGGGTGGTAAAACTGCCAACCAGGCGCGTCAGGGACAAAGCCAAGGAAGACACAGGGAACAGCGCGGGCTGAGAGCTTGTCCGTGGTGGTATCGCAGACAAAGGCACGAGCACCCCAGACCCGGAAACGCGACGCATCGCCAACCTTCCCCGTCCACAGCAGTGTGGGCGAGGTCTTCGGCAAGGAGACACGGGGCCAGAGGTTGAGCTGATGCGCGGCGTACCGGACCGCAAACGGCCACAGAAAATGGGGGGCAGCCGCATGGATCATGGAGGTACGAGCGACCTCCATGACCAAGCCAATGCGGCGCTCAGCAACCCCATTCTGCTGTGGAGAGGCCGGAAGCGTGAACGTCTGGCGGATGCCGTGCTCCGCACAGAAGGCTGCCAAGAGGTCTGAGGAGAACTCACCACCTCTGTCAGAGTGCAGACGCAGGACAGGAAAGTCCCTCCCGAACCGCTCGCGGAGCTGGAGACGAACAGCGCGGATCCAAGGGATCAAAACTCAGGGACCTCCCCCTTGCGCTGCAAGGGGAAGACCGTCGTGTAACGCGTGTAGTCGTCGACGGCCAGTAGGAAGTACCGCTCGTGGCCCTGTCCACGGACGCGCGCTGGGCCCCACACGTCCAGGTGGAGGGTCTGTGGGGGAGCCTCTGTGGGAGGGAACGAGGAGGAGTGAGGAGCGGCGCGCTGCCGCCCCTCGACACAGGGAAGACAGGGAGGAGCAGGCGAAGGTGGGAGGGGAGGGAGAACCCTGGAAAGACCAGAGACAAGGACACGGCGGTGCATGCTACGAAGGCGCTGCACCGATGGGTGACCAAGAAGGTGGTGCCAAAGGAGGGTCTGGTGTGACAAAGCGCGACACGAGCAGGGGGCCGCTAGCTGACCTGACGCAGACGCAGACGCAGCGACCTGAGGGGACACAGTAGTCAGTGTGTACAAACTCGAGCCAAGCGCACGGGTAAACGTGGCCAGGTGCCGGCCCGTCCGGGAGCACGTACAGTGGGTCACGCGCTGACCTCCAGGAGTGAAGTGGTCAACCCACTGGTCCTGGAGGTCAGCACCACTCACCAAGTTCGTAGAGAACGAGGGGAGGTGAAGACCTGACAGGGAGCCAGACGGGACCGCCGGACACGGCAGGACCATGGAGGAGTGCGCAAGGACTGGACCCCCAGAGGGGTCTGCCAGGGAGACTGGAACCGGCCGGCTGAGCGGCGTGAAGGTGGTGCTGTCGCGAAAGAAGGAGCGGGAAGCACCTGAGTCAAGTGTGAAGGTGTACAAGGCCTCAACAGGCGCAGTACCAGAGAGAGCGGACTGACCAGCACCTGGAGCAGCAGCCTCACCAGCACCTAGAGCAGGAGACGCACTAGCACCTAGAGCAGGAGACGCACGAGCACCTAGAGCAGCAGCCTCACCAGCACCGAGAGCAGCAGGCTCTATACCTGGGTCAGGCGGTACGCACAGGTAACAGGCACGGTCAGAACTAGTAGGCAATGCATACATGGCAGTGAGAATAGCATCATAGTCAAGAGCAAATATATCTACCCTCTGCCCAAGCAGCTCCACCCAGTCGGGGAGCTCAGCCTCGTCGCCAAACTCGGTACGCCAGGCGTCGCTCAGTCGGGCGAAGTAGCAGGACTGTGTGTGACTAAGCGTCCCGCAAGCCTGACCAGTCCGATCACATGTGCGAATGACGTACGGGCAACGAACGGTACTCAAAGACCCTCTATTCTGAGCGTACCACTCACGAAGCTACTGGGGCGTAAGTGTCTCGCTCGGACGCCGCTGCAGCTGCAGCTGGCCACTGCCAGATGCTCCCGACTGACCAGCTCCAGGGCGATAGCCACAACGGCTACCGCCACGACGGCTACCACTACAACCCCAACTAGCGTACCACTCACGAAGCTTCTGGGGCGTGAGAGACTCGCGCGGACGTCGCTGGAGCTGCATCTGGCCACCGCCAGTAGCAGCAGTAGCAGTGGTAGTGGCAGTAGTAGCAGCAGCAACGCGGGCAGAGCAGGCGCGGCAGGCAGGTAGGCAGGCAGGCAGGCAGACAGACAGGCAGGCAGGCAGGCAGGCAGGATGGCGGGCAGGCAGGCAGGCTGGCAGGCAGGGAGTGCGCAAACAAGGCGGGTGCTCTCCAGTGGCGGGAAGAGCAGGCGCTCGCCGAGCGAGCAGGGCCGGCGCTCGGCCGGCGGCTGCACGGGGTCCAGGGGCGGCGTCGCGGGTCCAGGGGTGGCGTCGCGGAGTCTAGGGGCGGCTGCACGGAGTCCAGGGGCGGCTGCACCAGGGGCGGCTGCTTCAGGGGCCAGGGGCGGCTGCTCTGGGTCCAGGGGCGGTTGCTCGAGGGTCCAGGGGCGGCTGCACCAGGGGCGGCTGCTGCAGGGGCCAGGGGTGGTTGCTCAGGGTCCAGGGGCAGCTGCTCGAGGGTCCAGGGGCGGCTGCACCAGGGGCGGCTGCTGTAGGAGCCAGGGGCGGCTGCTCTGGGTCCAGGGTCGGCTGCTCGAGGGTCCAGGGGCGGCTGCACCAGGGGCGGCTGCTTCAGGGGCCAGGGGCGGCTGCTCTGGGTCCAGGGGCGGCTGCTCGAGGGTCCAGGGGCGGCTGCACCAGGGGCGGCTGCTGCAGGGGCCAGGGGCGGCTGCTCGAGGGTCCAGGGGCGGCTGCACCAGGGGCGGCTGCTGCAGGAGCCAGGGGCGGTTGCTCTGGGTCCAGGGGCGGCTGCTCCAGGGGCGGCGTTGGGGCAGGGTGGGGCTGCATCGGCTGTCAGAGCGCGGCACGAGGGCCGTAGGGGTGCGCGAGGGCGGGGCCGAGCCGCGCGCTGCCAAAAAGGGGCGGCGCGGCGGGCAGGGAAGGGCGGCTCGCGTGCCCTACAGGTGCGCGACGGGCCAGGCGGGGTCGCGCGCTGCCAGCAGGGCAGCGCAACTGGCTCCCGTGGGCGGCGCGAAGGCCCTAAGGCGACGCGACGGGCGGGGCCGGGCCCTAGGGCGGCGTGACGAGAAAAAAGATAAATTAAACGCGCGTCGCGCGGCCAGCAGGGCGGCGCGACGGGTGGGGCAGCTCAACAGGTAGGGGAAACCCTAAAACATGAGAGTTAACGGTGGACCCACTAGGAAATTAGGTCCTAAGACCTAAGTGCTCTTAATACCATGTTAGAGTAGGTTGGTAGGGATGATTGAGTATCGAGGAAGTTTGGGTACAAGGATGAGAACCCTAAGGGGTTGTACCCTACATTGGCTACCCCACTACAGCCTAAACAGATATAACATGCATATAATTGACAGACTACAGTTTAGTTCTTCGTACCACCCTAAGACTGACGGACAAACCAGACCATGGAGCAACTCATTCGAGCCACGTGCGACGACTCGACCACATGGGAACAGCATTTGCCACTCATCGAATTCGCATAGGGTCCCTACTTTCTTTCTCCTTACTTCGCGTCCCTGCTCAGCGCGTACACCACTGTTCCCGCCAACAGCACCCAACAGTAATCCGTTACCACTCGCGACACTCACCTCGACACTGTTCCCGCCACTGTTCACGACGCGACCCAACCTCACGGTTCGGCTGGTAACCCGCGCTCCGGACCTCCGCCTCGACATTTCCCAACTTCGGCACTAGGCCCATCGCGCACCCCATTTTTCTACACATTACCGTTACCACTGTAGTTTCTGTTGGGCTGAAAAACCCTTAGGATCTTTGCAGGGGTGAACTCTGGGTAGAGTTGGTGTAGTAGCGGAAGCGTTAATTAAAGAGTTGTGAACCACCTTGCGCTAGTATGTGAGGGCAAAGTAAGTTGATTAAAACAAAGAGATACAAGCTTTTATAAGAGTACAAGGAATACGAAGAGATACAGTTAATAACCGTTTTACTATTGCTGTTGCGGTTCGATACAGTGACGACTCGGGCAACTGCTCAATACCGAGTCAGTTGTTTGTCCTTGCTGTCGCGCTGTACTTTGTCAGGTCAAAGGTCGCTGACCTTTGACTTTCGCGTAACCTCCAACAGTTACTTTCAACCTCCGAGGGTTGACTCGCCGGTGATTCGTTATACTTCGTTTCTTTTGTGTCTTAGTGTTTCGACACGACAGAGGCGCTTAGGACCGATTGTTTCCAACACTCCCCTTCGCTTCTGGAGTGTCGCTGACGTGGCTCTGTCCAGTCAGCAGCATGCAGTATTCGAACTTCTGCTTTCCGAGCTTCTTGGTCAGGTAGTCAGCTGCCATCTCGGACGTGGGACAGTATGACAGCTCGAGCCTTCCCTTCTCGATCTCGTCCTTCACGAAGAAATATCGCAGGGCGATGTGTTTCGTCCTGTTCGCGAAGCCGTTCTTGTTGGCGATGCGAATTGCCGACTGGTTGTCGCAGAACAGGGTAAAGTTGGGTAACTCGGCTAACTTCGCTTCTTCCAGCAGCTCGCGAAGATAGAGTCCTTCCTTGGTGGCTGAGCAGAGTGCAATATATTCTGCTTCAGCTGACGAGAGAGCAATTAATTCCTGCTTGCTCGACTGCCAAGAGATAGGTCCGATAGGTTCGAGGCGGTAGATGTAGCCGGTGCGGGAGCGCCTATTGTCGGAGTCGCCAGCGTGATCAGCGTCGACGTAGCCGATTAACTTAGTCGGTGTGGTTGCGTTTCCAACAGTTTCGCTATATATTTTTCGCTCATGCCTTCGCGCATTGTACTCCTGCTTCGATTGTGCAATTCTCGTTCGTTCACTCAATTGCACTCATAACAGTTAACCCTCATTCTCTTGGAAAAAAAATACATGCAATTATTGATGTAAAAAACAATCAAATATAGCCTTTTTGTTACGGGTGCAATTTAACGAGATAACGAGGATTGCACTAGGTGGTCGAAAGAGTACAAAGTATGAGCGAAGGCATGAGCGAATATGTGCTAAAACATGCAACGGTTGCGCGGTGCATGCGAGTTAGCTACTGCTAGCCTGGCATCGAGGTTCGGGTTATTAGTCCTGAAGCATACCGACTCGGCCAGGCCAGCAGTGCATGGTTTGGTAAGATAATGCTCGCGAAGTTGGCGAAGCCCCCGTTAGCAGTAACGGACGAACAATGGCTGTTGCTGTACGCGATGTTGAAGAACGCAGTAGGGAATGCCAAAAAAATCCTTACACTTTTACATCCCAAGGGTTTCATTTTGTAGAAATGCATTTGTTCTTGTACAAAAAGTATGCCTTTCTCAGTCCAGGAGGTCCAGACATCATCACAGTATCTGTTTGACTTATGCTCCTTTTATGCACTGCTCTAAATCAAGCCAAACATCTGTACATATCCTGAAAAAGAATTGTCGTCCTTATGCCCTACTAGGCATGCATTGCCCCCCCTTCACCTTCTTATAGCCTGCAGCACACTTGCCACAAATTGTCCACCCCTTCCTGTAAACCTTGAGGCAGTAAGACTTGGCACAACCACGGTTAGGGCAATAGGAATCTGGAACTGAAATGGCAGCCATACGGGTGGGAAGGAGGAAAGGGGGATTGAGAAGGGTTTTATATGAGATTTAGGGTGGTCAGGGTTGGGGAAGGAGGAGTGTGTGTGTGTGTGTGTGTGAGAGAGAGAGAGAGAGAGAGAGAGAGAGAGAGAGAGAGAGAGAGAGAGAGGAGGAGGAGGAGAGAGAAAAACAAAACCTCACCAAAGCATGTTCGAGTGGGCAGCTTGTACGAAAGGCAAGCAGGGCAGGAGGCATTCAACTGGGTGGCAGAGAGGCAGGGGTAGGGCGGTCCCTGCGTGCGCTCGCACATGCTAGCCTCCTGTATGGGCCAGTGGTAGTCACTGTAGAACATCTTGCGCCTGGGTGGAGAGGTGAACCGCAGGGGTGGGGAGGTGAAACGAAGGGATGGGTAGGTGAAACGCAGGGGTGGGGAGGTACAACACATGGGAGTTGCGGAGATAGCGGCAGGAATGGATGCAGAAATTTCTGTTTCTATGACAAGAGATATGGAAGTTGAGAATCGAAGTAGTGGGAGGGGGGAGGAGGGAAGGGTATGGGAGAGATAGGGGGAGATTTGGGTGGATGACTTTGTTTTTGTTTGTGTGTGTGTGTGTGTGTGTGTGTGTGTGTGTGTGTGTGTGTGTGCATGCGTGCATGGTTGTGTAGGTGTGCGCGTGCGCGTGTGTGCGCATGCGTGCACGTGCTTGAGTGTCTGCGCGCGTATCTGTGTCTGTGTCAATACGTGCGTGCAAGTTAAAGCAGGCTACTATGACAACACCCGCGCCCATGCCGCACGCCCGCAGCTGTACCAGCACTGGTCACACACGTCAGCGTAGCACACCCATTTCTCCATGATGGAATCGCAGTCCGGGCCCTGCACATAGTCCATCCCCATGCAGTCGTTCACGCGCTTGATGCTCGTCACGTCTGGTAGAGTTTCTTAGACGTCTCAAAACTTACCAACACTGGTCACACACGTCAGCGTAGCACACCCATTTCTCCATGATGGAATCGCAGTCCGGGCCCTGCACATAGTCCATCCCCATGCAGTCGTTCACGCACTTGATGCTCGTCACGTCTGGTAGAGTTTCTTAGACGTCTCAAAACTTACCAACACTGGTCACACACGTCAGCGTAGCACACCCATTTCTCCATGATGGAATCGCAGTCCGGGCCCTGCACACAGTCCATCCCCATGCAGTCGTTCACGCACTTGATGCTCGTCACGTCTGGTAGAGTTTCTTAGACGTCTCAAAACTTACCAACACTGGTCACACACGTCAGCGTAGCACACCCATTTCTCCATGATGGAATCGCAGTCCGGGCCCTGCACATAGTCCATCCCCATGCAGTCGTTCACGCACTTGATGCTCGTCACGTCTGGTAGAGTTTCTTAGACGTCTCAAAACTTACCAACACTGGTCACACACGTCAGCGTAGCACACCCATTTCTCCATGATGGAATCGCAGTCCGGGCCCTGCACATAGTCCATCCCCATGCAGTCGTTCACGCACTTGATGCTCGTCACGTCTGGTAGAGTTTCTTAGACGTCTCAAAACTTACCAACACTGGTCACACACGTCAGCGTAGCACACCCATTTCTCCATGATGGAATCGCAGTCCGGGCCCTGCACATAGTCCATCCCCATGCAGTCGTTCACGCACTTGATGCTCGTCACGTCTGGTAGAGTTTCTTAGACGTCTCAAAACTTACCAACACTGGTCACACACGTCAGCGTAGCACACCCATTTCTCCATGATGGAATCGCAGTCCGGGCCCTGCACATAGTCCATCCCCATGCAGTCGTTCACGCACTTGATGCTCGTCACGTCTGGTAGAGTTTCTTAGACGTCTCAAAACTTACCAACACTGGTCACACACGTCAGCGTAGCACACCCATTTCTCCATGATGGAATCGCAGTCCGGGCCCTGCACATAGTCCATCCCCATGCAGTCGTTCACGCACTTGATGCTCGTCACGTCTGGTAGAGTTTCTTAGACGTCTCAAAACTTACCAACACTGGTCACACACGTCAGCGTAGCACACCCATTTTTCCATGATGGAATCGCAGTCCGGGCCCTGCACATAGTCCATCCCCATGCAGTCGCTCACGCACTTGATGCTCGTCACATCTGGTAGACGGTAGGGAAGGGGTTGAAGGTAAGGGGGAAACGACAGGATGAAGGGAAGGGGAATAATAGCAGTTAGTGGGATGGTAAGTTCTTGAAACACACCCAATCGGGCGGAAGGTGGAGGTGAGGCGGAGGTGAGGCGGAGGTGTGGCGGACAGGAGTGGGGCCGAGAAGGGGAGGAGGGGAAGGGAGAGGACTGGGGAACGGGCGTTGCGTGCAGTCTCTCACACTGCACTTGGTGGTGCTTGTGCTGTGTGGATCATGATAGGGGGTTGTTGAAGAAAGGAGGCAGTAGATGATGAGCCGATATGCGAATGAACGCCAGAAATCCGTAGAATCGCGACCGGAAAGAAACAAATAAATTTCCCAGAAAATTTCCAGGAAAAAATTCCACGGATCAGGTTGCGTATGGAGGCCTTCCCTTTTCCCCAAAAATCCCTCCCGACCCATCCCCGTTCCTTCCTCTCCCTTTCCCCTCCACCCGCCTTCGCGAATCGGCCTATGTCCCTTCACTCATCCCCACTCCCGCCTATCCCCCGCTCCCCCGCGCAATTTCTCCCTCCATCCCATCACACGCTCCGGTTTTCCCGGAATTCTTACTTTCAGGGCACGTTCGACCCTCGGGTACGCATCGTCCGATGCCATGCACGTTCCTCTGTTTCTTAGCGGGGATTCCGTTAAAGAACACGCAGTGCAGACCCGAGCCGCAGAAGGGCCCGGGGTTCTTCGACGCGCCTTGGTCGCGGTCCCAGAGCGTGTATCCCAAGCATCGCGCTCCGGCTTTCAGGGTCGCGTTTGGGCCGGTATCGGCTCGCGCGAAAAACGACGGGTGCTGCGGCGCGGAACGCGGCGTGCCGTGCGGGTACGAGAGGGGAGTTCGCGGGAATATAGCTGACGGAATGAAAGGGAGGGTTAGCGGTACCAGTAGCGTAATCGTCGCAACAAGGAGCACCGCTGAGGATTGTAACCGATAAGGAAGGCGAGACGCCATCATATCGGCGATCGGCTTTGGGAAGGGAAGCGAACACACGATGGCCGAGAGTAGATGGACGATGCAGCTGAAACGACTTGATGGAAACGGTAATATGGCCTTGATGTATATTCTGTTTCGGCCTGGAATTGCAATTTTATGCGGCTGAACGTGTCGCGATTAAGACTTAATCTATTACTACGGAGCGGGAGGATCGTGTCCGCGAGCTTCGATGGGCTATAGAAGCACGCTTCTGCAAAGGCCGTCGTGAGTAGTGAAGGTTTGATTGGCCTATCCACTAATAATGCTACCTGTGGCTTGACTCGTCATTGTTAGGCCTACTTATAGCAGGTGCACAAGCATCACAGCTGCCGTTGGTGTGGTGCTTTTCCTCGTTACCAGCCACCCCGTCCCAATTTCCATCTGACCCCATTCCCAAAACCGCCTCTCATCCCACCCCATCCCACCCATCCCATCCCCTCCCGATCTCCCTCCCACCCTTCCCATCCCATCCCATCTTCCTGGTCCTTCCCCAATTTCCGCCGCCGCCACCGTCAGTCCGCCCCCTTCATGTCTCCATCGAATTTGTCGCGGTGGCGCGGCTTGCGACTCTGTTTGCTGCACCCACACCAAAATGTTGCTGAGTTGGATAGTTTTTGGCACAAGTCTTCCTTCGGTTTGTACCAAGTTTGTCAGTGCTCAATCAGTCCAGCATTTAAAGCTTTTGTATACATTTGAAAGTACTGTTGCGGTTTGAACAGTGTCCAAAAAGATTTCGCCACAACGAGATCGAATGAGCTTGGCGAGAGGTTGGCGAAAATTTGAAGCGTCCAGTGAGGGTTGCGTTGTCAGGGCATAAACACCCTCCCGTCACCCAAACTACAAAATGGTGCTCACTGATACAAAAACAAGTCGCGATGTTACTAACGGGGCTGCGATAGAACTACACGGGAGGCGACGAGGCAGTGACTGGAACAGCGCAACCACTTACACAGTCGCTGGTGTTAGATTGCACACGTAGTCACGACAAGGACCGTCTAGTGCCCGCCAACTCCCTTCAGCTCCAGCGCCGTCTGGATCATTCAATAGCATTAGGCGGGTTCGCCGCGATCCATTCGTTGTCCTCGCCAAGTAATTCTCGCCGAACAAGCAGCTCGCGACACCCTCTTAGCACGTCACCTGCTTCTCGCCTACCCCGCTGCGCGCCTCACCAGCTTACAGCTTAGCGCCTCACCCGCGGCTCGCCTCACCCGATGCTAACATCACCCGCTGCTCGCATCACCCGCTGCTCGCATCACCCGCTGCTCGCATCACCCGCTGCTCGCATCGCCCGCTGCTCGCATCACCCGCTGCTCGCATCGCCCGCTGCTCGCATCACGCGCTGCGCGCCTCACCCGCGACTCGCCTCACGGGCTGCGTGCCTCACGCGCTGCGCGCCTCACTCGTTGCGCGCCTTACGCGCTGCTCGCCTCACACGCTGCTCGTCTCACGCGCTGCTCGCCTCACACGCTGCTCGTCTCACGCGCTGCTCGCCTCACAAGCCACTTCGTTCGTCAAAACGTCTCGCTTTCATCGGGACCGCCTTCTCTCGTTCGTCCCCCTCATTTCCCCCCTTCTCCCTCTCATTTCCCGACCTGGTCCCCCTGATTTCACCCACTTCTCTCTCTCATTTCCCCCCTTTCTCCCTCTTATTACCCTCCCTTCTCCCTTTAATCTCCCCCTTTCTCCCCCTCATTTCCCCCCCTTCTCCCTCTCATGTTCCTCCCTTTTCCCTCTCATTTCCCTCCTCCTCCCTCTCATTAACCCCCCTTCTCTCTCTCATTTCCCCCCCTTCTCCCCCTCTCAAATTCCCCCCGACTCGCTCTCAAATCCCCCTCTTATCCCTCTCACCCCCCCCCCTTCACCCCCTCATCCCCCCCCCCCTTCTCGCCCTCATTTTCCCCCCTACTCCCTCTCACTTCCACCCTTGCTCCCTCTCATTTCCCCCCTTGCTCCCTCTCAGCTCCCCCCCTACTCACCATCATTCCCCCTCCTGCTCCCTCTCATTCCCCCCCCCTTCTCCCCCACATATCCCCTCTTCTCGTTCTTAATCCCCCCCTCATCCCTCTCATCCCCTCCCCCCTTCTCCCTCTCATTTCCCCCTCTTCTCCCCCTCATTTTCCCCCCTTCTCCCCCTCATTTCCCCCCCTTCTCAACTCTCCTTTCCCCCCTTGCTCCATCTCATTTTGTCCCCATTCCCCCTCTCAAATCCCCCCCTTCTAGCTCTCAAATCCCCCTTTTCTCCCTCTCTTCCCCCCCCCCTCTTCTCCCTCTCATTTCCCCCCTTGCTCCCTCTCATCCCCCCCCCCCTTCTCGCCCTCAGTTCTCCCCCTGCTCCCCCTCACTTACCCCCCTTCTCCCTCTCACTTCGCCCTCTTCCCACCCTCATTCCCGCCCTTCTCCCTATCATTTTCCCCCCTACTCCCTTTCATTTCCCCCTTGCTCACCATCGTTTCCCCCTTCTCCCTCTCAGTTCCCCTGCTTCCCTCTCATTTCCCCCCTTCAACCGTTCATTTTCCCCCCTTCTCCCCTTCTTCCCCCCTCCTTGCTCCCCCTCCTTACAGGGTGGTTCCATTGTTCGTGATGGCCCCCACTCCCTCCTTTCCATTCTCCCTTCCACGCTCTCCCATCTCCATGCCCACCTTCCGATGCCCACACCCATCCCCACCCCTCTCATGCCCACCCTTTCCTTGCTCCGCACCTGTTTTTTTTGGCTCAGGCACAAATGCGGCCACTCGTGCACCTCTCTCTTTGCGCCTACTTCTTCTGTCCCTACCCCTACTGTCACTGCTGCTGCCATTGCCGGAGCTGCCCCTGCTGCCTCTGCCAGTGTTCCTTCCTCAGGCACAAGACCCCCACAACCTCTATCCCAATCCCCCCACTCCTCTCACTAGCAGGTCCACCAAGCGGCCCACACTCTCGCTCCCCTCTGCTACACACCAATGCCAGGCATGCGACAGCAAACCCTACAGCACGTGCGGCATCTTGCTTAGTTGACGGCTTCTAATTGTGATTCAACCCCCATGCATACACTTCCAATTGTGTGTTGTCGAGCTCGCTTAGCCGTACGATATTAGGAACTTTTATGAGTTTCATTGTCCATTTAGGTATCTGCACTTCAACAAGTTTGGTGTAACGATTTCTCATTTCCCATTACACTAAATACATAAAAAGAATTATTTGGAAACCCATTTTCCAGAGTAAAAGCTGGGGACGTCAATAGAGGATGCTCAGGATGCAGAGAACGATGAGAAGGGTACGGGAGGGCCAGGATGGGATGGAGTGGGTGTGAACGTCACGCAAATAAGGAGATCGGCAGTACAGGGAGGAGGGCATTAGGGGGAATGCATACGATTCAACACACCCTCTAGATATTTTATTGCCGGGGTGGGAGGGACTGAAAGAGGATCGAAGGGGCTGGAAGGGGATGGGATGAGAGGGGTTTGAAGGGGATGGGATGAGAGGGGTTTGAAGGGGATGGGATGAGAAGGGCTGGAAGGGGATGGGATGAGAGGGGTTTGAAGGGGATGGGATGAGAGGGGTTTGAAGGGGATGGGATGAGAGGGGTTTGAAGGGGATGGGATGAGAGGGGTTTGAAGGGGATGGGATGAGAAGGGCTGGAAGGGGATGGGATGAGAGGGGTTTGAAGGGGATGGGATGAGAGGGGTTTGAAGGGGATGGGATGAGAGGGGTTTGAAGGGGATGGGATGAGAGGGGTTTGAAGGGGATGGGATGAGAAGGGCTGGAAGGGGATGGGATGAGAGGGGTTTGAAGGGGATGGGATGAGAGGGGTTTGAAGGGGATGGGATGAGAGGGGTTTGAAGGGGATGGGATGAGAGGGGTTTGAAGGGGATGGGATGAGAGGGGTTTGAAGGGGATGGGATGAGAAGGGCTGGAAGGGGATGGGATGAGAGGGGTTTGAAGGGGATGGGATGAGAGGGGTTTGAAGGGGATGGGATGAGAGGTGATGCTAAGGCAAGGAAGAGAGATGAATAGGTAGGGATAGCTGATGCATAGGTAGGGAAAGGAGATGCATAGGAGGTGGAAGGACGAAAATGGTTCAAAGAAATGAGTGATGGGGAGGCGGGAAGGGGAGATGGGGAGCGGGATGGGGAAACGGGGAGGCGGGAAGGGGTAATGGGGAGCGGGAAGGGGAAGCAGGGAGGTGGGAATGAGTAATGGGGAGGCGGGAAGGGGAAATGAGGCGGCGGGAAGGGGAAATGGGGAGCTGGAAGGGGAAACGGGAGGCGGGAAGGGGAATTGGGGAGGCGGGAAGGGGAAACGGGGAGGCGGGAAGGGGTAATGGGGAGCAGGAAGGGGAATTAGGGAGGCGGGAAGGGGAAACGGGGAGGCGGGAAGGGGTAATGGGGAGCGGAAAGGGGAAACGGGGAGGCGGGAAGGGGTAATGGGGAGCGGAAAGGGGAAACGGGGAGGCGGGAAGGGGTAATGGGGAGCGGAAAGGGGAAACGGGGAGGCGGGAACGCGAATTCGGGTGGCGAGAAGGGGAAACGAGGAGGCGGGATGGTGTTGGGAGTTCCCGTTTCTGCAGTCGTTCGCGACCTCAAGTGCGGCTGCCGGGGCTAGTGCGGAAACGTGGTAGCGAGGCTGTGCGATCGAGCCGCGACTGTGATCGTCCGTGTTCGGCAGTTTGAGACGACGCGACGGACGGGGAGGCGAGGCCATGAGGGAAGGTCCGGCGGGATCGCCGCGTGAGAGGGCGAAACTGAAGTTGGCTTATCCCTATAATTTTACTAAAATGCCCTACGCGTCTAGGTTTGTGTCAGAAACGGGGGTAATTTACGCTGGCGGTTGAGTCGCGTGCTTAGCTACGTATTATGCTGCCTGTAGAGCCTAGTGGCGTAGATCTCACAAAGGTTGGATTTCGTATACTTTTGTCGACCCAAAAGTTTTGAATCACCTGTGAGTGCTGGGAGTCGGGGAGATATCCCTCCCTTGTAGAGCGAGTGAACTGGCTGTAATAGGGTTACCAATCTTTCAAATTTCAAAACTTTTGAACCTCCCTCTTTCAAATGTATACAAAAGCTTTAAGTTTTTGAAGTACCTACGGACTATATTGGATGGTTGTTATGTGGGCTGTGTGTGAGGTGTACTGTATTCCGAGAAAACCAAATGGCTGTCCTGCCTGCCCAGCCACAACAAATATTATCTGACACACAAACGCCGTTGGAAGCCGAATCGCGCCGCTGTTGCCGTCGATGTAGTCAGCGGGGAGTGGGAGGAAATGACGAATCGCCCTGTTTTCTCGTTTCCAATTCCTTTCGGCAGTGGTGTTTACAGCGCCTTGCTTTACACTCGCGTCCAGTTCCTTGAGGTATATGATTTTGCAATTTCCCTTTTTGAGTCCAGAAAAACAGATTGTTGTTTTTGTATGGGGTATTTAAAATGATTTTGTCTCGTAAAAAAGCAAGATCGCAGCTGGGAAAAATAAAAGCTACTTGGATATCATGGCAAGTACAAGGCATAAACCATAAACACCATGAGACAATGCGTTTAGGGTTGATGCCTCCCAAATGGCTTGTCATCCGAGAGGGGTTAATTTTTGCCACTGGAGACTAAACTGGAACCAGGTCAAATTCGTACTTGCCCTTTGACACATTTGGTAACAGGAATTGGAAAAATGCAAAATAATCTGCTAGTGAGATTTGGGCGCGATCGCAAAGCGATGCACTGTCAAAACGACTGCCCGTTGGAATAAAAAACTACACAATAGGCAGTCTGTCATATCCTAGGGGAGTTGTCTTCCTCAAATACACTACAAAATTCTGTGCTTTTAAAACAGTGTATATGTGATGTTCGAAATTATTCAAAAAACAAAGCGCGCTTAGTAATATATGTTAAAGTTTAGAAGAAAGAAGAGGGATGCACTAGCAAGAATGGGGATACAAATAGGAAACCCTAGAAGGGTTGTACTCGCTATAGAGCACCCCACTACAGGCTAGAGCATAAGATAACATTCTGACACACCCCCATAGCCAAAGTGGGGTGTAATCAGCAGAGTAAGCAAAGGAGTACAAGCTCAGGGTGGATCACAATGTCACCACACATTCTGAGCACAAGTTCAAGAAGCAATAGTTTAAGTTCACAATTATGAGCAAAGCTAGTGGTAGTCACAACGGGCAAGTGAGGAGGAGGAGAGAGAGTGAGAGGAGAGGAGATAGGAGGCGACGGCTGAAGCTGCAGACACACAGGCAACAGGAGGCAGACTGGCACAGCGGCTACCGGACAAAGTCCCCGGAATACAGGAGTAACAGGCCCCGCGGCTAAAGTAGCGGCAGACGAGCAACGGACCCACGGGCGGCTGGCACAGCTGGCTACGACTGGGCTACCGGACGAAGTCCCCGGAATACAGGTGCTGCTGGCGACACGACGGCAACCTCCATTCAGCTTCCCCAAACTATCCCACTCCCCCCTGGCACATACCCGCTGCTACACCGCTAGCTCCACTCCCCCTTCACCCCCCCTTAGTACCACTCCACCGGCTCCAACACGTCCACCCCCCCTCAGCGGCAGCTGCAGCACAGGGAGACGGAGGAGGAGGAGCAGGGAACAGTACACAGTGGGTGCACCCCCATACCCCGCACCCCCAAACCCTAATACAGGAGAATGGGGAGTAGGAGGGGTGGGGCACGAGTAGAAGCGCTGGGGGACAGTAGGGAGGGCAGGGGCAGCAAGGAGCGGGCCCACCACGGGCCTGGTAGGGTCGCCCGAACCGCGCGTAGGCGGCCTGAGCCGCGCGCGGGCCTGGCGCCGCCCGTACGGGCCGCGCGCGGGCCTGGCGCAGCCCGTACGGGTCGCGCGCGGGCCTGGCGCAGCCCGTACGGGTCGCGCGCGGGCCTGGCGCAGCCCGTACGGGTCGCGCGCTGGCCTGGCGCAGCCCGTACGGGTCGCGCGCTGCCTGTACGGGCCGCGCGCAGGCCACGACGGGCGACGGGGGGCGACGAACGGGTCCCCGTCGCCCGTCGCGGCGCCTCCCGAGGGCGACGCGACGGTTGACGGGGCCGAAGCCCGCCGCGCGCCTCGGGGCGCACGGCGGGCAGAGAACCGCCGCGCGCCTCGGGGCGCACGGCGGGCAGAAAACCGCCGCGCGCCTCGGGGCGCACGGCGGGAAGAAAACCGCCGCGCGCCTCGGGGCGCACGGCGGGAAGAAAACTGCCACACGCCACGGGGCGTGCGGCACCGAGTGTAGTGGTAGGAGTTGCAGCGGAAGCTAGGAGGTGGTAAGCCCACCCACAGGATCGATCCAAGGGGATCGACCTGCTCTGATAGCATGTTAAAGTTTAGAAGAAAGAAGAGGGATGCACTAGCAAGAATGGGGATACAAATAGGAAACCCTAGAAGGGTTGTACTCGCTATAGAGCACCCCACTACAGGCTAGAGCATAAGATAACATTCTGACAATATATTAAGTAAAATATTGCATTCGTGTCCAAATGTATATAATTTCCAACTAATTGATAAGCATCAATCTATGTTATTGCAAAAATGCAAGCATAACAATATTTCCAAACGGTAACATAACAATAGCCGTAATCACCCGAATATAAGATCATAGGGTCTTATGAAAGCTACAAGACACTTTTTAAAGATATTTTCTTACCACATCGTACTAATTATATAAGATACGTGCCTTATGACAATGTCATATCTTAAATAGTTATATTTGAGTCTCCAGCCAAGGGCACATCACTACGAAAACCACATATAAATATGGGTAGATGTGTCAGAATGAGAAGTGTGTGAACTATGAAAAGTTGGAGTACAAGTAGCAAACCCTAGTTTTATGTACCCCCTAAAGGCTAACCCACTATAGCCTACACAACAACAACACATATAGTGTTTGACACACCCCCATAGGCAAAGTGGGGGAGAGCAAGGGGTCACAAGACGAGTCAGGAAAGGCAAGCAAGCTCAGGGTGGATCACAACGTCACCACACATTCCGAGCACAAGCAAAGGGCCACATGGCCAGTTCACATGCAGAAGTATATATATAGTACAAACAGCAAGGGTGATCTCAGTCTAGCAGAACAAACAGGCAGGAGTATAGATAGAGATCACAGTACAGGCAAAGCCTACAACAAGTGAGGAAAAGTGGGCACCAGCCCCAGCAAAGTACAGAAGCGCTGATGATCACCAGGCTGAAGTGCCTTGGTGAATATATCAGCGGTGTTGGCCTGAGAGGCCACGTAACGCAGACGAAGCTGACCACGCTGCTGCAGCTCTCGAGCAAGGAAGTAACGGAGAGCGATGTGCTTCGTTCTGTGCTCCAGTCTGTGCTCCTCACACAAGGCAATGGCAGCCTTGTTGTCGACGTACAGCACTGGAGGAGAACTAGGCCTCTCTCCAAGGTCGGTCAGCAGGTAGGTGAGCCAGCGTAACTCCTGTGCAGCCATGGCTGTGGCGTAGATCTCAGCCTCACAACTGGAGCTGAGAACTGAAGACGAACGCGTAGAGCGCCACGAAACTGAACCAGAACCAAGGCTGAAGGTGTAACTCTGTGACGACCGCTGAGTAGCCTGGTCGTCAACCCAAGAAGCGTCTGAGTGCCCAGTGAGAACAACTGAGCTCCCTCCTCCAAGCACGAGCCCCATGCCCGATGTACTGCGCAAGTAGCGCAATACCCTCTTTGCAGCATCCCAGTGCACCTTTCGGTGCCTGCCAGGAGCTACGTAGCGGGCCAGAAGGCCAAGAGGGTATGCTAGGTCAGGACGACTGCAAGTCATCAGGTACATGAGGCAACCAACTAGCTCTGGGTAAGGACCACTCGACTCTACGGACTCATTCGAAGGCAGAGCTGAGAGCGAGTGACCTACAGCCAGAGGAGTGGCCTGTGCTGAGGACCAGGTGAAGCCGAAGCGCTGAAGGACCTGCTGCACCATGTGTGACTGAGTCAGGGTAATGGTGCGGCGTGCTCTGTCCCGGGTGATCTGCAAGCCAAGGTAGCTGCGCAGTTCACCCAGGTCTGTGCACGTGTGTCTCTTCTGCAGCTCCGACTTCACGTGGGCGAGAGACTCAGTGTCAGCAGTGGCAAAGACCAAGTCGTCAATGTACACGAGGATGTAGAACGGCGGCAGCGAAGTGTCGGTGCGCAGAAACAGCGACGGGTCAGCAGTAGAAGGAGTGAACCCAAGTGCCGCAAAAGTAGTCCTCAGTGTGTCGTGCCACTCACGTGGCGCCTGGCGGAGACCGTAGACCGGCCGCCGGAGGCTCCACTGGGTACCAGGAGGAAACGACCCAGTGAAGCCAGGAGGGCGGCGCAGCCAGATCTCCTCGTGCAGACTGCCCTGCAAGAAAGCTGTGCTGAAGTCAAGAGAGTGAAGCTCGTAGTCACGCTGAGCAGCAACGTGCAGTAGTACCCGAAGAGTGGTCATCTTCAGGGTGGGGGAGAAGGTCTGAAAGAAGTCTACTCCCTCTCGCTGACTGAAGCCTCGAGCAACATAACGAGCCTTGAAGACAGGCGGAGAACCCGGCGGCCGCTTCACCCTGAAAATCCACATGCCACTGACGATGTTCGCCCCAGGTGGGGGAACCTCGTCGACGTATGTGCCTGTGGACTTCCAGGAAGCCATCTCTGCGTCCATGGCTGACTGCCACTGTGAGGAGTAGGGACCCATCGCCTCAGCGTACGATCGAGGAGTCGGGATGTCTGGTGCATCCGGGTCTCCCTCAGGGGCAATCAGCATGGACACGAGATGGGGCGCAGCGGCTGCAAGACAATCAAGGTCCTCCTGTCTGTCCTCAAGGACGTCCGTGCTAAGAGCACACTCACCCCCGACGGACGGAGGACAGACAGACTCAGACTCAGCAACAAGACTGGCAGCGTAGTCTAGACGACAGCGAGCAGCAAAGTCGACAAGCTTAGCAACTAGGGCAGACGCAGCAGCCGACTCAAAAGAAGGGTCAGTGACAGCAGTGGCCAGGAGACGGGTGACAGTAGGACTGGCAGCACGAACGGAGTCAGACTCCGGGTCAGCAAGGGTAGGAAGAGAGGACTGAGGAGGAGACGGCAGAGGGACACGCTGTGGAGCAGTGGAGGGACGCAGTGACATCCGGTGTGTGCCAGGGACAGGTGGCGGACGCTCACGTGGTACACGGCGACTAGCGCAAGCAGTACGAACAGGTGACACAGGACGGGTCACAGGTGACACAGGACGAGACGCAGGCTCACGACGCTCTGTAAGCCCGCCTGTCGGACCAGTGTAGGGAGAAGGACCAGGAAGCGGCGAGGCAGGCGGTAGCTGTGACTGCGACTGGACAGGCGGAGGACACTCTACGGAGGGAGGAGGACTAGGAGGAGGCGGCAGACCAAGAACCTGCTGAAGGAGCGGAACGAAGTACGGCCGCGGCCGTGAAGTGCCCCCAGCAGCAGTAGAGACAGCACCAGAACCTCCAGCAGCTCCAGCAGAACCTCCAGCAGCTCCAGCAGCACCTCCAGTACCTCCAGCAGTACCTCCAGCAGCTCCAGTACCTCCAGCAGCTCCAGCAGCACCTCCAGCACCTCCAGTAGTACCTCCACCAGCTCCAGTACCTCCAGCAGCACCAGCAGCACCTCCAGTAGCTCCAGGACCTCCAGCAGTAGTAGGGTCTCCAGCGGGCTGCACCTCAACACCGGGAGCTCCACTCCGGAGGCTGCAGCGCCGAGCGTACCACTCACGCAGCTGCTGGGAAGAAGGAGCGCCAGCAGGTGCAGTACGGTCAGTCTCAAAGCCCCCAGCCTCAGCACCTCTAGGCGCAACACCCCCAGTCGCAGTACCTCCAGGCTCAGCACCCGCAGTCTCCGCACCCCCAGTCTCAGCACCCCCAGTCTCAGCACCCTCAGTCTCAGCACCCCCAGGCTCAGCGCCCCCAGAACCAGCACCCCCAGGCTCAGCGCCCCCAGACCCAGCACCTCGCACAGGACCAGAGTTAACAGCTACCTCGACAGGCTCGACCGGGTCTACCTGGGAAACACCTGAGGGAGCAGGACCCTGGGGAGGAAGGGGGTCTACCGAAGCAGCACCTGGCGTGAGGAAGAGCGGCGGAGGGGGGAGCGGGGCAGTGCGGTAGGGGAAGAGACGGTAAAAGGGTACCGACTCGTCAAAGGTGACGTCCTGAGAGGCGAAGACCCGGCGCGAGGCCGGGTGGTAAAACTGCCAGCCAGGCGCGTCAGGGACAAAGCCAAGGAAGACACAGGGAACAGCACGGGAGGAGAGCTTGTCCGCGGACGTATCACGGACAAAGGCTCGACATCCCCAGACTCGGAACACCGACGCATCGCCAACCTCCCCCGTCCAACGCAGGGTAGGCGAGGTCTCCGGAACAGAGACACGGGGCCAGAGGTTGAGCTGATGCGCGGCGTACTGCACTGCGAACGGCCACATGAAATGGGGGGCAGCCGCATGGATCATGGAGGTACGAGCGACCTCCATGACAAGACCAATGCGGCGCTCAGCAATCCCATTCTGCTGTGGAGAGGCCGGGAGCGTGAACGACTGGGTGATGCCGTGCTCCGCACAGTAGGCCGCCAAGAGGGCAGAGGAAAACTCGCCACCTCTGTCAGAGTGCAGACGAAGGACTGGAAAGTCCGACTGGAACCGCTGGCGGAGCTGGAGACGAGCAGCGCGGATCCAGGGGATCAAGACATCGGGGACCTCACCCTTGGTACGCAAGGGGAAGACCGTGGTGTAGCGCGTGTAGTCGTCGACGACCAGCAGAAAGTACCGCTCGTGGCCCTGTCCTCGGACGCGGGCGGGGCCCCACACGTCCAGGTGGAGAGTCTGCAGGGGAGCCTCTGTGGGAGGGAACGAGGAGGAGTGAGGAGCGGCGCGCTGCCGCCCTTCGACACAGGGAAGACAGGGAGGAGCAGGCGAGGGTGGGAGGGGAGGGAGAACCCTGGGAAGACCAGAGACAAGGTACCTGGAGTGCATGCCGCGAAGGCGCTGCACTGACGGGTGACCAAGGCGGTGGTGCCAGAGGACAGTTCTGTGTGACAGGGAGCGACACGAGCAGGGGGCCGACAGCTGACCTGACGCAGACACAGACGCAGCTACCTGAGGAGACTCAGTGGTCAGTGTGTACAAGTCCGACCCCGTCTGCCGAGTGAAGGTAGCTAGGTGACGTCCCGTCCGCGCACACGTGCAGTGCGTCACACGCTCGTAGGCCGGGGTGAACTGGTGAACACCCGCGTCCTGGAGTGCGGAACCCGCCACCAAGTTCGTAGAGAACGAGGGGAGGTAGAGGCCCGACAGCGTGCCAGACGGAACAGCAGGACAAGGGAGGGCAGAGGTGGAGGTCGCAAGGACCGGACCCCCTGAGGGGTCAGCCAGAGAGACAGCAACCGGTCGAGGAAGCTGCTCTAGGGCAGTCCGGTCACGAAAGAAACAGCGGGAAGCACCTGAGTCCAGTGTGAAGGTGTGCAGTGCCTCAGTAGGTGTGGCACCAGCAGACGTAGACGCACTAGCACCTAGGGCAGCAGCCTCACCAGGACCTAGAGCAGTCGACTCGCTAGCACCTAGAGCTGCAGCCTCACTGGTCCCAATGCCCGGGTCAGGCGGAACACTCAGGTAACAATCACCCTCAGCACTAATAGTCAATGCATACATAGCAGCAAGAATAGCATCATAATCAAGAGCAAAGATATCAATCCCCTTCTTAAGCAGATCAGCCCAGCGGGGCAGCTCAGAGGCGTCAGGAAACTGCTCGCGCCAGGCGTCGTCGAGACGAAAGAAACAGCGCTGCGCAGTGTGAAACCTCCCACAAGTCTGGCCAGTGCGGTCACCTGTGCGGATGACATACGGGCAGGTACCCCCTCCTCTAGACCCCCCACGCTGAGAGTACCACTCACGGAGCTGCTGGGGCGAGGGAGCCTCGCCGGGGCGCTGCTGCTGCTGCCTCTAGCCACCACCAAACCCCCCACGCTGCACCGCTCCACCGTGCCCGCCACCCGCTCCACCGCCGCCACCACTGCCAGCACCACCTCCACCACCCCCACCACCCCCTGTGCCGCCACTGACCCCCCCACCACCCGCGCCACTCCCACTCCCTCCACCACCCCCGCCCCCCCCACCTCCTCCACCGCCGCCGCCCCCTCCTCCACCTCCACCACCCCTGCCCCCCTTGCCCCTGCCGCCCTTGCGTCTCCCACTAGGAGTAGACGCGGCCCCGACCCTCTCAGCTCCGAGGAAGTCGACAGCAGCAGCAGATGCAATGGAGGGGAGGAGGGGGGAGGGGGAGCACCCCTCAAAGATGGGGGTGCGGGGGTCACCACGAGAGGCACCTACAGCGACAATGCTCTTCTCAGCTGCTAGGAGCTCCTTCTCGAGGAGGTCGACAGTAAGGTCAGTGGGGGAGAGGGCAAGGAACTGGTCCCTGACAGAGCGAAGGGAGTCAGGGAGGCGGGTGACAAGGTGGTACATTGTGAGGTACATCGGGGGGGGGTTCTTGGCGAGGAAATCGGGGGGGAGCGCTGCACGGTAGCGGAGGTCACTGGTACGGAGGTGGGTGATGAGGTCAGCTACAGTGGCAAAGGCGGACAGGTCGGGGAAGAGGTAGGGCAGTGAGAGACGGCCTATGGCAGCTGTGGCAGGGGAGGAGTAGCGCGCGACTACTGCGTCGTACAGCTCCTTGGCGGTCTTATGCTGTCCGAAATGCTCGCGCTCATCTAACGGTAGGTGACTGCGAACGGCTAGGCGAGCGTGTGCATCACGGGTCTGCCACTAGGAGCGAGCAGTACTGTCAGTAGTAGCGGGAGGTGCAGGAGCAGCGCCTGACGTATGGTCGTACAGTGAGACATCGTCCTGGGCAGTGATCTGAAGGAACAGGTGAAGATCATCTAGCCACACCTCAAACTTAATCGGGCGACCCTCAGCGTCAAAGGTGAGAATGGATGGGGTGGCCATTGTGGCAGTAGGAACAGTAACAGTATTAGCAGTAGTACAGTAGGAACAGGAACAGGAGTTGCTGCAGGTGGGGCACAGTAGGGCGGCGTGGCTCGGTTCGGGCGGCGCGGCTCGGTTCGTGCGGCGCGGCTCGGTTCGGGCGGCGCGGCTTAGTTCGGGCTGTGCGGCTCGGCTCGGTCTGGGCTACGCGGCGGTGCGCGTCTGGGGGACGTGCGCGTGGGCGGCTGTAGCGGGCGGGCCGTGGCCGCTCGTGGGCCTTACTAGCGGGCGGGTGGCCTAGGGAGGGCGTCGCGGCGGCCTACGGGTGGCTCACGGGCGGCGCGCGGCTAGGGGGGGGCCGGTCGTCGGGCTGCTCGTGGCGGCGTGGGCGGCTAACGGGCGGGGCGCGCTCAGAAACGGCCGCGCGCGGGCTGCTAGGGGGCGACGCGCGGGAAAAAAAAAAAGGCCGCGCGCGGCACTAGCGAGCCGCACACAGGCAGCAGGAGAAGACGAGGCGCACGAGGGCGCACTAGGGGAACGGCGCTCGAGGGCGCTAGGACGATGGGGCGCTCGAGGGCGCTTCTAACGGTGGGCCCTTAGGTGAGTCCTAGGTCTAGAACCTAAGCTCTGCTACCATGTCAGAATGAGAAGTGTGTGAACTATGAAAAGTTGGAGTACAAGTAGCAAACCCTAGTTTTGTGTACCCCCTAAAGGCTAACCCACTATAGCCTACACAACAACAACACATATAGCGTTTGACAAGATGACATATGGAATTGTCATTGGGACCTTTTGTGAACCCTCTTAGGGCATGAATTTGTGTTATGGGTAATGTAAATAGTGTTTTATTAAATGAAATGAAAAATTGTGGCAGTATCTGATGCCAAGGAGGGGAGTTTTATCATGTTTATGTTAACGGGAGTGGAGTGTTGGCCCTGCCCTCGCTTGGGCAACGCCGACGACTTGGTCGGGTGTACGGGAGTAGCAGCCGACCATTCACAGTGGGAGAGCTGCTCGACGGGCTTCGTCGAGCTGCCGGGGACCGCTGTGGTGTTGCTGTCGATCAAGGAGCTCGACAGCTGCAACTGACTGGTCTAGGCGACGGATGGGCCGTCGACCAGGACCTGAGCTCGACCGGGAGGTCAACGGAGTAGTCTGTCGACCTGACAAATGAGCAGCGGTCGACGAGGGGAGCTCGGCGACAACCGCTGACGGTTCTGGTCGGCGGAAGGGGTCCGTCGACCAGGGGGTAGCTCGACGGGAGCTGTGGTCGACCAGAGGGACCTGGTGGTCGACCGGAGACACCTGGGGGTCGACGAGAGCACTTGGGGGTCAACCAGGTCGACCGGGTAACGTGTTCGGCGAGTTCTGCGGAGGCACGCGAACATCGTCGAGGTCGCAATGAACGAAGGCGACTTCGGGCTGGTATCCCGAAGTCGATGTGGCTCGTCAGGCGCAGACTAGGGCCGACGGTTGTACAGCAATGCAAGTCGGGCCAGTTGTCTGCGCGCACCTGCGAGCGTGCGCACTGCTGTGCTCTACGAGTTCAACGCTGGACAGCCGCTCTGCTGCAGCGTTGGCACGCCGTCGACCTGCTGCGTTGGCAGGTCGCGCTTCTGCAATGCTGGCGCGGCTCCTCTACGCAACGCTGGCAGACGGTCGACCATGCTGTGCTGGCGGTCGACCAGACTAGCTGCAGAGTTGCTAGGTGCTTGATGTAGGCATTGTTGTCATTGCTGGTTCAACCATTCTGGAATATCGATTTTGCTAGTGGAAACTCTTGCCAATTTCTCCCGTGAATGTGCAAGCACTAAGGAACCAAGCAAAGCTACGATCACTCCTAGTAGTTCGTGCCAACCCCCGTAGTCTAGCTCACTATCTTGGTCGAGTGACTCTCCGCAGTTTAGACCCATATCCGTATTGTGGAACCGTATGATATCCGGATGATTACGGTAGTCGTTGGGGGCTTAGTTAAAAATTCGCCTCAAGCTGCTGGAAATTGAGAGATTCGTGCGTTTACCACTATTCAAAGATATGCGGTACAAGCTCTCTCTCTCTCTCTCTCTCTCTCTCTCTCTCTCTCTCTCTCTCTCCCTCTCTCTCTCTCTCTCTCTCTCTCTCTCTCTCTCTCTCTCTCTCTCTCTCTCTCTCTCTCTCTTTCTCTCTCTCTCTCTCACTCTCTGCCTTTCTCTCTCTCCCACCCCCCCCTCTCTCTCCCTCTCTCTCTCTCTCTCTCTCTCTCTCTCTCTCTCTCTCTCTCTCTCTCTCTCTCTCTCTCTCTCAAAGACACACACACATACATACACACACATACACACACATATATACACACTCTCTCACACACATATTTTCTTTGTATATGCATGTGCATGAGTGTGCATGTTTGTGTGCGCTGTTAACGGAAATGGAGTGGTGGCCCCGCCCTCGCTTGGGCAACGCCGACGACTTGGTCGGATGTACGGGAGAATTAGCCGACCGTTCACAGTGGGAGAGCTGCTCGACGAGCTTTGTCGAGCTGCAGGGGACCTCTGTGGTGTTGCTGTCGACCAAGGAGCTCGAAAGCTACAACTGACTGGGCTGGGCGACGGGTGGGCCGTCATCCATGAGGAGCAGTTCGACCAGGAGGTCGACGGAGTAGTCCGTTGACCTGACAAGTGAGCAGCGGTCGACGAGGGGAGCTCGGCGACAATAGCTGACAGTTCCGGTCGACGGAAAGGGTCCGTCGACCAGGGGGTAGCTCGATGGGAGTCGTGGTCGACCAGGGGCACCTGGTGGTCGACCAGAGCACCTGGTGGTGTCCAGATCGACCGGGTAACCTGCTCGACGAGTTCTGCGGAGGCAAGCGAACCTGGTAATCTGAAGTCCCCACAAGCCAGTTTCCACCTCTCACTGTTGCGTTCCTTAGCACTTGCACCTTCACAGGAGAAGTTGGCAAGAGTTTCACTAGTAAAGTTGGAGTTACAGAATTATTGAACAAGCAATGACAAACCATGATTACATCAGGCACCTAGCAACTCTGCAGCTAGCCTGGTCAACCGCCAGCAC
Organism: Closterium sp. Naga37s-1; assembly: GCA_947471745.1. Lineage (NCBI taxonomy): Eukaryota > Viridiplantae > Streptophyta > Zygnematophyceae > Desmidiales > Closteriaceae > Closterium > Closterium sp. Naga37s-1. The sequence continues at coordinate 4,757,879 of CANJKZ010001109.1, read as the reverse complement.
TGCATGGTCGATCGCCTGCCAGCGTTGCATAGAGGAGCCGCGCCAGCACTGCAGAAAGGCAACCTGCCAACACTGCAGGTCGATGGCGTGCCAAGGCTGCAGCAGTGCGGCTGTCCAGCGTTGCACCCGTAGATGGCAGCTGTGTGTACGCTCGCAGGTGCGCGCAGGCGATTGGCCCGACTTGCATCGTTGTGCATCCGTCGGCTATTGTCTGTGCCTGACGAGCCACATCGACTTCGAGATACCAGCCCGAAGTCGCCTTCGCCATCGCGACCTCGACGACGTTCGCGTGCCTCCGCAGAACTCGTCGAGCAGGTTACCCGGTCGACGTGAACACCACAAGGTGCTCAGGTCGACCACCAGGTGCCCTTGGTCGACCACAGCTCGCGTCGAGCTACCCCCTGGTCGACGGACCCCTTCCGTCGACCAGAACCGAGCTCCCCTCGTCGACCGCTGCTCACTTGTTAGGTCGACGGACTACTCCGTCGACCTCCTGGTCGAAATGCTCCTCCTAGTCGACGGCCCACCCGTCGCCCAGCCCAGTCAGCTGCAGCTGTCGAGCTCTTTGGTCGACAGCAACACCACACAGGTCTTCTGCAGCTCGACGAAGCCCGTCGAGCAGCTCTCCCACTGTGAACGGTAAACTGCTTTTCCCGTACATCCGACCAAGTCGTCGGCGTTGCCCAAGCGAGGGTGGGGCCAACACTCCCCTGCCGCGCCCACGCTTGGGCCTCTAGCCCATACGGCAGTACTCCACGGAGAAAAGTCGTCCTCGGCGTGCACCCCACACACAGCATGCTGTCACCGCACCAGCTGTGCTAAAGGGCACGTCACTAACTGCTGCACATCATCGTCGCCGTCGCCGACGTCGGCCAGACGAAGTTGGCCGATGGCGACAAAACATTGGTTGAAGGCCACAAAATGCAGCGCCTTCGTCCGAAAATCGGTCGGCTGCTCGGTGGTCGGGATGTACTTCGGCACGAACTTCCCGTGCCTCACCATGTTCTGCAGCCAGGTGTAGCATCTCTCCATGTACTTAAGGTTGCCCGTTAGCCCCAAGCCTTCAGCGAAAGTGATGGCCGACTTGTTGTCCACTCGGGAGACAATCGACTTCCCAGCATCGAGCTGCTTGAACTCTGCAAGAAGGAAGCGAAGTCGACGCCCCTCCTTGCCGTCGTCCATGGCCGCGACGTACTCCGACTCGGTCGAGGAGAGCGTCGCGCACTTGATGCGCGAGCTCGACCGGGAGACAGTGGCCCCTTCGTAGACAAACACGTAGCCGCCTGTGCTTGTCCATTCTGCTTGTCGCCCGCGTCGTCCTCATCCACATAGCCGATCAGCTCCAGCAACTCTGCTCCTCCGCCGAACTCTAGGGCAGTGTCGCGGGTGTCATCGATGTAGGCGAGGCAGAGGTCGACCTCGCGCCAGTGCTGGTCGCTCCTCACCGTGAGGCCGCTCCCCAGCTTGCTGCAGGCGAAGGTGGTGTCCGGCCTCGTCGTCGTCGCCACGAACTGCAGCGAGCCAACCTTCTGCCGGTACTCCTCTTCCTCACGCTCCTGCGCCTCCTCGTCGTCGAACGTCAGCTCAGTGTAGGCGTTGACCAAGACCAGCGTCTTCGTGACTCGACCACCCCGCTCCTCGTCGATGAAGCGCCTGCACAGCTTGTCGGCGTAGCCCTACTGGTGCAGCCACAGCTTCCTTGTTGGCCTGTCGCGCACGATCTCCAGCCCAAGGTACTTCATCACCGGCGAGATTTTGCGCAGCTTGAAGGCGGCCTCCAGCAACTCCTTCAGCATTGCAGTGCTGCTGCTGGCGGCGAGCAGGTCGTCAACGTAGACCATCACCCAGCAGGTCACTCTGTCGTCGCCGGCCTTGAAGTAGAGCGCCGTGTTGACCTGGCTCTTCTTCCAGCCAGCGCCTAGCAGCGCACTGTCGAGAGCCCTGTACAACAGCAGTGGTGACTGCTTCAGCCCGTAGAGGCTTTTTAGTAGCTTGCACACCCGGCCGGACCCGTCTTCGAAGTAGTCCGACTGGTACATGTACAGTCGAGCTTGCTCTGCAAGAAAGCGTTCTTCATGTCGACCTGTATCAGGTTGAGGTCGAGGACGGCCAAGATGCTGAGGAAGAACTTCAGCGTGACGTAGCTGCTTACTAGCGAGTACGTCTCGTCGTAGTCGGCGCCGTACACCTGCGTGAAGCCCTTCACGACCAGCCTTGCCTTCTCGTGCTCGACGGTGTCGTCGATGCGGTAATTGGTCGTCAGCATCCACCGGTTCTTCATGATCTTCACCCCGCGTGGGCGTTCGACCAGCTCCCAAGTGCCCGTGCCGATGAGGCTGCGGATTTCTTCTTGCATGGCGGCCTTCACCGCCTCGCCCTTCCAGCTTGCCAGTGCCTCCTTCACCGTCATCGTAGCGATGTCCCAGCGGTGTTCGGGGTCGACATGCACGTCGGGGTCGAGATCCGGCAGTTCTTCATCCTCCTCGGCGTCGTCGTACAACAGGTCGTCATCGACTTTGTCGTACACCGTGGTGAAGGCAGCTGGTGGCAGGCATGCGTGGAAGAACAGCCACTCCGGTGGCTTCCGAGTTTGACCTGTGCGTTGGAGCTCAGGCTTCTCGATTGGAACCTCCACCACATCACTGTCGGTGGACTCTTCTCTTGCCGACAACTACCCTTCCTCGTCGACGTCCACGTCGTCGACCAGCTGCTTTGACACTTCGACCGGCTGCTCACCTTCTGCTGCCTTCGACAGCTCTTTTGTCGACCGCCCCGGCTGCTGCTCCGCTGATGACTGCACCCCTCTTGCTGCCTCCTGTTTGACTGGCTCCCCTGTCTGCTGCTCCCTGTTGTCGACGGCTTCCAGTCCTGGTCGACAAGCTTGGCGCCTTTTTGACTGCCGGCGATGCCACTGGCCAGCGCCATAGGCGACGCCTCAAGGCTCCCCTCATCGCCGGTGGCCGACACAGGTGTCGATACAGGCCGATCAGCGACGGGGAAGGGAGGAGCAAGAATAGGGAGAGGTGGAAGAACCTCCAGAACGTCTTCAACAGCAGGCTCGTCGACTTCGGCGAGCAGTGGGACCGTCGCCGTCGAGGTGTCCGTCGGCGGGTGTGCCTGCGTCCGCCCCGACGCCGGCCCATACTTCGCCTGCCACACCTCTACCGACAGCATCTCGTAAAAGATCACCTCGACCGACGTGACCATCTTGTTGTCGGTCAGGTCGAGCAATTCCCAGCCCTTGCTCTCCGGCGACACACCCAAGCGAAGCCCTCAGTGAGCCTTCAGCGCCAGTTTCCCACCGCGCTGCTCCTCGGGAACCATGAACTGCACCATGCAGCCCCACACCTGCGCCAGCGTGAGGTCGAGCTTCTTCCCGGTCAGCAGCTGGTATTGAGTCGTCCCCGGCGGCGTCGTCGACCGCTCCAAGCAGTTGCGCACCCAGAGAGCCTGTCAAAGAGCGAGGTGCCACCAGTGGTGCTGCACGCCCATGTGCAGCAGCATCGTCCGCACGGACTAGACGACCGTGCACAACTTTCGCTCGGCCATGTCGTTTTGCTGCGGAGTGTAGGGGCACGTCAGGTCATCGACAATGCCCTTCCCGTCGACGAAGTTGGTGAAATCCTTTCCGAGGAACTCCCCTCCCCGGTTAGAGCGGAGCGACAGTACCAACTTCTTCGTCTGCCGTTCCACAAGCACCAGCCACCTCTGGAACTCCCGCATCACATCGCTCTTCCTAGCGACCGGCATTGCCTACACGGACCGAGTGTGGTGATTCTTCAACAGCAGGAAGTACAAGCTGTCATCCTTGGCAGCCACCCGATATGGCCCGCACAAGTCAATGTGCACAATAGCCAGTGCCTCCTCGGCGTCCGAGCCTTTGTCGGGGAGCCCTCGGTGGTGTTCCAGCCGGTGGGTTGTTGAACGGGGGGCCAGAATGTCCGCGTAACTTCCGTGTTTGCTGTTTTGGTTGCCGCAACTGCCGTCTGTGATGTGATTTCTTCTCCTTCCATTGTTTGTGGTCCTGTGTCTCTAGGGTTCGTAGTCGAGGTAACGGGTACGGCAAGAGCGCGGAAGGTTCCATCGAGACCGGGTTGCTGATAGTCGGTTTCTTCTACATGGCTCCACCGTGGTGGTGACGGACGACTGGGTGGATCAAGGACGAGGATATGGTGGTTGTCACCCGAGGTTTTGCGCGACTCGAAATCGAGCACGAACAGTCCTTCGACACTTTTTGCCTTTCCGATTAAGATTCCGTTGTTTGCAGGCCGACTCCACACGTCATTAGTTGGTCGAGAGACAGAAGGTTGTACCGGAGCCCGGGCACGATGAGGACGTCGCTGATGTGAGTGCAGTAGCCGGTGTCGTGAGATTCCACTTGGATCTGACCGCGGCTCCTGACGTAGATGGTCTGACTGTTGGCGACGGTGATCTCAACCTCGTTGAAGAGTGCTTCACTGTTGAGGATGAAGACGCTCGACGACACCATGTGTTGGTGGCAACAACTGTCCATGTACCATTTATTAACCTCCTTCTTTGCCTAGGCGAGGTTTGCGAGCTTCGATGCGATGTGATGCTCCATGTCATGTTCTTGTTTGTACTCGTAGTAACATCCTTCTTCATCATATGCGATGCGTGCAGGTGGCGATTCTTGAATCCACTCCAGTGCTTCCCAGTCGTACTGCATCCGTCCAACTGTCAGCTCGTCGTACGTCGGATCGTTTTCTTCCTCGTCTTCAACCGATCCTTCGAATCGCTCCTGCGGTGGGTCTGCAAACATGTCCTCCCATCTGCGGAAGAAGCAGTAATGTCGGTTTGGGCGAGGCGATCCGTGACGCACCATGCAAGTTAATACCTTGCTTTTGCCATTGTCGTTTGTGTTCGCAGAGATATGCACCGGAGCTTGAGACGTGCTGGCGATAGCTGGTGGTGACACTGTCTGGTTGCGTGCTGGAGCTCCTGCTTGCTGGTGAGTTGCGGCACCCTTTTGGTTGTTGTTGTTGCCGTTCAGCTTCCAGCAGCCTTGATTTGTATGCCCTGTCTTCTTGCAGTACTTGAAGAAGAGCTTTTTCTTGTCCGGTGGTGCTTGCGCGTAGAATGCGATTTTCTCCTTCTTGTTGCCTCTTTCGTTGTATGAGTCGATCTCCTTTTGTTTGTAGAGGAGCGAGGCACAGAGGGCAGTTTTGCCGACCTTTTCGCCGAGAAACATCTTTACATTGTTTAGCTGGTTGAGAAGGCGACTGAGCGTCACAGAACCTGTTGCCATGTGGCAGGTGCGCAGGTGTTCCCAGGATTGCTGCGCGGGTGCCCACTCGTTCTTGAAGGGGCGAATGCTCAGCTGTTCTTTTGGCGCAGGTTCCGAATCAGTACTGTAAAGGCTAGGAGCGGCTCGTTGTAGTACTGCATCTTCTCATGAGGTGAGCCGTTGGTCGGGAATGTGTAGGACCCGTCGTAGTACATCCAGATCTGAGCGCCTTGAGCCAGTAGCTCGAATTCAAAGCTCCAGGTGTAGAAGTTTTGCCCGTCGAAGGGCTTCGTTGTTTTGAGCTTCGATGTTGAGAGGAATTTGCTCTGCATTGACGCCATTGCTTTGTAATGCGTCTGTTGTGCTTGTGCAGATCCTTGGGCTCCGCGGTTGTCAAAGGTGAAGGATCGTTCAGGTCCAGCTCCATAAGGATCGGGAGGTCTTCGGGCGTAACTGGAGCCGTCGATGCTCATCGGCTGATGGCTCTCCAGGGCGCTGATGCGGGAGATCAACTGCTCGAGGAGCGCTGTATCCACGGTCGTTGTAGTGGAAGCGACATTGGTGGAGGGTTGTACTGGATTCTCTCCAGCCTCTCCGCAATCTGCGCATGGCATATTGTTGCCCTTGATGTAAAGATGACTTGGAATAAAGCTCGCTTTGAAGCCTTTTAGCAGTTCCTATAATCCAAACTAGCTCTCATACCATGTTAGAGTGAAGGATCTTGGATAGGATAGGAATGCCTTAGAAGAGTTTGGTAGCGGAAGTCTTTGTTGTAGGAACCCTGATCATAGTGAATATGGATGACAAAGTCGATTAAAACAAAAAAACACACACAATAAACAGATGTATCTAGCCATGTATTTTAAGGGGTACATTCTCTTATTCTAACTATTTTACAGACAATTCTACAGTGACTCTGAATATTGCACTTCTTTCTTGTTACCGAGTCGTTGCACGTAACCGTAGACACGGTTACGCCTGTTGCCTTTCCTTGATGGTAAGTTAATCGTCGGTCCAGATGGCCAACAGTCGCGACAGTTGACTGTTGCGTATGTTGACCTTCCTGCCCTTGATACAGGCTGATACGATACCGTCATACCCCGGATATAAGCGCCACCCTCGGATAAGCGCATGGCGCTTTTAATTGGCGCATGACGCTTATATCCGCTGCTCGATTATAAGCGCACCCCCTGAAAAAAACTTGTTTTATTATAAGCGCACGTAAACTTTAAAATTTGAAATGTGTTCAAAACGCTATAACGATTTTTCCTTTAGCAGGCGGATGTGTTGCAGATTCGGTCACCTTCACCTTCGGACCCTGCACTGGATGCGCGTCCAGTCAGCAGGAGCTGTCAGGAGTTGGATGTGAGTCAGATTGGGTTTATCTCCCAGCGCGCGCGAGAATTTCACAGACGACCCCATGTAACTTCGACTCGATTGAAAAGGCAAGCACGAGATCTACAGTTTGGTGTTATTAAATATAAAAAAATATATATGTCATGTTATAAACGCCGTCGCTTATAATTTTACTCGATTATAAGCCCACCCCCTAAAAAAACCTGTTATATTATTGCCCCCCATGGGGGTATATCCGGGGTATGACGGTACTGCTGTTATCGCTGCTTCGATAATGACGGTTGCGATGCTGCTGCACCTACGGGAATGCTAAGTGTACCCCCCTTCATACTCCAACACATTTCAATAATACCAACCCCATGCCTCCGTTGTATTGTCGTTGTACACACCACGGCCTAAACTTCACTCAAGCTCAGAAAAGATCGCTGGCTATTTATGCTTCGTACTATATCATCGCCAATCTAACTTGTATAGACACATTATCTAGTCCTGATTTCGTTTTTAGTTCTTTGCAGCTCATAATAGAAACGATGTGGCGCTATAGGTTAACAAGGAGTCATGCCCTGCTGGATTGACCCTAAAGACTTTTCGGGAGAGCAATCAGCAATCAGCATGGCAAGCGCTGGACACCACCATCTAGTCCAACAAGGCACCGAGATGTTTTGGAAATATCCCTATCCAAACCTTGACTTTCAGGAGCCCCACCAACCGGTAGGGATGGTACAGTGCCACCATTCTACACGTCCACACCACAAAACTCATCCACGTGTAAGAAGCAGGAAAAGCATAAAGCAATAATCTTCTACGTGCCAAGTAGATTCAGACGTCCTATTCTGGACTCGCGGCGCTAGGTAGAAGATCAGTCGCAAGCAGCGTCACGAGAGCTGTCGCGAGCAGCATGCTTAGTAGACCTACAACTTGTAGTGCCACTTACTGTAGTAGTAGTAGAACCTCCGAGTCGATAGTTGTACAACAGTACTATAGTACTGTTGCGAGAAGCATCGCCGGTTCGCCTGGGCATCATCCGCGCTGGCCTCAGCACTGCGCACATCGACTAGTACCAGTAGTAGCGCTGCCTGGCGCCATGACATGCCGCTCTGCCCTCGTCTTGAGACGAGGAGGGGAATCCCCTACCTCGCCTCCAACGATTTTTGTGCGCCTCGAGCCAATAGCGCCGCGTGCAGTCGCAATACGCTGTCTCGCGGTCCTTTTACTTGCCATAGGATGTGGACCCGCCACGCGCCTCGCTACCGTGGCGCACGCCCAGCGGATCGCGGCCTCCCAAGGTGGGTGGCTGCAAAAATCATGATGGTTGTAGGGGCGATGATGGTTCGCATGATAGGATGGCTGCGTCACATGCACAATCCTGCAAAATGGCATGGTAGATGGCTTTGGTGATTATATCATGCGGCATGATATTATGACGGTTTGCATGATAGGATGACTTAATTATTTTTATCATGTACGATATTATGGTTTACTACTATGTGTGAGATTATGATGGTTTGCATGAAAGAATGGTGATGATGATTTTCATAAGGATGGTGCATGATAGGATTTGTTTGGATGATAGATGGATTTTCTAACAGTTTGAGTTGCAAAAGACTTCATCAGACGTTGACTCGCAAGAGGGGCTTGCTGGTATAAAAATATGCTTGCAATAATCTGGCTTGCAAAGTCGGACTTGCTTTTTTCTTCTCATAATACGACGAATGGCACCAAGAGCATCGCGCTTGCTCAAACAGGCCCCATACCTTCAAATGCGCTGCTTCACACCACAGCCACCCCTTACCTCCAACATATCTAACACCCCCTTTTCCCGGATGCTTCTCCCCCACCACCTCCTTCCCTTCCACATCCCTTTCTCCCCTTCCCTCCCCCTCCCCACCTCCTCGCCACCCCTCCCCCACGCCACCCTCGCTCCCTCACTCCACCACCCCACAGAAAATTTTCTCAGGGACTGCCAGACAGCATGGGCTATTTTGCGGCCACGATGGGGCCCCAATCCTGATTGTGCAAGTGCCTCAAAAAACATATTGTGCGACAAAAACGGGATGATCACCTACCTGTGAGCTCCGATCTGCTCTCTCTCCCGAGTCATGACATCTGCCGCTGTAAGATCCGATCTGCACTCATTCGTGATGGCCGCAGTGTTCCCCCTCGTGTGGTGAAGAGTACTAGTGCTAGCATTATTGTCAATAGTACCGCCTTCTTCTTCAAGGTGACTTTTGAGTCGACTCAAAAGCCCCCTCGTGCGGTGAAGAGTACTAGTGCTAGCATTATTGTCAATAGTGCCGCCTTCTTCAAGAAAAATCTGTGGCTGACGGAATGGGAAACCATCTGGCTGCATGTTTGCGTGCATCTGTGCGCCCTGGGTAGTAGGTGTGTGCTTATGAGTGCAACCGGTTGCAACAGGCTGCAGTACTTCTGGGTTCAGTCTGTCCGATCGATTTGGGTGTGTTTGGGTGCACTTGGGTTGGGTGCAATTGGGTACAGGTCGTTAATGAACCTCAAGCTAGGAGGCCCCATTCCGGATACTATCAGCAACCTCAGCCAACTCTCGTTTTTGTACGTGTGCTTCAACCCCCCATGCCTGCGCTTGCCTCCCTGCCGGCCTGCCAGCCCGCCGGCCCGCCCACACGACCGCCCGCCTACCTGTTTTGTGTTCTCCATTTTCTTGCTCCCATCTTATTTTTCTATGCCCCCCCCTCTCCACCTGGTCATTCCTTCCGCTGCTTCTGTTTCCCCCTTTGTTTCCTTCTTCCATTTCTCGGACCCTTTGATTGTCTCTGCTGATGTACCTGTGTCTCGTGTCCTCCTTTCCATGCATTTGTTATTGCTTTTGTTGTTGCTACTGCTGATGCTGCTGCTGTTGTTGCCGGGCGGGCGGGCGGGCTGGCGGTGTGCATGCGTGCGTGTGCGTGCGTTTTATTTTTCTGTTCTTTCTTTGCTCTGATCCATCACATGAATGCGTCGAGTTGCGTACAGGTAACCTACGTGTGAGCTCAGAATTTATTATGCATGCTTTGCACTGCCCATTAACGCAGAAGAATTTCCTCGTCTACAATCACTGGTTCAATACCTTCCAAACTAAGCAACCTCTCAAAACTCCAAAAAATGTAAGGCACGACTCTTGAATTGCGTGAGACAAACTTCTGCTCTGTTGTCTGTCTCAGTCTTTGCCTTCTATATCTGTCCCTTCACCTCTTGCTTGTAACCACTCTCCAAAGCCCTCTTGTTTTTTCTCGTGTCCTCTACCGTCCATCAACCGTTACCCTCTCCTTTGCTTTTCCTTTGCTTGCGTAGTCATGTAAACTGAATTGAAGTATGAATTGGTCCAATTTGGGATTTTAGTGCCACCTAGCTTTGTAAGCGACTGTCTCTTTACTTCCTCTCGTACACAGTAGCCAAGGACTCGGGTTGTCACAGTCGCATCCACTCAATCCTGCCGTTCTGTCAAAGTTGCACAAACTCCAAGCTCCTACGCAGCTCCTTTTTGTTCTTCGCACCCTCTCCTTCTGAGAACAAGTTCTTGACTCTCGTTTCCTCGCCTGTGCACCCTCTACTACTCTGCTTCTGTATTTCTGTTGCTATTTGTGACCAGCTGCCCTCCTAACTCTTTCCCTCCCTTTCCCTCACCTCCTCGCCCTCTCACTTCTTGCCATCCCATCTCCTCTCCCACCACACTCCCGTTTTTCTTCCATGCTCTTTATATCCCTCCATATCATCTGGCAATGTTTCCTGTTTTCTTTCCGCTCTATTCCCTCTTCTCCTTACTTTTCTAACCACCCACACTTCTCCTGGGTTTATGTATCTCAACCTTTTGCCGCCTGCCAGTATGCTAGGAGATTAGGAACAGATTTGGTCACCTTACACTTCCTCTGTGATTTCGTATAAATGTGTGGATTTTGTATGCCCATGTGCCCTCACACTCACTATTTGCTGCTCATTTCTCCGCGAAAATAATTCTCTAGAATGATAAATCGCATGATGTGCCCATCATCTCAGAGAAATACACAAGAGTGAGCTCACTGGTTCGATTCCTGCTGCAATCGGCGCTCTTTCGACCCTAACATTCTTGTACGTGTTGAGAGCATGAGGCTTGATTCCACTGATAGAAGAAAAGGCATTTGGGCTGAAGTGTAGTCTTATGTGAGTTGGAACTTAGAATGGAGGGAGGTTATGCAATCTAGCCAACTTATTGCAGGTTAGTTTTGCAGGGTGGTTAATAGTATTCTGGGATCCCTGATTTGTTAATGTTGGGACGGAAATGATCCACACATCCTCATCATCCTTATCAAACATATCTTGAATCTAGTACCGACAACCACTATAGGTATTGCTAACCAGTAACTTGGTGGCGATGAAAAAAGAGTGGACTAGCTAACCCAACATTCGGTAATAGCAGAAGCAGTGGCTGTGCGGATATTGTCAAGAATAACACGTGAAGATGAAAGGAAAGTGTTGAGGAACAACCAGGGGATATGTGCAAAGTTGGAAAAATTAATATGAATGAAATTAAAGGTGAGAAGAAAGGTACGGGCATGGAAAAACGTTGCTCCAGAAGATTTAGAAGATACTTAGCACCCTTGTGCGGAACATACAGAATGTTACTCCCTGACATCCGAGCTTTTTTGTACGAGCGAACTTTCCTCGATCGTAGCATTCCTTAAAAAAAGGGAAGCTAACAGATTATACCAAACTCAAACTTGTTTCACCAAAAAGGATGGGCCTAGGAGTAGTGGCTTGGTTGTCTACGGGGTTTAACCCAGGCCAGCTCTCCACGGTTCGGACTTCACCCATGCTTGTGCCATCCATGCCTGCTTCGTTTATTGTCACAGAACATTGTATTCTAATAAGCTCACTGGTGCGATTCCTTCCACAATTGGCAACTTAACGAGGCTCACCGAGTTGTAGGCGTGATTGCTCTGTTGTGCGTTTTTGCCTTTGCCACTCCTCTCACATCTCCAAGCACTCGTCCCCGCCCCACACCCATTCTTTCACGGAGAATGTTGTTCACGTTGTTCATGCTGCTTGTCATCCCGTTGCTGTAAATTCAAAGCTTTTGCTACCCAATGGCGAGTTTTGAGACGCCTAAAAACTCGTTTATACTCAGTGCTCCTGCAACCCAATGGCGTTCCTTGCTCCTACCCGCCACTCGTTCTGGAGAAAATTTGGGTGACTTGTATCTGCTTCATGCTCATTGCCGCAGATCTCTTTATCATGAACAGCTCACCGGCCCAATCCCCACTGCTATCGGCAACCTTGCAAGGCTGGAAGTCCTGTAAGTAGGCATGAGCGAGCCAACAAGTATCGAACTCGGCCCGAACCTGGTTCGAGCATAGTGAAACTAGAACCGAACCACTCCGGTTCGGGTTGAACCAGCCTGAACAGCTCATGGTTCAATGTTCCAAGTTCTCATCTCAAGTTCGAACCTTCAGGTGTTTGAGTCGCTTGATGCAAATCGGAGTAAACCGGTTCAAGTACACCCGACTGGCTGAACTATTTAAACATCAGAGTACCCGAACAAGCGTAGGCCGCCAAATGCCCCCAAATCACTACAAAACACGCTTGGCGAGGCGAGCACCTTGTTACTGGAGGCATGGAAAGTGAGCTCATTTCTTTCTTCATCCATAGGGATGCCCACCACCTCCTGGAGTCTGGGCAATGCGGCCCAGCCACAACGAACGGGTGTGTGGATCCAGGTGGGCACGGATGGCCCATCATCATAAAGAGGCCCTGGCCAGTATGAGGCAAACCAAGTGTCCTTGAAGCATACCGGGGTGCGGTTCTGTGATAATGTCCACTTGCAAGCCCCTTGCAACGCCTTTGCATGGTGGAGCTCTTCCTTTCACGGCCTTCCTCCCCTCCATAATCCTCCTCTTATTACTATCCAGGTACCATCCTCTTTTTTTTTTCATGCAATATCATGTCGTCTTGTCCATCCCCTGCCATTCTCTGCACACATCCCAGGGGCCATGTCCGTTGTGTTGCCTTTCATGCCTCGGTTGCAGTTGTTCAGATTTCCGTTGCTGATGGAGTTGCTCTTATTCCTTCTCGTTTCCATGCAACCTTGACCTCCCTGTATCTATCCACCTTGACCTTAACATGCCCACTTATGATCGTGCTTGCAGACGTCTTTGTGCCAATCACCTCACTGGCTCAATACCTGCTATAATCAGCAACCTCACACGCCTAAGCAGCATGTAAGTAGACACGAGCAAGTATCAAATATGAATGGGTTCGAGCCGAACCTGGTCAAACCGGCTGGTGCAACCAAACAACCACCTTGGTTCGGGTTGAACCAGCCTGAACAGCTCATGACGCAACGTTAAAGCCCTCAGCTTGAAACATGTAGCAGCTTGGTTCGATCTGCTGCAGTTTGGGTCAAACCAGTTGAAGCAGGGTTGCCTGAATTATGTAATTAGCAATGTATTCAAGACGTGTAGGCCTAATACTTTTACCCTCCTCCCTCATACATCCTTTCTTGTTGCTTCACCATTCACACTCTAACCTGTCGTCCTTTTCAGTCCTTTAACCTCAAAACCTTAGCAAACTTTTCGTGTCCCTCTTTTCCCATATCACACCTCACATGATCTGTCCCGTCCCCCTCATTCCTTGCTTTTCCTATTGCAACTATCTTGTTTCTGCCTCTCTCTCTCACTCTCTCCCACCCTCTCTCATGCTCTCTTCCATGCCCATTCTGTACAGTGAACACGTTCTGGTGCAAGAAAACAACACATCTCCCTTTACTCTCCTAACCCCATCTATCTCCTGCTATTCTGCACACATCCCGGGAACAATGTCCGTTGCGTTGCCTTCATGCCTCTGTTTCTCCTATCCGCTTCTCTTTTCCATGCAACCTTGACCTCCCTGTATCTATCCACCACATGCCCAATGATGTTCGTGCTTGCAGAGGCCTTTACGCCAATCAGCTCACTGGCTCAATCCCTGCTGCAATTGGCAACCTCACAAACCTCCGTTCCCTGTAAATAGACACGAGCAAGAACCAAATATGAGTGGGTTTGAGCCGAACCTGGTCAAACCGGCTGGTGCAACCAAACAACCACCTTGGTTCGGGTTCAACCAGCCTGAACAGCTCATGGCTCAACGTTAAAGCCCTGAGCTTAAAACATGAAGGGGCTTGGTTCGATCTGCTACAGTTTGGGTCAAACCAGTTGAAGCAAGGGTTGCCTGAAATATATAGACAGCAATGTATTCAAGAAACGTAGGCCTAATACTTTTACCCTTCTCCCTCTGTGTTATTTTCATACATCCTTTCTTGTTGCTTCCCCATTTGCACTCTAACCTGTCGTCCTTTTCAGTCCTTTACCCTCAAAACCTTTGCACACTTCTCGTGTCCCTCTTTACCCATCCTCATACCACACCTCACATGATCTGTCCCGTCTTCCTCATTCTTTGCTTTTCCTATTGCACTACCTTGTTTCTGCCTTTCTCTCACTCAAATGGACCTTTCATTAGAAAACGTAGATGTTACAGCACACTAAGATCACGGCATACAGGTAGGCAAGCACTCTACGGCAGCTCGAGCTGTGGCTCGAGCACGTGCAGGAGGTCCCCGATGCCAAGTGGCTAGCTCTGGAGTGGGGTGGGCGCCGCCCCAGTCTCAAAGGCCGTCAGCGTCTTAGCGACTAGCGTGTTCGCTTGGGCACGTTGCAGGTTGATTGACCACCGCTGCCTGTATGAGTGGTAGAGCTTTGTTGCCTCCCATGACGATGGCTCCGCGTTGTGCAGGCGTTTTTCTGCGAGGTTAGCGCAGAGGCGGAGGAATTCTAGCACCCCAGCTGAGCTGTGCCAATACGTCTCCACTGCCATCGCTAAGAAACCGACCCAAGCTGGTCGGTTAGGAAACTTGCGCTCCTTCCCCCGCGCAGCAGAGTCAGCAACCCAACCTGGCTCCCGGCGCGCAAGAGGGTTCTGATGGGAGATGGGGTCTGTGACAGTTACATCACAGAGCCAGACGGCCCCCGAGACCGGGAGTCGGATTGCTAGACCTGCCTTCAGTCCTTCAACTGGCGTGTAAAGTGTTGTCTCGACCTGGACAGCGAACCCCGCCTCCTCCGCAATCCGGGCACACTCATCGCGGAGTGCGTGGTGCGTGCTAGTGCGTCCCTTCCCTGTTCCGCAGTTGAGGAGGTGATTTGGAAGTCGGGGGTCCAGGATTTCGACTTGGTCGTTGCAGTCTCAGTTGCCAGGCACCAGCTGCGGAAGGCCCAGGCGGTAAACAGGCGCGAAGGCATGGTGGGGGGCTGACATGGTGAGGGCACTGGTGATCGGGATGGCCGTGAGCCAGTCTCCTACTCCCGGGCCCAGCAGTGATTGAAGGCGCTGGGTATGTCCCGAAAGTGGGTTGAGGGTCAGAACATGGCTTTCGTCGAGCTGACTTTTGAGTCGACTCAAAAGTCAGCTCCCTGGGTATGTCCCGAAAGTGGGTTGAGGGGCAGAACGTGGCTTTCGTCGAGCAGAGCGGCAAACCGCTCCGCCTGGACATAGAGGGTGAGCGAGTGTTGAAGCTTGCCCAACTCCTCCCTCTCTTGGAGGCGGGGGAGAAGCTCAAGGCCCTCATGCGGCACCGCGGCCTCGGCTATGGCTAGACGCTGGGGGAGGGCCTCGGCTGTCTCTTTCACTCTCTCTCCCCCCTCTCTCATGCTCTCTTCCATGCCCATTCTGTACAGTGAATAAATGTCCTGGTGCAGGAAACAACACATCTCCCTTCACTCTCCTAACCCCATCTATCTCCTGCTATTCTGCACACATCTCAGGAACAATGTCCGTTGCGTTGCCTTTCATGCCTTGGTTCCAGTTGTTCAGATTTCCGCTACTGATGGAGTTGCTCCTATCCGCTTCTCGTTTCCATGCAACCTTGACCTCCCTGTATCTATCTACCACATGCCCACTTATGTTTGTGCTTGCAGAGCCCTTCATGACAATCAGCTCACTGGCTCAATTCCTGCTATAATCGGCAACCTCACAACCATAGGACACATGTGAGTAGATACAAGCAAGTACCAAACATGAACGGGTTCGAGCCGAACTTGGTCAAACCGGTTGGTGCAACCAAACCAACCACCTTGGTGATAATTGTGTCGGTGGTTATGGTATTTTTTTCTAACTGGTTGTAGGCTAAAGGCTTGAGCAGAATGAGATTGTAGGACTTGTTTTGGTATAGAATTGAACTTGCAATAACAAGCACCAACAAATCCCTACTACCTACTACAACATATTTGGTGTTGCTAGTTAGGCACTTTGAGTTGTTGGAGATTGTTGTGGGACGATGGTTGGGCTTGTGAACATTGTCAAACCCCTCAGTTTTCAAATCTGAACTCTTGCTAAAACCATTTTTAGATATGACCCATGGCTGTCAAGTAATTCCGTCAGGATACCTCGCAACACACAAATTGCGATAGTGAGCGGCCTAGATCCTTGTTGAAAGTGTGCTTTATCATTCCAAAGAGTAAAGATCACAACCGTTCTAACTCGTGTATGCTCGTATTATAAAGTTACGTTACTTGTACGCAATGCTCTCCGTCAAAGTCGGCGGACAGAATCTTTTACTCCGTTTTCTAGATTCTCATGGATCCATCACTGAGTTCGGGTTGAACCACCCTGAACAACCTTACGACTAAACGTTTAGGCCCTCAGCTTCAAACATGAAGGATCTTGGTTCGATTTGCTGCAGTTTGGGTCAAACCAGTTGAAGCAAGGGTTGCCTGAAGTATATAAACAGCAATGTATTCAAAAAACGTAGGCCTGACACTTTTACACTTCTTCCCCTGTGCTTGATTCATACATCCCTTCTTGTTGCTTCCCGATTCGCACTCTAACCTGTCGTCCTTTCTAGTCCTTTAACCTCAAAAGCTTTGCACACTTCTCTGTTAGTGTTAGCCCTCAATCTCACTCATTGTATTTTATACTTTATATATCCTAGCGTATTGTAGATTACACTTTGTGATGGTTGGGTGTACACCTACATCCCAACCAAACCCAAATGTAATCTCCAAGCAATCTCCAACCCACCAATTGGAGATTGTCTTGGGATTACCCCCAATCTCTAGAGACTGCCCCCGATTCCCTTCCCCATCCAATCCTTGCCCACCTTGGATGTACTAGAGCTTCTAGCTCATTTCTAATGCATCGGTTTTAAGCCTAAGTTCTGACATGGTATCGGAGCTCTTCAACCGCACACGCGAATCGTGATCCTCTTATCTCCGCGGATCCTCATCCCTAGAACCCTAAACCATAAACCCTACGCAAACTTCGTCGTAGCTGCATTCAATCTTGTCGCCGGTGATTCGCGACATCCGTGTTCGCAAACTCTTCTGCGCCACTTCAACATCATTCTCGACAACATCTCTAACTTCTCAGGTAAGCGCATCGTCGGCGTTTTTAGCATTTGTGTCGTTCCGTCAAACATCTTCGCTTCTCTTCTCGTCAGGCCGTCGCTCGTCGCCCCGCAGCTTCTCATCGGGCCGCCGCCCGTCGCCCTGCAGCTTCTCATCGGGCTGCCGCCCGTCGCCCTGCAGCGTCACCTTCGGGCTGCCACCCGTCGCCTCGCATCAGCACCTCTAACCCCATCCCCCTTTCCCGCAGCTGAACAGGTGCAGCAGCGCAGCCGAGCAGCAGCGTAGCCGCGAAGTCGAGCAGCCGTGTAGCCGTGAAGCTGAGGGTGGTGTGTGGGGGGGTGTGTGAGAATAGGGTTAGCCTTACAGAAATCGGCCGATTTAACCTAATCTTGACGACCCTACAAATCTCTCTACGAGACATCCCGACATGGCCGACATTGACTGATTTTTTGCTCTTCGAGTCCGTCGGATTTCGAAATCGCCGCGCTACGTGGTGACATAAGTGACTTGAGCGCTTCAAAAATTTCCTATCAGTGACTTAAGCGCGGCGCTTTGCGCAAGACATTAAGGGGTCTCCATCATGGCCTTCACGTCGTCCTCCATTGCCAACCCCATCGCCCCACTCCACCTTGAAGCCGATAACTCTAGCTCCAACTTCGAGACATGGAGCTACGGGGTTGACAAGCACCTCCCGAGTCGTGACGTGCAGGGGCTGGACCTCAAGGACGTCCTCCTCAATCGTGGTAATGGAAAACAGCCCCTTTTCCCCCGTGAGCCGACCGAACTTGCTAGTGATGCTGACACGAAGGCGTACGAGGAAGCTGCTGAAAATGTGCAAGTGTGTGGAAGTTTCTTCATTAATCATGGCAGTGTCAGAGAACAGCAGGTTGATACGCACATCAGTAGGAGCACTATCACTAGCACTACCCGAAACAGGGTCCTGGGCCTCAACTAAATTGGCCTTGCGGGGGCGCATCCAGTTTGGCGGCACCTTGTCAACTCCGTGGATGGCATACGATTCGTCATCTTTCTTCTTTAAGCATGTAGCGAGGGGGTGGTTAGTGCCACCACACACTTGTCCCTTGGAGTTGCCAAACTTGACGACGTAGGTGCACGGAGGGAAAAGGTTGCGCTGGAAGGGTGCCGAGGCGACACTTGCCTGAGGCACGGGAGCACGGAGGGCGTAGGCCTTGGCTTGAGCCGTGGAGTCTTTCTCGGCAGAGAGGAGTGCGGTGGAGATCTTAACAAAGGTGAGTTTTTCCGCTGAGAGCGTGAGGAGCATCTTCCTCGTGACTTCATACGCCGAGGTGAGACCAACAAGAAGGGAGGCTGCAGGGGCTTGTTCGGGTAAGACTATACCCAGCTCCTTAGTTCGCCATGAATGGTCTGCACCTTGGCAATGTAGTCGGCCATTCCCGAGCAATCCTCAAGGTGGACCTGGAACATGCTGGGGATGAGAATGACAACTCCGACCGCCGTCTTGTTCATGAACCGATCCTGGAGGTATTTCCAGATGGCGTTGGAGGTAGGGTAGTTTTGGAACGTGTTGACAAGTTCGGGAAGGGTGGAGGCGATGAAGATACTGATGATAGCTGCATCGGCTTTCTACACGTTACGTGTACCTATTCCACAGGCGTCAACCACCCAAGCGCAGGCGGACGCCACACCATGCTCGTGTCGCAGCCTCGCTAATCCAACCATCCTCTACCATCATCGGCTCGGGCACCCAAACTTCCGCACACTTGCTGGCATGGCCTCTGAGAAACTACTTCTCAGCCTACCAGCCTCACTTCCCCCACCTCCTGACTCCCCCGCGCCCTCGTGCCTTGACTGCACCAAGAGCAATCTGTGCCAACAGCCGCACCCTTCCTCACCCTCAGTCGCAGTAGCCCCACTGGACCTCGTGCACATGGACGTCTAGGGTCCTGCCCCTATTCCCGCACGAGGCGGCCATCGCTACTTTCTTGCAATCGTTGATGACCACTCCAGCTACGTCTCTGTGCACCTCTTCCACACTTAAGCTGAGGCTCCAACGGCCATCATGGTGTGGGTTAATCAACGCAGACCAGCTTTGGCCGCAAAGTCAAACGTCTCCATTCCGATGGTGGTGGTGAATTCTGCAACAACAAGCTCAAAGCCTTCTGCTCCTCAGAAGGCATCCTGCAAAACTTCACCCTTCCTAACAGCCCGCAGTAGAACGGCATAACGGAGAGCCGTAGTCACACACTGGTGCAGATCGCTCGCTGCCTCCTCAGTCACTCCAATGCACCACACTCACTCTGGGGGTACGCCCTCTACCATGCCGCCCTCCTCTACAACCTCTACCCCCACCCGCTTCTTCCTGACACCAATCCCACCACACTCTGGCTCGGAAAAACACCCACTGCTCACCCCCTTCGTGTCTGGGGATGCACCGCCTATGTCCTCCTCAACCCTGAGGCTCGGCAACAGCATGGTGGCAAACTCGGCCCCAAGACTCAAACATGCATCTACCTCGGGCACAACACTGACTCCCGTGACTACCTCTTCCTCAACCCCTTCTACTCAACAGTTAGTCCAAAGCTGCGACGTTGTCTTTGATGAGACCTGCCCCTTCTACTCCACCTCCGGACGGGATCCTCCCTCTGATCCACCCTCGCTAGTGTGGGCTGACTTTGATGCTCCCTCTGACCATCCGCCTGCATGTGATCTCCACGCTGTCATTCCCCAGCTCTCGCACATCTTCCCCGATATCTCTGAATCACCCTTACTCAACTTCTCTGAAAATCTGACCATCCCCATCACTCTCACCGTTCAAGAGGCTCTCTCGGGTCCCCATGCTGTCGAGTGGCATGCTGCCATGGAAGCTGAGTGTGAAGCCTTCACTCAGAACCACTCTTTCGACGACGAAACTCCACCGCCAGGAGTTAATATCGTGGGGGGCAAGTGGTTGTTTCGAGTGAAACAGCTTCCAGACGAGGCCCCAGTATTCAAAGCGCGCTACGTGGCCAAGGGATTCACTCAGCAGTAGTACTTTGACTTCTTCAAGACATTCTCTCCCACATCCAAACCTCCCACTGTTCGCACGCTCCTGGATGTAGCCGCACGAGAGGACTTTGAGATCCATGGACGCCTCATCGGCCTTTTCGCAAGGACACCTCAAGGAGACAGTGTTCATGGACCGACCTGAAGGCTTCCCAGAAGAGTTACCTCCCAACATTGTCTCCTGAATCGCCCCGTTTACGGGCTCAAGCAAGCACCTCGTGAATGGCACAACAAAGTGAAAGAAGTCCTTCTCTCTATGGACTTTCACCCATCATCTGCTGACCCGACTCTCTTCATTCGCCGTCACTCTGAGCCATTATACATTCTTGTCTACGTCGATGAGTTCATCCTCGTTGCCAAGGACTCGGCCCAGATGACCTCTGCCAGGCGGCCTTGAGGAAAGCCTCCTGATGAAAGACCTCGGTTACCTCAAGCACTACATGGGGATGGAAATCACTCGTGATCGTCAGGCTCGCACCATTTCACTCTCCCAGGAGTTTTACATCAACAATGTTCTCAAGCGGTTTGAGATGGAGCTGTGCACTCCTGTTGCCACCCCGCTGCCATTGCAACACCTCCTCACAGCCCTAGCTGTACCCACACCAGAGGCCTGTTCTGAGCCATACCCAGAGCTTGTTGGGTCCCTCATGTACGCCACGATGTGTACCCGACCTGACCTGGCATATCCTGTAAATGTCCTCTCTCACTACGTGGCCCTTGGACGCTTTACTGATCTTCACTGGAAGGCGGCGGAGTGGGTACTGCGTTATCTTCAGGGCACCAAGTCTCATGTTCTCACACTTGGTGGGCTTTCCCCTCCTCGACTGGAAGGTTACACTGATTCCTCTTGGGCTGATGACCAGACTGACCAACGCTCCTCTCAGGGATACTGCTTCACCCTTGGGAGCGGAATTGTCAGCTGGCGCTCCACCAGGTCGTCTGCGGTCTCCCTCTCCTCCTGTGAGGCAGAGCTTTACGCTGGCCCCATGGTTGCTCAAGAGACTCACCTTCCTCCTCCGGGAGCTTGGTTACCCTCAGTCCACCCCCACCCTATGGTGTGACAGTCAGAGCGCCATCCACCTCTCCCAAGACCCCGTGTATCACACTCGCACCAAACACATCGAATTGCAACACTTCTTCATCTGTGACCATGTCCAGCGAGAGCAGCTGAACGAGGAGTACGTTGCATCTGACTGCAACTTGGCCGACCTGTTCACCAAGCCCATTGGGAAAGTTCCTCACCACCGTCTCCTTGGCGCCATGGGACTCTGTGCTCCACCTTCTCTGCCCTGAGCTCGATTGACGTCTATGGGGGGGTGTTAGTGTTAGCCCTCAATCTCACTCCTTGTATTTTATACTTTATATATCCTAGTGTAACGTAGATTACACTTTGTGTTCGGTTGGGTGTACACCTACATCCCAACCAAACCCAAATGTAATCTCCAAGCAATCTCCAACCCACCAATTGGAGATTGTCTTGGGATTACCCCCAATCCCTAGAGATTTCCCCCCATTCCCCTCCCCATCCAATCCTTGCCCACCTTGGATGTACTTAAAGAGCTTCTAGCTTATTACTAATGCATCGGTTCTAAGCCTAAGTTGTGACATTCTCGTGTCCCACTTTTCCTATCGTCATATCCCACCTCACATGATTTTTCCCGTTTTCCTCATTCCTTGCTTTTCCTACTGCTCTTACATAGTTTCTCCCTCTCTCACTCTCTCCCCCCCCTCTCATACTCTCTTCCATGCCCATTCTGCACAGTGAATACATGCCCTGGTGCAAAAAAACAACACATCTCCCTTCACTCTCCTAACCCCATCTATCTCCTGCTATTCTGCACACATCTCGGGAACAATGTCCTCTGCGTTTGCCTTTCATGCCTCGGTTGCATTTGTTCAGATTTCCACTGCTGATGGAGTTGCTCCTATCTGCTTCTCGTTTCCATGCAACCTTGACCTCCCTGTATCTATCCACCACATGCCCACTTATGATCGTGTTTGCAGACGTCTTTCTGCCAATCAGCTCACTGGCTCAATCCCTGCTGCAATTGGCAACCTCACAAACCTCTTTTTCCTGTAAATAGACACGAGCAAGAACCAAATATGAATGGGTTTGAGTTCAACCTGGTCAAACCGGCTGGTGCAACCAAACAACCACCTTGGTTGAACCAGCCTGAACAGCTCATGACGCAACGTTAAAGCCCTCAGCTTAAAACATGTAGGGGCTTGGTTCGATCTGCTGCAGCTTACTGTACCCTTCTCCCTCTGTGTTTTTTCATAGATCCTTTCTTGTTGCTTCCCCATTCGCACTCTAACCTGTCGTCCTTTTAAGTCCTTTAACCTCAAAACCGTTGCATACTTTTCGTGTCCCTCTTTTCCTCTCGTCATATCCCATAAGGCATGGGCGTTGGCCCGACCTGACCCGACCCGACCCGTATAAGGCTACCCGGGGGCGGGGTCGGGTTGGGTATACCCGACCTCGGGTATTTAGGTAAAGGGTGTATACCCGACCCTGGGTATTTAGGTAAAGGGTGTATACCCGACCCCGGGTATTTAGGTAAAGGGTGTATACCCGACCCTGGGTATTTAAGTAAAGGGTGTATACCTGACCCCGAGTATTTGGGTAAAGGGTGTATGTCCGACCTTGAGTATTTAGGTACAGGGTGTTTACCCAACCCCGGGTATTTAGGTAAAGGGTGTATACCCGACCCCGGGTATTTAGGTAAAGGGTGTATACCTGACCCCGAGTATTTAGGTGAAGGGTGTATGCCCGACCCCGGGTTTGTAGGTAAAGGGTGTATGGTGTATACCCGACCCCGGCTATTTAGTTAAAGGGTGTATACCTGACCCCGAGTATTTAGGTAAAGGGTGCATTCCCGACCCCGGGTATTTAGGTAAAGGGTGTATACCCAACCCGCCCTGT
This sequence comes from Closterium sp. Naga37s-1, assembly GCA_947471745.1. NCBI lineage: Eukaryota > Viridiplantae > Streptophyta > Zygnematophyceae > Desmidiales > Closteriaceae > Closterium > Closterium sp. Naga37s-1. The sequence goes on along the minus strand of CANJKZ010001109.1, from coordinate 4,734,967 downwards.
ACACCTCGGCCCTCGGGTATTTAGAGCCCGAGGTCGGGTTACAAGTACCCGTTATGGATTATGTTCTGTAATTATTATGTTCATTTCTAAACCTGCTTTAGGATTACATTTGTCGGGTTTCACATACCCGACATTGGACATCCGGGTCGAGTACCGGGTAATAAAATACCGGAGCGAGTATACACTACCCCACCCGCGCGGGTAGTCACTTCGAATGTAAGAACCAGGCCCGTCTAAAAGTCGGGTCGGGTCGGGTTACCCGACCCGTCCGGGATGATCTGTTCCGTCTGAGAAGAAGCGAGGAATGAATGAATAACTAAGGGAAAGTTGGGTACAAATGTGAACCCTAGAAAACTGTACCCCATATGTGCTACCCCACTATAGCCTACAGTAGCTATGTCATATAAATCTGACACACCCCCATAGGCAAAGTGGGGGAGAACAAGGGGTCACAAGACCAGTCAAGCAAAGCAAAGCAAGCTCAGGGTGGATCACAAAGTCACCACACATTCCGAGCACAAGTTCAAGGCCACAAGGCCAGTTCACATGCAGGATTACATATATATATAAGGCTAGACAAGCAAGAGCAGGTGTATATATATATGCAACAGTACAAACAAGGTCAAGGGGTGAGCAAGTGAGGCAAGGTAGGCACAAGACCCAGCTGAGTACAGAAGCGCTGATGATCACAAGGCGCAAGTGCCTTGGTGAAGATATCAGCAGTGTTGGCCTGAGAGGCCACGTACGCAAGCCGCAGCTGACCACGCTGCTGTAGCTCACGAGCAAGGAAGTAGCGGAGAGCAATGTGCTTCGTTCTGTGCTCCAGTCTCTGCTCTCGACACAAGGCCAGCATGGCCTTGTTGTCTACGTACAGCACTGGAGGAGAACGAGGCGGCTCTCCGAGGTCAGTCAGCAGGTAGGTGAGCCAGCGAAGCTCCTGTGCAGCCATGGCCCCGGCGTAGATCTCAGCCTCACAACTGGAGCCGAGAACAGAAGACGAGCGGGTAGCCCGCCACGAAACAGAGCCGGAACCAAGGCTGAAGGTGTAACCCTGTGACGACCGCTGCGTAGCCTGGTCGTCAGCCCAAGAAGCGTCTGCGTGCCCAGTGAGGACCACTGGACTCTGCCCTCCAAGCACAAGCCCCATGCCCGACGTACTGCACAAGTAACGCAACACCCTCTTCGCTGCAGCCATGTGCTCCGGTCTGTGTCTCCCAGGAGCAACATAGCGTGCGAGAATGCTAAGAGGGTATGCGAGGTCAGGTCGTGTGCAGGTCATCAGATACATGAGGCAGCCAACAAGCTCTGGGTACGGGCCACTCGACTCTACGGACTCATCCGAAGGCAGAGCTGAGAGCGAGTGGCGAGTAGGCAGAGGAGTGGCCTGAGGCGAGGAGTACGTGAAGCCGAAGCGCTGAAGGACCTGCTGCACCATGTGTGACTGAGTCAGGGTAATGGTGCGGCGTGCTTTGTCCCGGGTGATCTGCAAGCCAAGGTAGCTGCGCAGTTCACCCAGGTCTGTGCATGTGTGTCTCTTCTGCAGCTCGGACTTCACGTGGGCGAGTCCAGCAGTGTCAGCTGTGGCAAAGACCAAGTCGTCGACGGACACGAGGATGTAGAACGGCGGCAAAGAAGTGTCGGTGCGCAGAAACAGCGACGGGTCGGCAGTAGAGGGAGCAAACCCAAGAGCCGCAAGTGTAGTCCTCAGTGTGTCGTGCCACTCACGCGGTGCCTGGCGGAGACCGTAGACTGGCCGCCGGAGGCTCCACTGGGTGCCAGGAGGAAAAGACCCAGTGAAGCCAGGTGGGCGACGCAGCCAGATCTCCTCGTGCAGGCTGCCCTGCAAGAAAGCAGTGCTGAAGTCAAGAGAGTGCAGCTCGTAGTCGCGGTGAGCAGCTATGTGCAGCAGTACCCGAAGAGTGGTCATCTTCGGGGTGGGAGAGAAGGTCTGAAAGTAGTCAACTCCCTGCCGCTGACTGAAGCCACGAGCCACGTAACGCGCCTTGAAGACAGGCGGAGAACCCGGCGGCCGCTTCACCCTGAAAATCCACATGCCACTGACGATGTTCGCCCCAGGCGGGGGAACCTCGTCAACGTAGGTGCCTGTGGACTTCCAGGAAGCCATCTCTGCGTCCATAGCTGCCTGCCACTGAGAGGAGTAGGGACCCTCTATCGCCTCCGCGTAAGAGCGCGGAGTCGGGATGTCAAGTGCATCCGGGTCTCCCTCAGGGGTAAGCAGTACGGACACGAGATGAGGCAAAGCAGCAGCAAAACACTGGAACTCCTCCTGCCTGTCCTCAAGGACGTCCGTGCCAAGGGCACACTCACCCCCGACGGACGGAGGACAGACAGACTCAGACTCATCGACAAGACTAGCAGCGTAGTCTAGACGACAGCGAGCAGCAAAGTCGACGAGCTCAGCAACTAGGGCAGACGCAGCAGTGGACTCAAAGGAAGGGTCAGTGACGACAGTAGCAAGGAGACGCGTGACAGTAGGACTGGCAGCACGAAGAGAGTCCGACTCCGGGTCAGGAAGAGCAGGAAGAGAGGACTCAGGAGGAGAAGGCAAAGGGGCACGCAGAGGAGCAGTGGACGGACGCAGAGACATCCGGTGCGTGCCAGGGACAGGAGGAGGACGCTGACGCGAACCACGGCCACTAGTGCGAGCAAGACAGACAGGCGACGCAGGGCGAGACGCAGGCTCACGACGCTCAGCCAGACCTCCAGTAGGACCAGTGTAGGGAGAAGGAGCGGGCAGTGTGAAGGCCGGCTGTAACTGTAACTGGGACGGGACAGGCTGTGGACACTCTAAGGGAGGAGGAGGACCAGTAGAAGGCGGGAGACCAAGAACCTGCTGAAGGAGCGGAACGAAGTACGGCCGAGGCCGCGCGGCGACTCCAGACACAGCAGGGACAGCACCAGTTTCCCCAGCGGCAGCACCAGCGCCAGCAGCACCTCCAGCTCCAGTACCTCCAGCAGCACCAGTAGCACCCCCAGCAAGACCGCCTCCAGGACCGACAGCAGTAGCCTCAGCGCCAACACCCTCAGCAGCTCCAGCTCCAGGCGTACCCGCAGGCCCAGCAGCTCCAGTACTCCCAGTACGAGCACCTCCGGGACCCGCGGCACCAGCACCCGCAGCAGTCGAAGAACCTCCAGCTCCAGCAGCACGCCTCCAGCGTCGGGCAAACCACTCTCGCAGCTCCTGTGGAGAGAGTGGCTCCCGCCGAGACGAAGCACCCGGAGAACCTCCAGGCTCAGCACCGCCAGACGCCACACGAGCAGGCCCAGCTCCCTCAGGCTCCGCACCCCCAGGCTCAGGACCTCCAGGCGTAGCACCCCCAGGCTCAGCACCCCCAGGCGTAGCACCCCCAGGCTCAGCACCCCCAGACTCAGCACCCCCAGTAGTAGCACCTCCAGGCTCAGCACCCCCAGGCTCAGCACCCCCAGTAGTAGCACCCTCAGGCTCAGCACCCCCAGGCGTAGCACCCACACGCTCAGCACCCCCGGAGTCAGCACCCCCAGGCTCAGCACCCTCAGCAGCACCAGAGTCACCAGTAACCTCGACAGGCTCGACTGCGTCTACCTGGGACACACCTGAAGGGGCAGGACCCTGAGGGGGGAGGGGGTCTACCGGGGGGGGACCTGGCACAAGGAAGAGCGGTGGCGGGGGGAGGGACGGAGTGCGGTAGGGGAAGAGGCGGTAGTAGGGGACCGACTCGTCAAACGTGACGTCCTGGGAGGACAGAACACGGCGAGAGGTGGGGTGGTAGAACTGCCACCCTGGCGCGTCAGGGGGGAAGCCAAGGAAGACGCAAGGAGCAGCACGAGGGGACAGCTTGTCCGCAGACAAGTCGCGGACAAACGCCCGAGATCCCCAGACACGGAACGCAGACGCATCGCCAACCTTTCCCGTCCACAGCAAAGCTGGGGAGGTCTCCGGCATGGAGACCCTGGGGTGAAGGTTGATCTGATGCGCCGCGTACCGAACCGCAAACGGCCACAGAAAATGGGGGGCAGCCGCATGCATCATGGACGTACGGGCGACGTCCATGACCATGCCAATGCGGCGCTCAGCAATCCCATTTTGCTGTGGAGAGTCCGGAAGCGTGAAGGTCTGGCGGATGCCTCGTGCACGACAATAGGCTCGCAGAAGGCCAGAGGAGAACTCTCCACCTCTGTCAGAGTGCAGACGCAGAACAGGAAAGTCCGAGCCGAAGCTCTGCCTGAGCTGGAGACGAGCTGCGCAGATCCAGTCGATCAACACCTCAGTGACATCACCCTTGCTGCGCAAGGGGAAGACCGTGGTGTAACGCGAGTAGTCGTCAACCACCAGCAGGAAGTAGCGCTCGTGACCCTGTCCACGGACGCGGGCCGGGCCCCACACGTCCATGTGAAGCGTCTGCAGCGGGGCCTCTGTCGGAGGAAACTGGGAGGAGTGAGGGGCAGCCCGCTGCCGCCCCTCGACACAAGGGACGCAGGTAGGGCCGGGCCCCGGAGGAAGGGGAGGGAGGGACCGGGGAAGACCAGAGACAAGGACACGGGAGGCCATGCCTCGGAGACGAAGCAGGGAGGGGTGACCAAGGCGGTGGTGCCAGAGGAGAGTCTCGTGCGACAGGAGGCGACACGAACAGGGGGCAGACTCAGGACCAGACCTGGACGCTGCAGCAAACACCTGACCCGACGCAGCTACCTGACCAGACGCAGTGACTGGAGGAGACGCAGTGGTCAGGGTGTACAGGCTCGACCCCGGCCGACGTGTAAACGTGGCCAGGTGTCGGCCTGTCCGAGCGTCCGTGCAGTGGGTCACCCGCTGACTCGCAGGAGTGAACTGGTGAACCCCCGCATCCTGTAGGTCAGCACCACTCACCAAGTTCGTAGAGAACGAGGGGAGGTAAAGACCAGACAGGGTGCCAGAGGGGGCCGCCGGACACGGGAGGACAGTGGAGAAGTGAGCAAGGACAGGAACCCCAGAGGGGTCTGCCAGAGAGACTGCAACTGGCCGGCCAAGCGGCGTGAGTGTGGTGCGGTCTCGAAAGAAGGAGCGAGAAGCCCCCGAGTCAAGGGTGAAGGTGAGGGAGGCCGAAGCCGACGCAGTACCTGAGAGAGCAGACTCACCAGCACCTGAGTGAGCAGACGCACGAGCACCTAGAGCAGCAGCCTCGCTAGCACCTAGAGCAGCAGCCTCACCAGTACCTAGAGCAACAGTCTCAATGCCCGGGTCGGGCGGAAAACACCGGTAACAGTCACCCTCATCACTAATAGTCACAGCATACATGGCAGCAAGAATAGCATCAAAGTCAAGGTCAAAGACAGCTACACCCACCCTAGACAGCTCGCCCCAGCGGGGGATCTCAGTGGCCTCAGGGAACTGGTGACACCAAGCGTCCGTCAGGCGGCCAAAGCAGCGCTGGGTGGAGTGCGCACCCCCGTACTGCTCACCCGCGCGGTCGCCGGTGCGTAGGACGTAGGTGCACGGACCAGTACCCCCACCCCGCTGGCGTGCAGTGTACCACTCACGGAGCTGCTGAGGGGGGGGGATGTCACGAGTGCGCTGCTGCCGCTGCTGCTGCTGCTGCTGCTGGCGCTGACCACCACCGGAGCCGACCCTCTGCCCAGCGCCACCCCGACCAGCTCCACCTCCTCCGCCGCCGCCTCCTCCACCGCCGCCACCTCCGCCACCTCCGCTCCCACCGCCACCGCCGCCGCCGCCTCCGCCTCCACTGCCGCCACCGACACCTCCACCCCCGCCACCACTCCCACCACCACCCCCACCCCCTCCACTGCCGCCACCGCCACCTCCGCCACCCCCGCCAGCCCCTGCAGCACCCTTGCCCCCTTTGCCCTTGCCGGTGCGGCGTCTCCCGCTCGGGGCAGACGCAGCGCCGACCGACTCGAGACCAACGAGGTCGGCCGCAGCAGCAGAGGCAACAGAGGGCAAAAGGGGGGAGGGGGAACACCCCTCAAAGACGGGGGTGCGAGGGTCACCACGAGAGGCTCCTACAGCGACTATGCTCTTCTCTGCTGCTAGGAGGGCCTTCTCGAGGAGGTCAACGGTGAGAGTGGTGGGGCAAACTGAGAGGAAGTGGTCCCTGACTACACGAAGGGAGTCAGGGAGCCGGGTGACTATGTAGTAGAGGGTGATGTACATGGGGGGGGGGTTCTTGGCGCAGAACTCAGCAGGAAGCGCAGCGCGGTAGCGAGTGTCACTAGTGCGGAGGTGCGTAATGAGGTCAGCGACTGTGGGAAAGGCAGCAAGGTCAGGGAAGAGGTACGGTAGCATGAGGCGGCTCAGTGCAGCAGTGGCAGGGGAGGAGTAGCGCGCAACTACAGCGTCGTACAAGGTGTGAGCACTCTTGTACTAGCTAAAGTGCGCACGCTCAGAGGTAGGCAGGTGGCGACGCACAGCTAGACGTGCAGCAGCATCGCGTGTGGCCCACTGTGAGCGAACAGTGGCGTCGGCATCAGCAGCAGGGGCAGGAGAGGCACCAGAGGTGAGGTCAAAGAGGGAGAGACCGTCTGCCCTATCGCACTGTAAGAAAAGCTGCAGGTCATCTACCCAGACGTCAAAGTCAATGGCCCGACCCTCAGCGTCAAAGGCGAGGACACTAGGGGTAGCCATGACAGCAGTAGACTAGCAGTGTGAACAGTAGGGTAAGGGCAGTGCAGTGATAGAGGCGCTGCTCGTACCGGACAGGGCGGCTCGGGCGGCTCGGCGGCTCGGCGGCTCGGCAGGACGGCGGCTCGGGCGGCTCGGCGGCTCGGGCGGCTCGGGTGGCTCGGGCGGCTCGGCAACTCGGCGGCCCGGGCGGTTCGGCGGTCGGCTGCTGGGCGGCTCGGCGGCTCGGCGGCTCGGCTGCTCGGCTGCAGGACGGCTCGGCGGCTCGGGTGCTCGGCTGCTGGGCGGCTCGGCGGCTGGTGTGGTTGGTGACGACCGCGGCAGCAGTCGCAGAAGCTGTGGCGACTGCTGCTGCAGATACGGCTGCGGCTGCTGCCTCAGGGACGGCGGCTGCCGGCCGATAGGGGCCGCGAAGAGCGGCGGAGAGGCCGTGAAGGGCGCCACGAGGGGCCGTCGAGGGCGGCGACAGGCCGTGAGAAGGCCGCGGAAGGCGGCTCGAGGGGCCGCGAGGGGGGGCCGTAAGGGGCCGACTGGCGACGGGAGGGGCCGAAGGGGCCGCGGGAGGGCCCGTAAGGGTAGCGCGAGGGGCCGTAAGGGCGGCACGAGGGGCCGTAAGGGCGGCACGAGGGGCCGTGAGGGCGGCGCGACGGGCGCGACGGGCCGTAAGGGCGGCGCGACGGGCCGTAAGGGCGGCGCGACGAGCTGTAAGGGCGGCGCTAGGGAGCCGTGAGAGGGCCGCTAAGGGCGACGCGACGGGGCCGTGAGGGGCCTAGCGAGGGCGCGACGGTAGGGAGAGCACACAGGGCGCGACTCGGGCCGGAGCGAAGCGCGCTCCGGGCAGGAAAAAAAAATTTAGTGGTGGTGGGCCCTAGGAATCGTTCCCACTAGGGAACCTGCTCGATACCATGAGAAGAAACGAGGAATGAATGAATAACTAAGGGAAAGTTGGGTACAAATGTGAACCCTAGAAAACTGTACCCCATATGTGCTACCCCACTATAGCCTACAGTAGCTATGTCATATAAATCTGACACCGTCCCCCTCGTTCCTTGCTTTTTTCTGTTGTTCCTCCCTTGTTTCTGCCTCTCTCTCATGCTCTCTTCCATGCCCATTCCGTACAGTGAATACATGTCCTGGTGCAGGAAACAACACATCTCTCTTCACTCTCCTAACCCCATCCCATCTATCTCCTGCTATTCTGCACACATGAACAATGTCCGTTGCGTTGCCTTATATGCCCCGTTCCAGATTTCAGAAATTCCACCTCCGAATAAGGGTGCTTTCTCCAATCGGCTGGTAGTTTTCCTGCAAAGTTGAGATCCTTGTGTCTACCTAACGCATGGCCTTCATGCTAACCTGTGCAGATTTCTTTCTGGCAATCAGCTCACTGGCACAATTCCCACCGCAATCGGCAACCTTAGGAAGCTAGTAGAGCTGTAAGCCCCTTTGCTTGGCTGTGTTCCCCGTTCTGCCCCTCCCTCCAACCTTTTCCACTCCATTTGACGCCCCACTTTGCATTTTGCATTTCGCTGCACATAGCTTGGGTAGAGTTACGCACGCAACCTTAGTCTGGGTGCCTATCTAAGGTCAGTCAACCCTACGTGTGGTTGGATATCCACCTTTGGCCCGAATAGACCCCCAAGGCTGAGTTTTAAAACCAATGAACTCTTAAAAACTCTTGGCTCACCGTTAGTTGATATTATCTGAACCCTGCCCTAATCTTTGAACCTCAACTTATTGGGGGGGAGCAATAATGTTGAAGATCCCAACCAAACCCCTCTGTTTTCAATGAACCGCCCACGTCTCATGTAATTTATTGCCAACTCATCAATCCTTAATCGCTGTCAATACTTTTGGCTCACACCCCTACAAGATCTAGGTTTGCTGCAACTCCTGACATGAATCTCGTGCAGATCCCTTTCTGGCAATCAGCTCACTGGCACAATTCCCACCGCAATGGGCAACCTTAGGACCCTAACATTCATGTAAGCCCCTTTGATTGGCTGCGTGTGTTCCCCATTCCGCCCCTCCCTTCAACCTTTTTCCACTCCGATTGATGCCCCACTTTGCATTTTGCGTCTTTCAGCACATAGCTTGGGTAGAGTTAGGGCGCGTAACCATTTTGCACCTGACGGTTCGAACTTCGGACCGTCCGTGCTGGCGAAATGTAACTAGCTTCGTGAACTGTCGTTGGGACATTCGCTGAGGTGTTGGCGACGTCGCCAACAAAACGGACTGTCGTGACACTTTTTTCACATTTCCAACGGTCCGAAATGTGAACCGTGGACAGTCCAAAACCCAAACGGACGGTCCGCCAGTCCTGGCTAGATATTGGCGGGCGAAATTGGATATATAGTACCTCCTTACGATTGGCGAACGAAGCATTCATGCGAACTAAATTACGAAGATACAGAGCCTTTAGCGAGGCTACAGTGATCGCAAAAATCTACAACCCCAAAAAAGTGTCACATTCGCTTTCGGACAGTCCGAAGTTGCAAAACTTCATTTTGGACGGTCTCGTTCTCGATAATAGGACCGTCCGCTTCGTTTTGCGCGGACTGTCCGTCGAAATCGTAAAATGCAAAATGGTTACGCGCCCTTACGCAACCGACCTTATTTTGGTTGCCTATCTAGGGTCAGTCAACCCTATTTGTGGTTGGAAATCCATCTTTGGCCTAAATAGATCATAGACCCTCAAGGAAAATTAATGAACTCCAAAAAATATTGGCTCACCTTTAATCGAGATTATCTCAACCCTGCCCTAATCCTACAACCATAACTTTATTGGTGGGGGGTAATAATGTTTTAAAATCCTTCAACTATTCTAATTCACTCCCCTACAAGATCCTAGAAGAACCACGTACGTATCCCACGTGTATTCCACCCCGGGCTTGCTTAGCCGTATTCCGTGTGCCTCCAAATGCACCCACTCTGCCAGCTCTTTCCATGCTCCTTGTGCCTCTCTGCGCTTCTTTTGCTGGCTGGCTTTGCCGTCCCCCCCCCTCTGCTCCTCCTGATTCCCGTCTGCCTGGCTCTTCTGTGCCCTCTGCACCCATTGGCACCCCTTTTGTCACAGAATGTACGAGTAAACGGAATAGAATCGTGACATGTTTTAGTGAGGTGTTCTGTTTACATGAGTCGTCTTTTTTTATTCGCGTCGGCCAATTCAAATTGCGACATCTTCCCGTTTCCCAGAACGCTGTGTTTCACTATAAACGGATCGTTCCTTATTGGTATGCTAAGGTCGTGCATGGATGGACTCATCACCTCACTGCGTCAATCCTCCCTGCAATAAAGATCCTCACCTCGCAAGTCTGTAAAACCTGTATAACAAGGCAATGCACATGGTCCGGTTCTGGTGGAACCTGGCTGAACCGGCGGGTGTAGTCGACCCCATCCACTTTGGCCGGGCCTACCAGCCTGCTCATGGCTCTATGTTCAAGTCCTCAATACTAAATCTGAAGGGGGGCATATGGTTTTTTAGAATTCTCAAAAATCATATGCGTCAAAATGGTGTTGATCGAGCCAAGTCAAAGGGCAATGCTTGGTCAGATCAGATCTGCTGAAAGTTTCAATTGGTGGGTTGGAGATTTTGCCTGATCACATCTAGGTAGGGTTGGGATACTGGTGAAACATCCAACCCACAAAAACTACGAGTAGACAAGCTATGATACAGTAATCATATTTAAATGCTGTATTCTAGCTTCTTCTCCTCCCCTCTCTGCCATTTTCCTCCTCTCGATGCCAGTCCAAACCCGTGCTCACTCTCCATTGACCTCTCTTCTCCCTTATTCTCTCCTGCTATCTTTATTTTTCATCCATCTCTTTTTGAGATTACACCTTTCTTTCTCTCTCCCCTACCCCCTGCAGCGATCTCTCGCGCAACTACCTCACAGGCCCCCTTGTAAAACTCTCGGGCATCAAAGCAGACCTCTCCAACAACTACCTTTCGGGTGTGATGCGACGTTCTGAAGCCAACTGCAGCATACACAGCATCGTAGCCAACTGCTTCACACAAGAAAAGGCCTGTGGTCAACTACAGCGGCCACCAGCGCAGTGTCTGGCTTTCTGTGGCGTCTCTCCAACCACTGCTGCCTGTGGTGGTCGTGGCGTGTGCTACCCAGACGGGCCCAGTTTGGTGCCAACGTGCCTGTGTGGTGCACGGTCCAAGCAGTTTGGATTACTCCGCTGTGTCTCATTCACAGGAGGTGAGCAGCGATTGTAGCATGCTAGTCGCATGTTATGCTTTACGAAGAAGAATAAGGCACTGAGTCTAAGGACGTCGTAGTTTTGGTGCTCCTAAGTGATGCACTTTCTATCCATTTCCTCTACTTTGTAGCTCGCACACATCTAGTTAAACCATGCTCTGCTGCACTTACCGCAGGCTAATCATACTTGTTGAGCATGCTGAATCATGGTGCCATCACCATAGTCAAGGCACAGACCCATATCTACGGACGTCGCTCCCATAAGGTTTGACCATATGATCCGATTTGCACAACTTAACACATACACATTCCGATGCTCTCCTCCCACTCACTCCCATCCTTCCTCTGCCCCATGCACCGCTGCCCTTCCCTCGCAACTCTCCAGCCACCTCAAGGGGAATTCTCCCACCATTCACGGTTCTCACCAAGGGAACACAGCAGGAAACAGTGGGGAAGTTTGCAGGAAAGCCTGTGACCCTATTCATCTACCCGCCTGGTGTGACCTCAAGATGTGGCTTGGAGTTGGCATTCACTGCCAACTTCACCTTTGCTCTCAAGCGCCACTCTGGTCGCGCGGGGCCCAGCGGCTTTGCGTTTGTGATTGCCGCAACGGCCAAGGCAGGGAAACCAGGAGGTGTGGGGTACAGCGGGATGGGAGCTCGGAGCATAGCCGTTACATTTGACATCAAAGAGAGTCACCAGCGCGTGGGGCTGAACATGAATGGTAAAGGGGAACCTGTGGTGTCGAAGGTTTCACCATTCATGTTCACGGATGGCGATGCATACACAGCGTGGGTGGATTATGAGCCTGGGGATCCGGGCACCTTTCGAGTCTTCTTGGCGAGCTCGAACGAAAAGCCAGAGGAGCCGCTGCTGCTGCAGAAGGGTGTGTCGCTGTGTACTGTGCTGCGGCCGCGGGTGAAGCAGCAGCGTGCCGCGTTCTCGTTTGGGTTCACGGCGTCTACTGCTTTCCAGCTGCATGGCATTCTCTTCTCCGCTGTACAAATAGGCAAGGCTATTCTGGGCAGGTGGGATGACGCTGACTGCCTTGATGATAAATTCGGGGTGGTGGTGGTGGATGGTTGCTGGTAGTGATGGCAATGGTTTATGATGAGAAATAGGCAGGAATAAGAATTCGATCTAGGGTATTTTCACTTTCATTCCTCATTCATATGAAGCATTTCGAAGAACGACGAATCAACTCGTGAGGTTTGGATTGTGCGGGATCTACTTCTACGGTCCAAGAAAGAAGTTCAAACTCCAACTTCCTCTCGTACCCTTTTTTTTTTCATTTCCAAAATCTGGCATGAACGCTGGGTCGAACCGAACTTGAACGGTTCGGCCAAATCAACATGTTTGACTTGAACCCGTTCGGGTTCGTTTCGACCATCCCTCTGGCCCAACTCGGTTCCTTTCGAGCCAATTTGGGTTCAAGCCTTGACTCATCTCTGATGAACAATACGCTATGTAATGGGTTTTCAGTCGAGTCTTTGCTGGGCACTGATGATTGTGTCTCCTGCCATGGCTAGGCATTTATCGCATGGTGGTTAGTGGTAGCTATTTAGCACGAGCTTGCCTTTGCTACCCACTCTTGTGGTGGCTCTCTCCCTATCCAAGACCCAACCCCCACTCTCTGGCTTCTGTGCTTATCTTTCGTCTTGTGTTTTCCTCAACAGGCGCCCCTGCATCCAAGGTCGTCCAGACCAAGGAGCAAGGTGAGCTACATGTCATGTGGCAACACAGAACCTTCTATATGTTCAGACATTTATTTTGCTCGCATATCGTCCATAATTTCCCCACCACGTCGCCATCGGTCACTGTTAGTAATCTACGTGCAAAACCACCGAGAAAAGCTGAGCTAGCTTTGATTGTGCATTCCGAAGGGGGATGGTTGATTACGTCACCAAGGTGCAGACAACCCATAGGGAGCTCGAGCAGCTGGAAACTGTCTTCCCCAAGCAAGGCAAGACTGTGGAGAGTCACTGTACACCGGGAGCTGAACTACGGTAGGAAGCACGCGTGGTACGAATGGTCGTAGTGTTTGCTTGTGTTCTATCTACATCCGCATTCACAGGGAAAGTTTGGCAAGAATTTCACTAGCAAAAGCTGGATACAATTATGCAAGAATGATATACGCAACAATGACTACATCATATGCAATAGCACACAGGCAGGTCGACCACCAGCGCAGCAAAGTCGGTGACCTGCCAGAACTGCAGGTTGGCACCGTGCCAGCGTTGCTGAAAGGCGGCCTGCCAACAGAGCAAGTCGGCGGCTTGCCAATACTGCACCAAGGTGGCTTACGAACACTGCAACGCTGCAACCCCAGGTGACTGTAAGTGCATGTGTGCCGTAGGTGCTTGTAGATGTTGTGCACGTCGTGCATTGCCACGAACTTTGCGTAGGTGCCAAGTCGGCCACGTGCCGATGGTTGCGCCTAGTGGGCCACATCAACCTCGGGATACCACCTCGCAGGTCGACTTCACCAAAATCACCAGGCCACCGCGCACCTCCGCAGAACTTCGTCGCCCTCGTTACACAATAGGCCGCGCAACGTCCTCGGCCCCGTCGGTCGGCGTCCACAAGTCGGCGCCCTCCGGTCGACGGCCTCCTTCGTCGACCACCCATTTGAAGTTGGCCGTCGGCTTCCCGTCGTCGGCGGCGTCGCAGTGGTCTCCCGCAGGTCGACCAACTTTGTCGAACTGCTCGCCCAGGTCGGCGTCGACCACTGCAGGCGGTCGGCTGCACCTCTTGCGCACCCGACCGTGAAGTCGGCTTCGCCCAAGCGAGGGCCAACTCCTGTCAACACATACCTCTTCCAAGAACCGACTTCACCATCCATTGTAAAGGCTCCTCCGCAGTTTCAAGTCCTGCCTTCCCATTGGAGACTGTGTCTGGAATGTGTGTACCTTCACTCCGCCAAGTGGGTCACCAACAAGCGTCTTGCTCGCTTCACCAGCAAACTTGGCGGTTTCAGCCGAGGTCATTGAAGATTGCTTCTAACTCCCGTCTTATACGTGTCAAATCATTTCTGATATGCTCTGTAACACACACACACACACATACATACACACACACATACATACACACACATACACACACACACACACACACACACACACACACACACACACACACACACACACACACACACACACACAACAATCAATTTCTCACATGTCAAACTTCTTTGCAATCAATTGGAGCTTGCAAGGAATTGGGTTCAGTGATTGTGACATCATAGGTCCAGACCGTGCCATGCCTTTCAACCACTACCCATCCACATCTCCCTTCATCTCCACCCCTTCCCACCCACCCCTCACAGCCCTCGGCCTCTCATTGTCAGAGTCCACATTTGCACCATCTCGAGCCAGTCCCTTTTCGCGCTATGTGAGTGCTGACTTCAAGCTGTCGGCCACCAAAGCGGACTCGTGGAGCATTCGTGACTTCCACACGTGGGATAATGTGCCCTTCCTCAACTGGCCTGTCAAGAACCAAAATGACTGCAGTGAGTGGAAAGATAATCACAATATTTTCACTTCCGTGTGTTCACTGCAGTAAGTAAAGTACAAAAATAGGATTCAACAAAACAAATGCTGGAGATTCCATTCAAATTGTCAAGACTTTGGATTGATCAGGTTAGAGAGATGAGAAGTCTACACCTAATCAAGACAAGGAACCTTATATACTGTAACTCAAAGCCTGCTTTTCTTCGTCACTCCAACCTGACTGAATGCTTTACCTTTCCTGCTCAGATGCGTGCTGGGCATATGCGGTGGTGGCGAGTGTGGAGGCGGCATACGGCATTGCAAAGCAGCAGAGCGCTCCTCGGCTGTCAGTGGAGGGTCTCTTTGCGCTCATGGGTCTCACTGATTCAGACAAGTGCTCTGCTGGCGGCTCCCCCACCCAGGCTTTTGAGACGCTCACAGCTCTCGATGCCGCCAGTGGTCTCACAGTTGACAGTGACCCGGTAGGGTAAACAGAATGAAGACGTAGTATGTATCATGTGAGGTGGGATAAAGACATCAAAGGTTTATGGGTGTGGGATTTGTGGAGGGTAATTCACCTTGCCCGCTTGGATGCTCTTGGGCTTGAAACTAGAAGCCAAATCACCTCATCCAATCAGTCAGGAGAGTTTCTATACTTGGCCGAGTGATTGGTTGCTGATTCGTAAAACCACCATCTGCCATGGTGGAAATTATTCCGTGTGCCCTGCATCAGGAGGAGCCACGGTTGCACCACTCTCTAGTTTCACAACTTTGTCAAGCCCCCTCAAACTAACCCACTTCCCATCTTTTCCCATCCAACAATGCTGCCCCTCTCGTAGTCCCAGGCAACAACAGCACTATCAGCACCATTTGCACCGCTCTCTAGTTTCATAACTCTGCCAAGCCCCCCCAAACTAATTTACTTCCCATCTTTTCCCATGCAATGCAACAATGCTGCCCTCTCGTCCAACAATGCTTCCCTCTCGTGGTCCCAGGCAACAACATATCCGGTGCAGGCGTTTGAACGAGCGCAGTTCAAGGGGTATGTGGGGCTCATGCTGGCAGTGCAGCGGCAGCCAGTGGTGGTTCACATTGAGGCGTCTCCAACCTTTATGCTGTATGATGGGGTGAGTCGCTGAAACTCTCACTCAGTCTCATGCATTGGACACTGTGATGTGCGGTCCTTGTGTTGAGAGTCATCGCCTATATGGCAGATACTCCTGGTGCTATTATGCTATGATTTTGGATCGTACAGACGAAGTACCATCACTTTGCAGTGCTTCCTCCTGTCACCCCTTCCACAGCTTCTTCATACCCATAGGACTCTGCTTCTTGAACTCCTCATCTATGTTCGTTGTCGCCCCATTTCGATTCAGACATTCAAGTACCAGGATCCTGGTTGCTACACGGGCAATCTCAACCACGTTGTACTTGTTATTGGCTACTTCATTACAAGAAACGATGGCAGCCAGAACCGCATTGCTCCTCCGTTTTGGATCATCCGCAACTCGTGGGGAGAGGAGTGGGGCAAGAGAGGGCACATGCGCATGGACATTCAGGGAGGGGATGGCGTGTGTGGCATTAACGTGCTACCTGGCATCTACCCTATCGTCAAGAGTAAGTCATATCTACTCGGTCATATCCACCTCATTACCAAGCAAGGGTGGCATACTACAAAGCACGTAAGGGGTTCTTAAGTGGCCCTGTTTCACTCTGCAAGCAAGCCGAGAATCTGAATTTTCTTCCACTAGTGGGTGGTCGGTCATGGCATCATACCTGTTACATGTGCACTGAATGGCGCTTCGCCACTGTGGATACTTGTTAGCTGTTTGTTAGCTGGCGACTGCCAACCTTCATTCTCATGTTCCTCAAGTGTGTCCTCTCTGACACCTCCCTGTTCCAGGCGACCCCTGCGGCCAGAGCAGCTACAAGGGCGATGGGGATTCGCAGCCCAGCATGAACCCGTGCGGTCGCTTCCAGTGCCAGGGGACGACAGAGACCACCAACATCTGCACCTGCAATATTCCCACTGCTCCTGTGCAGCCCTTTGTGGAGGTTGAGAATGGATACGGCTCCAACACATGTGCTTATGGTGAGTTCTGCAGCAATTGGGCAGATGAGTAGAAGGGCAAGTAGGTTGGTCTCTCGCTGAAGTTTGTCTGGCTGTTTTAGCATGCATAAGTTCTCAAATGTATGCGATGGTTGCCATAGAGAACGAGGGCAACGAGGTGAGAAACAAGACTCCTCTCAAAATTCTGTGCTCTGCAAAGTTGGTACTCTGGCCCACTTCCGATGTGTGTAAGAAGTCTCCAAGCTGCAGGGGCCAGAGGTTTGGTTGCCGTCTGGCTGGATGGGAGTGCACAGCCCATATACCCCTTCTTCTTTCCCCTAGTTTCCCACTCATTTTTATCTGAAGTACCATATCTGTCTCAATGCTCTGCACCATAAGCCACCCACCCACCCCAGAACACGTGTGGCAGTGGACGTGTGTGGGTCAGTCTGTAAGATTTTTGAGTCCACTCATAAACTGACTCTCTTCTTCCAATCTCCACCTTCCTCAATCTCTGCACACATGTGGCACAGGACGTGTGTGGGTCATACTTCAAGAATATTTTGTCGACTCAAAAGATAACTTACATCTTCCAATATCCGCCTTCCCCAATCTCTGTAATATCCGCCTCCCCGGAACACGTGTGACAGTGGACGTGTGTGGGTCTTCCAAAATCCACCGTCTACAATCTCTGTACTATCCTCCACCCACCCACCCTGGTGCACGTGTGGCAGTGGACGTGTGTGGGTCATACTTCAAGAACCCCTGCTACGTGGGAGCATGCATCAATGATGGCAAGGGCTCCTACTCCTGCGTCTGCCCTCCCAACCACGTTCAGAGCACAACAATTGACGGCTTCCCCACCTGCGATCCAAGTAGGGGGATTAAATATGTCTGTAGGTCTATTTTGCTTTTCTTTTTTCTTCTGTTTCTGCAAATCTTAAATTGCTCTCTGACTCTTTTTCAATGCCTCTCTCTCACTCCCATTTCTTGTCTGCAGCCAACACCACGGCCACCACAATGACAGTCAGTGGTGACAACTGGTGGTGCTCTGATGTTCATCCCCTTGTTGGCCTCTCACTGATTGACTTCACTGACCAAAACATAGTAAGTGATGAGGTGAAGAGGTGATGCTGTTATATGCCAACCACCATCCGTCATTTGAATTGCACTTTCCATATTCACTTGGTTTTCTCAAAACGCCACCGGTTACATCTCACTTCCTTGTTCCGGCTTTTCATTGACAAGAAGACTCCTAGAATGTTCTATTGCGTATCAAGGAGTGACGACCCTACTCTCACCAAAGTCCCAGAAAGGAGTGAAGGTCCTGCCATGTGACCTTGCCCATGTGACCTTGCCCATACAAAACTCTTTTCCATGCACGTGTCTCCTACTTCAGGGCATTGACTTCAGCCAGCCGTTGCCCAAGGGCAGTGTTCTTCAGCTGGATGGTACTCCTGCCACACCCTGCACTGCCTTCTTCTACTCCCTCAATGTGAGACCTGCCGCTTTCACCCAACCAACTCACCTTCTCAGCTCAACATATTGCATGATTGTCAATGCAAGTGAGCAAGATCCAATCATCTGTGCATCCCTATTCTTGCCTCTCTCCAACCCTACAGGGGGACACCTGTGCCTACATCAGCAGACCGCTCAACTTCACAGAACCTGATCTCACCGCACTCAACCCCGGCCTTGACTGCTCCAAGCCCATCAAAGCCGGCCGCTCCGTGTGCATCGAGCGCAGTGCTGCCTTCGCATTCACCGTACCCGAGTGTGTGAGATACGGCACGCTCACACCCCAAGACACGTGCGAGCGGCTGCTTCAGAGGACTGGCACTTCACCAGGAGGTGTCAGTGCCATTGAGAATCAATGGGCTGCACTGTACCGCAACAATCCTGGCCTCACTTGCTCTGCCACTATCCCTTCCTCTGCCTCCGCTGTCGGCAGCAACATTGGTGTACAGGTGCGGACTGTGAGGGCTGGGGGGAAACTCTCTGGGATGGGGGAGCACGGAATGGTGGGCAAAGGTAAGAGAGCTTTGCACTGTTCCCGAAAGACCTCGTGCAACTATGATGCATCCCTTGTTAGTCTGCTTCGGTTTCTCCGCCAACCTTAGTTATTCCTGAGGCTCCGTCCCATGCTTCTATGATCCCAGATTTGCCTCACAGCAGAGTACTGGTCGTTCACGATGGGGATATGCAAGAAGGGTAGGATCAAGCCTGTGCAGCCATCAATGCCATGCTCAGGTGCTTACCGCTTCTATGGTGGAACTACCTCAACCGCAACTGCACAGTTTTGCAACTACAATGGTAGGTCTTGCTCTGGTATTGTAGGAGCAAGGTCTATTTGCGTACCATCGACATTCTGAGTTGACCTTTGACTAAATTATGCTACTCATATCAGGCCCTAGGGGCTTCTTTGAGGTGCCTTCAAAGCTGTGCCAGGAGCCATTATGCAGGACAATCTTACATAAGGTCATGAAACATGTACACAAATGGTTGTGCAGTATAATAGCGCAAATGTGGAGTGTTACCTTTCCCAATAGCACATTGCTCGCTTTGATTCCATGTACCATATTGTGTACAGAAGCCCAAATGAAGTAACGTACGTCTCATCACTGATCTCTATTTTTCATCACCAATCTCTCTAATTATCAGGGCAGTAAATAGCTTATCAGTTCAGGCATGACTCAAGAGTCATAAGGTTTTGGTGCTGGTGCAGGTTTTAGCAAAGACTCAGGGCCTGTTTGACCTGTCACGAAGACCACCTCCATGAATACAGCACCGACTGGAATCTTCGCTGCAAGTGTAGTGTGCAATTGATACACTGAAAACATCCGATTCGTTAAGCAGGTGATCAAGCCACCTCAATTCTCTGAAACCAAAATATATTATCTACCATACACATCAACCACCAGACACATGCTTTGTTGTCTTATTCTTATGTGTCCCCCCCACCACACACTTACACACAGACACCACAAGACAAGCGATCCTGCTTAAGTCTATAGAGTGACAAATGAAGCCACCACTGTGCGAAGCTTCTCATTCACCTTGCTCCAGCGACGCTCATTTTCCCCAGTTGTCAGCGTGTAGAACTTGCCTGCACCACGACCACAAACAAACACACACACACACACACACACTCACACACACACACACACACACACACACACACACACAGACACACACACACACACAGATTCAGCCAGAGAAAGGATACAGTACCATACACAAGAAAAGTGCAGGACAATGCTACCGAGTGGCTATCATCCCACAAGTGTAAAACCAACAGAGATTCCACTCGGCCCCTACTTCTACCATCTTCTCTGCCCCTGCAGTCTGCTGCTACTGTACATGCAGCAAGCTTGCCGCAGCACGTACCGTTGGCAATGGTGATTTTGCCAAGAGCGTGGCGAGTGTAGCTGGATGCCTGCGCCACAAACTCAAAGTCATAGTACGTGCGCCCGTCCAGCTCCCTCTGTGCGAGAGCATGGTGTAAAGGAAGGATAGAAAGGATGGAAAGGGAGAGGAAGATGCCAAGCTAGTGAGCGGGGGAGCACAACGGGAAGATAGAAAGGAGGTGCACGGCAGCAGCTGTCGTGTGTGTGTCTGTCCAACTCCCTCGGTGTTGGTGCAACCCTACGGTTTGCACTCGGCTTGTTGTCCGTGTGCGTGCATGTGTGTGTGTATGGAATGGTATGAGGGCATGGGATAATATATATTTCATGCTTATAATTGTGTGTGAATGTTGAGTCATGATGTCGAGTGTGTGTGTCGAGTCAATAGCGAGTTATCGCTAGACGCGTATTACGCGGTCGTTTGTGTCTCGCGCGCGGTTTCTATTTTGTCGTGCGCGGTTTCTATTTTGTCCTGTGTCGAACGTTCCGTGTGTCGCAGGTGTGTGCAGCAGACCCATCAAGAACTCAAGAATGATTTTGTGATGAAGAGCCCGAGCCTTGGTGTCAAGCCTCAAGTGATTTCGAAGCTTGCCAAAAGGGTACACCTCAAGATATTGAAGATAGTTACATTACTTTGTGTAGTGTAACATTTCACTTGGTGTAGGCCCTAGTGAAGGGTAGTTTCGAGACCCTTCGTGGTTGGGGACAGTGTGGCACTGTTCCACATCACTGTACCTCGGCTCTTGGGGTTTGTAGGAGCTGGGAGTCATTCCCAACTCGTAACTCTTCCTAACTCTTCCTATCTTGTGTTCTAAGACTATAATGGCTGCCATAGTGCCGTTCGTTCAAACTGACGCTGTGTCGTCAATACTTGGTGAAATAGTGCGATCTCAATTGCCTATTGTAGGCGACAATAAGACGCTCCAGATCCAAGTTGAATCAAGTCATTTGAAGCTGTGACCAGAACGCTATGAACGTTTGAAGCCGCTGTGCAGAAATCCGACTGTGCACTCTATCTTTCGTTTTAGGCACATTGGAGCCTACTGTGACTATAACAAGTGGTATCAGAGCCCCTTGGAGCAGTTTCGACAATTGCTGGACCTGAGGAAAGGGGTGGCAGAGGTGCTGGTGGCAGTGGAGAAGCCCAAGCTCAAGGCCAACCCCGTGACTCAGCCATGGCGCCCGTGTAACCAAGTGTTGGCCCATCTAGGGACGAGCCTAGAGTGTTTGGCCTTGACAAGTTCAACGGTGACAACTTTGCTGAGTGGTCCTTCAGAATGGAGAACGTGTTTGATCACTATGACCTGCTGGAGGTGATGGAAGGAACGGAGAAGCGCCCCGAGAACGACCCGGAGAAGAGCCCGTGGGTGCGGAAGAGCGCATAAGGCTACCTCCTACTAGGGCAAGCGTTGGGGAGCAGCCAGATCCGTCACATCAAGCCTTTCCAGTGTGAACCAGAGAAGGGACCAAAGGCATGGGCTGCTCTCAAGGGTGTACACGCTCCTGCAACAGCGGCGGTAGCTGTGGTGTTGGAACGGCAAATGGCGACACTACGAATTGAAGAGGATGAAGCGGTTGAAGAAGGGGTGCAGAAATTCTTCGACTTGTTGACGCGGCTTGAGGGAGCTGATTTGAACTATAGTGAGCTCCAAAAGAAGACCAAGTTGCTGGCCCTACTCCCTGAGTCATGGTCCTCACTCATCATCAACCTTAATCGCGACTTGCCCCGCCTCTCGCTTGAAGACGTGAAGCGAGCTATCCTTCAAGAGGATTTCCGCCGCCGTGAGTTGGCGAGTGCGGATGGCGCTGGGGCAGCGAGCATCGGCCGTGGATATGGTCGAGGAAGAGGCAGAGGACGAGGGAGAGGAAGGTTTGGTGGCAGCAACTTCGGCGGAGGCCGCAGGAGTGGCGGTTACGGCAGCGACGACAAGAGCTACGGACGCGGTCGCGGCCGATTCGACGGCGAGTGTCACTATTGCCACAAGAGCGGACACATGTGGCGCGACTGCTACAAACTCCCTGATGGTTGGACCCCTGCTCAAGGCCAAGAGGGTAGAGGAGCAGGAGGAGGGAGAGGACGAGGCCGTGGAGGCCGTGGCGGTCGCGGTGGCGGAGCTGCAAACATGAAGAGCGGAGACAACGACAAGGACCCGAGCGACGATCGATACCCGGGTCTATTCTACTTCGTGTCGACGCAAGTACCGGCTGGTCCAGAGAAGGATGAAGGCTTTGAGGAGCCAGCAGCTGTGGGGAAGGTGACCCTACACCCCCTGGACTATTGGGTGATTGATAGTGGCACTACCTATAGCATGACACCTCGCCCGGACTTGCTCACCGAACTCGAGCCGTCACCGGTGAAGCATGTCACATCGGCTTTGGGGCAGCGAGCAGAGGTGAAAGGCATGGGCAAGGCCATGTTCAAGGGTGCTGATGGGAAGATGGTGGGCCTCAAGAACGTGCTTTGGGTGCCCAGCCTTGCTGCAAACCTGATTTCCGTGCGGCGGTTGGCAAAGGCCGGCATGGACACGAACTCGAAGGGAGCCAAGACCTACACCGCAAGGCTTGGCGATCGAATTCTTTGGGACCTTCATGAGGACAGGGATGTCTACAACGAGATGTGGCAGATCCCAGTGGTCCCTATGCCTAAGGAGAGGCAAGTGGCAGCAAGCATCAGCACCAAGGATGGAGCGGTCGGTAGCGACGATGGCGCGAACGGTCGCGCTAAGGAGAATGAGCTCAAGAAGAGCAAACCTGGAGGGACCAGCAAGTTCAGTGAACCTAAGGAGAGTGGTGCAGCAACCAAGGAGCAGCAAAAGGGTGAGGAGAACCCAGAGGCAGCAGTGGAAGAGGACTACGGAGAGAGTATGTGGGGCGCTATTGCGAGCGCGGCATTCTCCAATCCAACTTCGGCTACGGGGGAGTGTGATTGGCTCACCTTGCATCGGCGCATGGGGCATGTGGCCCTGCCCATCTTGCAGCAGCTAGTGAAGAATGAGATGGTTGCTGGCATACGTGTGAAGGGGGAGCCCGATGAGGTGCTTGGCTGCCCGACGTGCATTCAAGCCAAGTTCACCCGGTTTCCGTTCCCTAGTTCGGAGGCAACGGCAAAGGCACCGCTTGATGAGGTGGTGATGGACGTGGTGGGCCCCCTGAAGCTTGGAGCTGCTGGAGCTGAGTATTTTCTCACCATTGTCGACGTCTACACCCGCATGACTTGGGTGTACGTGCTGGCCAAGAAGAGCGACTGAAACGTTGAAGACGGATTGGTTCCCGATGGTGGAGCGGCAACAAGACCGTCTAGTCAAGTCAATCCGCACCGATCGAGGGGGAGAGTTCTTGAGCAAGGAGTTTGGGTTGTGGCTGAAGAAGAATGGTATTCGGCACTCCCTCACCATGCCATACTCCCCTGCAATGAACGGCATCGCCGAGCGAGCGAACCGCACAATCACGGAGGCGGCACGCGGGTTGCTCATTGAAGCCGGGCTACCCGACTATTTCTGGCCTGATGCGGTGCGGAGCGCGTGTGTGGCCAAGAACAGAGCCTTGACTCATGTGGGAGCAGACAAATGGGTGCCCTATGTGGAGTGGCTAGGAAGGAAGCCAAAGGTGGATATGCTTCGGGTGTTCGGGTGCATGTGCATGGCGCTCGTGCCTAAGCATCTTCGGCACAACAAGCTTGGTGCCAAGGCGGTGTGGGCCGTGCACTTGGGCATGGCTCAAAACAGCAAGGGATGGCTTCTTTGGGACCCATTCACCAAGCAGTTCTTGGTGAGCAGGGACTGCAAGTTCATGGAGAACTTCATGTACAAGGATTGGAAGGCGGAGAATGAGGCGAAGATAGGCGTGCGGTTTGGGGAGGTGAAGAGTTCCGGTTTGGAGCATGTGGAGCTGCCTTTGGAACTGAGCAGCGGCAGCACAACCACAAGGCAATCCTCCCTTGTGAATGGGGGAGAGGAGGCCAATGATGCAGAGGAAGAAGAGGAGGAGGTGCAGCAAGTGAGCGAGCGTGCACCGTCACTTCCTTCCCGTACTACGAGTGCTCCACGGATTCGAGCCACACCGCAGCAACGCCAAGGTCTTCAAGTCCCTGCAGCTGAGGAGGAAGGAAGGGGGAAGAGGAGAGTTCAACCCCCTAATAGGCTGACCTATGATGCGCCGGGAAAGCAGGGCAAGACAGCCCTGGCCGGAGCGGCAATGATGGTCGGAGACGACGAGGAGAGTGACTACGAGGAGTGTGCCTTCGCGTTCTTCTCTCCGGTGGAGATGCCGGGAGAACCAGCAACTCTCAAGGAGGCTCTGGAGAGTAGTGATGCTGAGGAGTGGAAGAAGGCCATGGAGAGTGAGCTGAAGAGCATCGAGGAGAATGACACGTTTGAATTGGTGGAGCTACCGGAGGGGCGTACGGCGATAACGTCCAAGTGGCTCTTCAAAATCAAGTCGGATGCCGACGGCAAGATCGAGCGCTACAAGTCTAGGCTTGTAGCCAAGGGGTACCAGCAGAAGGAGAAGGTGGACTTCAAGGAGCTGTTTGCCCCTGTGGTGAAGCCGACGACGCTGCGAACCCTATTCGCGGGAGCCGCCATCAAAGGATGGGTAGTAAAGCAAATGGACATCGTAACGGCATTCCTTAACGGCATCCTTGAGGAGGAGATTTTTATGGCGCAGCCAGAGGAGTTTGATGATGGTAGTGGCAGAGTGTGGAAGCTGAAGAAGGCCCTCTATGGGCTGAAGCAGGCCCCTAGGCAATGGTACATGAAGCTGCGCGAAGTGTTGGAGGGGATCGGCTTCACTCCCTCAACGGCCGATCACTCCTTGTTCATGCTTGGCGAGGGGGAGCAGAGGAGTTTCATGGTGGTTTATGTGGATGACATCCTCATTTTCTCACCCTCTTCTGACCTTGTGAAGGAGGTGATGCTGAAGCTTCAAGACAAGTTCAAGTGCAAGGCCCTTGGTGACGTGAGCTTCTACCTTGGGCTCCACATCGAACGAGATGTGGAGAAGCGGTGCATGCGGGTGCATCAACGAAAGTACCTGGAGGCATTGGCTGCCAACTTTGGGCAGAGTGAAGGCCATGTGGCTACACCCTTTCCCTCTGGGTTCAAGTGTGTGAAGGGACCAGAGGAGGAGAGCGTTGGTGAAGAGGAGAGGCGCCGATTTCACTCGTTGGTGGGCAGCCTCATGTATGCGGCGGTAAACACCCGACCGGACGTCGCATTTGCTACCGGGCAGCTGGCTAGGGTTGTGCAATGCCCTAATGAGGAGCAGGTAGCAGCTGGAATGAGGGTGGCCAAGTATCTTGGCCAAACACCGACCGTTGGGCTGCAATACTCGGCGGCGGCACAAAGGCGCCAAAAGGGCGCGGATGGTGTTGAACCCGGGCGTTTGTTCCTCACCGCCTACTCGGATGCTTCATATGCATCAGAACCAGAGGACATGACAAGTGTGGGAGGCGTCATATGCTGTGTTGGTGGAGGCCCAACTGCTTGGGAGAGCAAGAAGCAGGTTGACCAAGCTTTGAGCTCGGTGGAGTCCGAGTACATGGCACTCTTCCGTGCCGTACGGGAGATTGTGTGGCAGCGGCGTTTGTTGGCTGAATTGGGGGAGGAGCAGCAAGGACCTACCCCACTGTACTGTGACAGCCAGGGTGCCATTGCTCTTGCTAAGAACCCTGTGTTGCATGGACTCACGAAGCACATGAGGGTGAAGTGGCATTGGACGAGGAGCATGGTAACCGCGGGTGAAGTTGAGTTGCGCTACGTGAAGACCACGGGGCAGCCGGCTGACATGATGACCAAGAGGCTGGTGGAGCAGCAGCATTGGAAGTGTTGCAAGCTGGCTGGGATGGCTCTGAACTGAGAGAGCAACATATCCTAAGGCCAACAATCCGAGGGGGAGTTTGTTGGTGCAACCCTACGGTTTGCACTCGGCTTGTTGTCCGTGTGCGTGCATGTGTGTGTGTATGGAATGGTATGAGGGCATGGGATAATATATATTTCATGCTTATAATTGTGTGTGAATGTTGAGTCATGATGTCGAGTGTGTGTGTCGAGTCAATAGCGAGTTATCGCTAGACGCGTGTTACGCGGTCGTTTGTGTCTCGCGCGCGGTTTCTATTTTGTCGTGCGCGGTTTCTATTTTGTCCTGTGTCGAACGTTCGGTGTGTCGCAGGTGTGTGCAGCAGACCCATCAAGAACTCAAGGATGAGTTTGTGATGAAGAGCCCGAGCCTTGGTGTCAAGCCTCAAGTGATTTCGAAGCTCGCCAAAAGGGTACACCTCAAGATATTGAAGATAGTTACATTACTTTGTGTAGTGTAACATTTCACTTGGTGTAGGCCCTAGTGAAGGGTAGTTTCGAGACCCTTCGTGGTTGGGGACAGTGTGGCACTGTTCCACATCACTGTACCTCGGCTCTTGGGGTTTGTAGGAGCTGGGAGTCATTCCCAACTCGTAACTCTTCCTAACTCTTCCTATCTTGTGTTCTAAGACTATAGTGGCTGCCATAGTGCCGTTCGTTCAAACTGACGCTGTGTCGTGAATACTTGGTGAAATCGTGGGATATCAATTGCCTATTGTGGGCGACAATAAGACGCTCCAGATCCAAGTTGAATCAAGTCATTTGAAGCTGTGACCAGAACGCTATGAACGTTTGAAGCCGCTGTGCAGAAATCCGACTGTGCACTCTATCTTTCGTTTTAGGCACATTGGAGCCTACTGTGACTATAACACTCGGTGGAAGGAAAGACGGAAAGAGAGGGTAACTAGAGAGAATGAGACAGGAGCCGAGCAAGTGGGAGAGCGAGAGGCAGCAGCAGGGACAAAGAGAAGGACGAAAGCAGCAGTCAGAGAGCATTTGGTTTGTGTGCCCATCCAGTTGCATGAGCATGTCAAAGACAAGAAGACGGGTGGACTAGATGGGATAAGAAGGTTGAGGAGATGACACCCCAGGGGTGAGCGACGATGCGAACGTTAAGTTGCCCCTGGGGAATGGTGTCAGCAAGCGCAGCAAGAACACACATGACCAGGTGGCCTTTTCTGTCCTGGCTGTACCGCATGGAAACCTTTTGAGATGTCTCAAGACGACTCAAAAGGTCACACATGACCAGGCGGCCTCTTCTGTCCTGGCTGTACCGCATGGAATCCTTTTAAGATGTCTCAAGACGACTCAAAAGAACACACATGACCAGGCGGCCTCTTCTGTCCTGGCTGTACCGCATGGAAACCTTTTGAGATGTCTCAAGACGACTCAAAAGAACACACATGACCAGGCGGCTTCTTCTGTCCTGGCTGTACCGCATGGAAACCTTCTGAGATGTGTCAAGATGACTCAAAAGAACACACATGACCAGGCGGCCTCTTCTGTCCTAGCTGCACCGCATGGAAAACTGACAGGTGGCGAGCGAGGGGGCGTTCGGTGGTGATCACAGGTGGCCGCCTACCCATCTTGCCTACCCATGCCTGCCCACACCAGCCTCTAGCAGCCTACACCAGCCCACGCGCCGACGAACTGATAGATCAACTGCGAACAGCACGGGTCGAACCATCGGACTAGGCCGAAACGGCATTCAGAACTAGGTACGGGTCATTTGAGTACAAAGTAATGCCATTCGGGCTGAACAACGCACCGACGACTTTTCAGATGACCATGAACGAAGCATTTAGGCCACTTTTAGATAGATACGTGATGGTTTACCTCGACGACATCCTGGTCTACAGTCGCGACAAGCAGCAGCACTTAGCGGATTTGGAAGCAGTGCTTAGCACGAACACTCCTTTGACGCTTGTTGCCTTTCCGATGAAGATTCCGTTGTTTGCAGGCTGACTCCACACTTCATTAGTTGGTCGAGAGACAGAAGGTTGTACCGGAGCTCGGGCAGGACGAGGACGTCGCTGATGTGAATGCTGTAGCTGGTGTCATGAGATTCTAGTTGGATCTGACCGCGGCTCCTGGCGTAGATGGTTTGACTGTTGGCGATGGTGATCTCAACCTCGTTGAAGAATGCTTTGCTGTTGAGGATGAAGACGCTCGACGACACCATGTGTTGGCTGCAACAACTGTCCAGGTACCATATATTAACCTCCTTCTTTGCCTTGGCGAGGCTTGCGAGCTTCGGTGCGATGTGATGATCCATGTCGTGTTCCTGTTCGTAATCGTAGTAACATCCTTCTTCGTCCTATGCGATGCGTGCAGGTGGCGATTCTTGAATCCACTGCGGTGCTTCCCAGTCGTACTGCATCCGTCCAACTGTCAGCTCGTCGTACGTCGGGTCGTTTTCTTCCTCGTCTTCAACCGATCCTTCGGGTCGCTCCTGCGGTGGGTTTGCAAAAATGTCCTCCCATCTGCCAAAGAAGCGGTAATGTCGGTTTGGGCGAGGCGGTCCGTAACGCACCATGCAAGTTAATACCTTGCTTTTGCGCTTGTCGTTTGCATTCGCAGAGATATGTGCCGGAGCTTGAGACGTGCTGGCGACAGTTGGTGGTGACACTGTCTGGTTGCGTGATGGAGCTCCTCCTTGCTGGTGAGTTGCGGCCCTGGTATGCCCTGTCTTCTTGCAGTATTTGCAGAAGAGCTTTTTCTTGTCCGGTGGTGCTTGCACGTAGAATGCGATTTTCTCCTTCTTATTGACTCTTTCGTTGTACAGGTCGATCTCCTTTTGTTTGGAGAGGAGCGAGGCACAGAGGGCAGTTTTGCTGAGGGTTCCTTGCATCCGAAGGAGCGATTTGCACTGGCACCATTACGGACTCAAACCAGCGAGGATGATGGCGACGAACATGTCGTCAGGGAAGTTGCAGCCACTTTTCCTGAATTGGTCTCTCTAGTTTCTGCAGCGGTTGATGTATGGCCCGACCTTTTTGCTGGGAAACATCTTTACGTTGTTTAGCAGGTTGAGAAGGCGACTGGGCGTCACAGAATCTGTTGCCATGTGGCAGGTGCGCAGGTGTTCCCAGGATTGCTGCGCGTGTGCCCACTCGTTCTTGAAGGGGCGAATGATCAGCTGTTCTTTGGGCGATAGGTTCCGAATCAGCACCGTGATGGCTAGGAGCGACTCGTTGTAGTACTGCATCTCCTCCTGAGGTGAGCCGTTGGTCGGGAATGTGTATGACCCATCGTAGTACATCCAAATCTGAGCGCCTTGAGCCAGTAGCTCGAATTCGAAGCTCCAGGTGTTGAAGTCTTGCTCCTTCGCACTGCCACCTCCGAAACTTTCGGCGAACGAAAAGTGGCGTCCGGCACACGCTCACGTGTGAGAATGGCCGGAGGAACTGGAGGTCAACCAAATCTGACGGCTGAAGCGCAGACCAACCCGGCTGCGACAAGCGAAGAAACGACGACGATTCCATCCGCCATCCTCGCACAATTGCTTCCGCGACTCATAAGCCTAGAGTAAGGACTCCAAACATTGCGGAATGGCGACGCGGGAACATCTTCCCAACCCTCTTAACCGGCCTCGAACTGCCAAAATTCCGCCCCGCACGCTTTCTCCCTCGACACAAATGGCTCAACACCCAAGATTCCCCGTCCTAGCGAAGAAGCAACTCTCTCTGCGCAATCAAGTTTTCTGAGCATATAAAAAATAAAGACAAGTGTGTGTTTTGACGCAGAGACTTCTATACTTGGAGCTTCGAGCTGGAGCTGCTGCTGCAAAACGCGCAGATTTTTCACTATTTCGACGGGAGCTACTCGGGACCCAATGAAGACACCGAAGACGCCAAGGCAAAGTACTACAACGAGTCCCTGATGGCGTACGGGGTCTTACTGCGCAACATGTCGCCGGCGGAGCAACTGAACATTCGATCGTACAAGACTACGGCTGCTCCTGCCCTCGATGGTTGGCGCCACCTGAACGGAGTCTACCAACCGAAGGACTCGGTCTCTTCGAGCCGCCTGCTCCAGCAGCTACTGGAGACAAAAATGGCTACTGGGGAGAAGGTCAACAGCTACATCAATCGCTGCCGGAGCCTCCGTGATCAAATTCGCGAAGCTGGGAAGCAATATTTCTGAAGAAATCTTCGTGAACATTGTGCTTCAAGGGCTCGGCCCAGAGTGGCGGCCCTGCAAGGCGCTTCTCCGACAGCAGGGGGTCATCTCGGAGGCCGCCCTATGCGCCGCCCTCCTTGTCGAACAACGGGATATGGACCAGCAGCGACCAGCGCCGCGACGAGACAGGGAACGCCTCGCATTCTACGCCGACAACACTGAAGAGCAACGGCTGCGGCGCCTCTACTGCAAGGTCTGCAGAAACTGTGGGCACATGGCAGATCGATGCAAAACCCGATCTCGCCCTCGCTAGAACAACCTGAGCACTTGGTCCGGCCGACACGATGCAAGAAATGACACGCGTCCCGCCCAGGGGTATCAACCCCAACCGCGCAACCTGAACCCACCAGTTCAGCACCAGCAGCAGCAGCCGTCACAGACTGCACCTGTCCGCAATGTCATGGGGAACATGACACTGACAAGCGGATCGCGTCGTCCGCGCGCGCGCTTACCGTCACCTGAGCCGGCGCCTCACCCAATCGGAGCGTTCTCGAACAACAATCCGTTCAGCACGCGTCACGACTTCAGCGACGACGACAACCAAGACTGAAACCTCCCAGTCCCGCTGCTTGAGAGCCCCCCGCACGTACCTGACAGGCGGCCGGCACCGATCAATTGGATCGCGAGCAAACAATTCCTCAAGGTTGACACATCGCACATCGTTACTCCGCGACTGGTGTTGCTCGCACGTAACGACAACAGGCGCTACAACACGTGGTACCTGGACAGCTGCTGTGGGCAGCACATGGTGGGTTCCGAGCGTTACATATCCAACGCCGTCGCCACCCCCGCCGTCACGTACGTCACCATGGCGAGCAACACGTGCCTGCGCGCAAGCGCACAAGGCATCGTTGTGCTCAAGGCACGCAGGAGCAGGACGCACATTACGCTGAATGACGTGCTGATAATTCAGAATCTGCGCTTCAATCTCCTCTCGGTGGCGCAGCTCATGGATTACGGAGTTGACCTCAGCACCGCGCGACATCCTGCTCCACTTCACAATGCCGAAACAAGACGCGGAAGCAGATCGGACGAGCCCACGCCGAGAATGGAGTCTACATTCTCGATTTTGACATTCCTGACTGCAGCGGCGATTCGCAGGAACTGATCGATCTCGTTCCCCTGCGCTTTGAACACATCCTTCGTCGCGACTGGAAGCATCCTGATGGCCACCCATGGGTGCCACATCACCCATATCCGCGCGAGCTAGCGCTTCATGACCCTAACCTAGACGCCGTCTGCAGGGACTGCCACATGCCCACATCCTCAACGAGCGCGCCATCGCTGAAGCAGAACGCGATGCACCGCCTGAAGAAGGAATCTCCAACCTAGAGCTGGAAATCGCGGCACGCGTCGTCTTCGGCACGTCGGAGCACCCACTCCCTGGACCCGCCTCTTAGCACCTTCAAGGCATGCTCCGTGGGGTTGGTGTCGGCACCTCCAATGCGCATAACACACCGCGGCCCTATACAAAGGAAAAGGCAGCAAAGATATATTCTCACCGGCGCGACTCGAAAAAGAAACTTACGGTGGCACAAGAAGAGGAACTGGCGCGACGCGAAGCGGAGGAGCTTCGTCAGAAAAGCCTCGCCAAGTCACGCGGCACACTCGCCTGGGAGAATGAAGAGAAGAGCGCCTCCAACGAAGGGGAGTGGGGGAGCGCCGGCGGATGGGGAACAAGCGACACTGGAGGATGGGGCACAGCAACTGGCGGTAACACCGGCGGCTGGGGCGCCATCTCTGGCGGCGAAACAGGCGGCTGGGGCACTTCCGGTGAAGGATGGGGAGCTTCCCGCGAGGACCAAAGGGGGGAAGAAGAAGGCACAGAAGATACAGTAGAACTTGCTATTGTTCCTCTTGGTCGCCCACCGCGCCGCTCTGCACCTACTTTACCTCCACCAGACATCCAGCCGGAACGCGACCCCTGGGACACCATCGATTGGGGCAACGAGCCCTCTACCCCGCAACGCACGGTCTATGGGCCTGCCCCCGAGGCGCACGAACCAACATTAGTCCTTGGGACAATCCATGGGACCACCATCCCCTACTCCATCATTCGCGACAGAAAATTAATCGCGATATTGCTAACCACGGGCACCGGCGAAGAAGAAGAAGAAATAGCAGCACCTGCTCCAGCTCCTGATGAAGACCCTGAAGAAACACGCGCGCGCTATATGCGCAGCTCTGGGTTCCGCGCCGACGATGCACTCTGGCACCAGCGCCTTGGCCACCCCTCGCGCGTCACGCTGGAGAACTGCATCCAAGCTGGCGTATTCGCACCTGGCGCACTCCTGCGCCCCGACGGCTCCGAAGTGAGAGGCGGAACACATCCACGCACCTGCACCGTCTGTCCCGAGGCCGCGCTGAGCCACCAGCCCTTCCCCCTGCTCGAACCTGGAACCAACCGCTACGCCAAACTGGAGAAAGATTACAGCGACTTCCTCAATGTGAGACACTGAGGGATCGACGACGAGTTGTACACGCTTACCTTCGTCGACGCTGGAACACGATACATGTGGGTCGTAAACGTGGAGGCTCACAGCAGGGCATACGAGGTGTTTCGCCTCTGGCTGGCACACGCGCAGCGGCAGTCTGGGGAGAAGTTAAAGACCCGGCAGTCTGATGGCGCAACGGAGTTCAGGCGCAAGGAGCTGCAGGATTACCTCGCGCAAAAGGGGATCGAACACCACATCTCTCTCCCCTACGCGCATCAGCAGCAGGGCATAGACGAGCGTTCCAACAGCACGCTCATGACGAACGTGCGCGCGCTTATGAAGTAGTCGAAGCTTCTGCCGATTTACTGGACGTACGCGATGCACCACGCCGTGCTGGTGCACAATCTATTGTCAACCATAGCGATCACCGGCAACCTTTCCCCTCACGTGAAGTGGATGGGGACCAAGGGCGACACCTCAATGCTCCGCGTGTCGGGGTGCATGGTGCAGTATCGTCCGTCAACATCAACCATCGGCAAATTCAAAAGCCGCGCGCGCTGGGGGATCCACCTCGGGATCAGCTACGAGTACAAGGCGTGGATCATCCTGGACCTTTTGAGCCATAAAAATAAAAACGCGCGCGATGTCATCTTCTACGAGCGCCTATTCCTCCAGCAGTTCCGCGAAGACGAGCAGACGAACGCGAACCGCGTCTATGCCAATGACGGGCACAGCTACGCCACGCCGGAAGACGAAGCTACTGCGGCCATTCTGGAGCAAGACCCCAGAGGTGAATTCACTCGAGGTGATCGTCGCGATGACGACAACGACGACAACTCATCCGAAGGAGCAGGAGGAGGCGCAACTGGAGGAAGCGGAAGCGGCGGAGGCGCAGCGCCATCAGCCCCACCTGAGCCGGAGAGTGATGACGACGACGTACAGGAGGTCGTCCCGCAGCATCGTCACGTCAGAACCATCACTGGAATGCAACTCCCCGGGCTTCACGCTGTCAAAATGCTATGTAAGAATCAGAAACAGAAAAGGAGGGGTTGCACTAGCAAGCAGGTGGATACATATAGGAAACCCTAAGGGGCCGTACTCACTATAGAGTACCCTACTGCACGCTAGACAAACTACACATTCTTACACACCCCCATAGTCAAAGTGGGGTATGATCAGCACAAAAAGCAGCAGTTTATAGTTCACAAATATAAGCAAAGCTAGAGGCTATCACAGAGGGCAAGTGAGGAGGAGGAGAGACTGTGGGGGCGAGAAGATGGGAGGCGACGACTGAAGCTGCAGACACACGGGCGACAGGAGCGGCTGGCACAGTGGCTACCGGGACAGCGCCCCGGACTACTGGAGTAATTGGCTCGGCGGCTACGAGGAGCGGCAGGAGCAACGGACCCACGGGCGACAGGCGCAGCAGGCTCTCTGGGCTACCGGCGGCAGAGCCCCGAACTACAGGTGCTGCGGACAACGAGACGGCAGCCTCCGCTCAACCTCCCCCAACTGTCCCACACCCCTTTCACACACTCCCTACTGTACCCCTAGCATTGCTCACACGCCACCCCCTCGTACCACTCCGATGGCTCCAACACATCCACCCCCCTCAGCGGCAGCTGCAGCAGTGGGAGACGGAGGAGGAGGAGGAGCAGGGGACGGCGCACACACCCTTCACCCCCATACTCGCCACCCCCATACCCTGAGTGTGCGGTAAGCGAGCTCAGGTGTGCGCGAAGCGTGCACATGCGTGCGGGAAGCGAACTCGGGTGTGCGGAAAGCGAACTCAGGTGTGCGGGGAGGGGGGGGCCGCAGGGCGACGCGCGGGTCGACGGGGACGGGCGCACGGGTCCCCGGAAGCGGCGCGTGGGTCGACGGGGCCGCCACGAAGGGCGACGGGGAGCCGCGCACGGGTCGACGGGGCCGCCGCGAAGGGCGACAGGGAGCCGCGCGCGGGTCAACGGGGCCGCCACGAAGGGCGACGGGGAGCCGCGCGCAGGTCGACGGGGACAGGCGCACGGGTCGACGGGGGGCGCCGCGACGGAACGCGAAATCGCCATGTGCGCCCAGGGTGCGCGGCGGGCAGGAAACCGCAATGCGTCCCGAGCGCAGGGCGGGCAGAAAACCGTCGCGCGCTCGGAGCGCGCGGCGGGCAGAAAACGCCATGCGCCCCGAGCGCGTGGCGGGAAGAAAAAACGTCGCGCGCCACGGGGCGCGCGACAAACAGGACAGATCGCGCACGCAGGGCGTACGATAGGCAGGACAGCAGCGGAAGCATCGGGTGGGACCACCCACAGGATCGACCCAGGAGGGTCGACCTGCTCTGATAGCATGTCGAAATGCTATGTAAGAATCAGAAACAGAAAAGGAGGGGTTGCACTAGCAAGCAGGTGGATACATATAGGAAACCCTAAGGGGCCGTACTCACTATAGAGTATCCCACTGCACGCTAGACAAACTACACATTCTGACACACGCCGCCACCTCATCGAGCCTAAGAGCCCGCACCAAGCCCTCGGGGGACCCCACAGCAAGGAGCGGCGAGAGGCGATGAACGCGGAGATCAGGGCACTCGAGTCACGCGATACCTGGGTGCTCGTTGATCGTGCAGAAGTCAAAGGGAGGAGGATTCTCTTTGGGAAGTGGGTTTTTCGAGCGAAAACCGCAGCTAACAACACGATCGAACAATTCAAGGCGCGCTGGGTCGTGCGTGGTTACGATCAGAGGCACGGGATCGATTTCGATCAAACGTTCGCACCGGTGAGCCGCCACACCTCCGTCAAAATCCTCCTCGCCATCGCTGCCACATGACAACTGCCGCTCCGACAAATCGACGTGAAGAACGCGTTCCTGTACGCGTTAGTGGATGCAGTGATCTACGTGGAGCAGCCGCACACATTCAGCGAAAGGGATTCACGCGTCTGCCAGCTACAAAAATCCCTCTACGGGATCAAACATGCGCCGAGACTCTAACAGCAGTATCTGCACAACATACTGCTTGAAATCGGGTTCAAGCAGCTGCCTCACGACCCTGGGATGTACCGCC
This sequence comes from Closterium sp. Naga37s-1, assembly GCA_947471745.1. Classification (NCBI taxonomy): domain Eukaryota; kingdom Viridiplantae; phylum Streptophyta; class Zygnematophyceae; order Desmidiales; family Closteriaceae; genus Closterium; species Closterium sp. Naga37s-1. The sequence goes on along the minus strand of CANJKZ010001109.1, from coordinate 4,699,680 downwards.
GCGATTTCCGCGGCGAATAAATTCTGCTCACGGTCTACGTCGACGATCCCTACAGGCTCAAGTAACGAGTTGCTCGAGCATTTCGAGAAAAAGAAGAGCTTGGCAAGCGCTTCATCATCGCCCCTGCACCGCTTTCCACCCCTTACCGTACTCCAGGACCCAACCACAAGCCTGACAACAAAGCCCTGTCCCCTGCTGGGCTTCAGACATACCAACAGCAGTTGGGATGTCTGCTCTTCGCCTCAGTCACCTGTAGGCCAGACCTCTCGTACATCGCGAGTCAGCTGGCCCAGTACTCACGCAAACCAACGGCTGAAAATCTCTCAGATCTCCAGCGGGCGCTTCAATTCTTCATTTCCACGCCCAATGTTGGGCTCTGCTACTCCACCATCCCAACCGCATCCTTCAATCTCATTGGCTACGTGGATGCTGATCATGCTGCCAATCTCGACAATCGATGATCCAGGACAGGATTCCTATTCCGCCTCGAGCCAAGCGGCCCCATCTCCTGGAATTCGCAGAAGCAGGAGCTGGTTGCCCTATTATCGGCAGAAGCGGAGTTCATCGCAGCGACAGCAGCTGTTCGCAAAGGCCTCTACCTTCAGGAGCTGATGCAGGAGGCGAAAATCCCAGCTTCGCCAAACTTCCGCCTGCACTGCGATAACCAGAGCGCGATCAGGATCGCGAACAAACCTGGATTCGTGAACCGCACCAAACACATCGCATTGCGGTACTTCTTCGTCAATGACGAAGTTGACAAGGGCAAGGTTGACCTAACCTACTGCCCGACAGGTGACATGGCAGCTGATTTCCTCACGAAGAAACTGCCGCGTCAGCAGTACTAGCACTGCTCCGAACTCAGCGGAGTAGTCAAGCGGGTCAAGACCAGCTACGGCCAGGAGTGAAGGGGGGTGTTACGAATAGTGAAATATGAATGAATTATTGTGCCGTCCTTACCGCAGCTAGCGAAGTAAGCACTAGATGAAGTCGAAAGGGCGGAAGTGATGCGAAGGGTCGTACGGTTACGAAAGCATATGGACCGTCGGGCAGACAGCATCAGGCAGCAGCAGTGGCGAGGATTCTGCCCGAACAGTTTCGTAACCACTTGGAGTCGCACGGTTGAGTTTCGATGCAATAAGGGAAATGTACCCCTTGAGTACATGGCTAGCTAGGACGATTGGTATTCCCCTGTACTCTTATTTATAATGCTGTATTTGCATATTTTTTTTATCTCAAGCATTTACATTCACTATGCTATTGAGGTCAAGGCCCCACCACCACTAAAATCAGTGGTGTGCGAACCTTCCAGAGGTGATCGCGGTTACAATCAACTTCTGATCGCAACAGTTGTATTGTCGTTGTACACACCACGGCCTAAACTTCACTCAAGCTCAGAAAAGATCGCTGGCTATTTACGCTTCCTACCATATCATCGTCAATCTAACTTGTATCTACACATTATCTAGTCCTGATTTCGTTTTTAGTTCTTTGCAGCTCATAATAGAAACGATGTTGCGCTATAGGTTAACAAGGAGTCATGCCCTGCTGGATTGACCCTTAAGACTTTTCGGGAGAGCAATCAGCAATCAGCACGGCACGTGCTGGACACCACGATCTAGTCCAACAAGGCACCGAGATGTTTTGGAAATATCCCTATCCAAACCTTGACTTTCAGGAGCCCCACCAACCAGTAGGGATGGTACAGTGCCACCATTCTACGGCCCTGTTCGGCTGCAAAATTGCACGTTTTTGCCCATCGAGGTTCGGTGTTAGGCAGGAGGTGTGGTTCCGAACGTTGGGGCGTTCTTCCACCAAAGGCAACTTGCCGGGCTGACATCGTGGCAACACGTCAGCGAAATCTAGGATGTACGTACAGTGTCCGCGCAAAAGACACAGAATTTTGACCAGGTTGGTGGACCTCAACGACCAACATGAGCGAGATAGAATTCCTGAGCAGCCATCTTCAGGCCTTCCTTCTCTCTGATTGGTCCATGTCTGACTTCAATGAAGCGGAAGATGGCTGCTCACGTTGAAACGATGAGTACTCATCTTCTGGCCTTCCCTCTCTCTGATTGGTCCATGTCTGACTTCTGGGCCCACGTCAGGCATGGGGTTGGGCGAGTGGTTCGGAGTGAAGTGGGGTGGGTAGCTCGGAATGAAGTCTTGTCGCATGAGAGTCGCACGCGATTTTTCGGGTGCCGAACCACCCAACGTTGGACCTCAACGGCCAAGATGAGCACTTTTTAGTGCTCCCGAAGTGCTGCCGAACAGGGCCTACACGTCCACACCACAAAACTCATCCACGTGTAAGAAGCAGGAAAAGCATAAAGCAATTATATTATACATGCCAGGTAGATAGACGTCGTTTTCTGGACTCGCGCGCTAGGTAGAGGATCAGGCGAAAAGCAGCGTCACGAGAGCTGTCGCGAGCAGCACGCTTAGTAGACCTACAAGTGCCGCTTACTATAGTAATAGTAGTAGAACCTCCGAGTCGATAGTTGTACAACAGTACTATAGTACTGTTGCGAGAAGCACCGCCGGTTCGCCTGGGCATCATCCGCGCTGGCCTCAGCACTGCGCACATCGACTAGTACCAGTAGTAGCGCTGCCTGGCGCCATGACATGCCGCTCTGCCCTCGTCTTGAGACGAGGAGGGGAATCCCCCACCTCGCCTCCAACGATTTTTGTGCGCCTCGGGCCAATAGCGCCGCGTGCAGTCGCAATACGCTGTCTCGCGGTCCTTTTACTTGCCATCATAGTATGTGGACCCGCCACGCGCCTCGCCACCGTGGCGCACGCCCAGCGGATCGAGGCCTCCCAAGGTGGGATGATGGTTGTAGGGGCGATGATGGTTCGCATGATAGGATGGCTGCGTCACATGCGATCCTGCAAAATGGCTTTGGTGATTATATCATGCATGATATTATGACGGTTTGCATGATAGGATGACTTTATTAGTTATATCATGTACGATATTATGGTTTACTACTATGTGTGAGATTATGATGGTTTGCATGAAAGAATGATGATGATTTTCAGTGCATGATAGGATTTGTTTGGATGATAGATGGATTTCCAGATTGAGTTGCAAAAGACTTCATCAGACGTTGACGCAAGAGGGGCTGGCTGGTATAAAAAACATATGCTTGCAATAATCTGGCTTGCAAAGTCGGACTTGCTTTTTTCTTCTCATAATACGATGAATGGCACCAAGAGCATCGCGCTTGCTCGAACAGGTCCCATACCTTCAAATGCGCTGCTTCACACCACAGCCACCCCTTACCTCCAACATATCTAACACCCCCTTTTCCCGGATGCTTTTCCCCCACCACCTCCTTCCCTTCCACATCCCTTTCTCCCCTTCCCTCCCCCTCCCCACCTCCTCGCCACCCCTCCCCCACGCCACCCTCGCTCCCTCACTCCACCACCCCACAGAAAAATTTCTCAGGGACTGCCAGACTGCATGGGCTATTTTGCGGCCACGATGGGGCCCCAATCCTGGTTGCGCAAGTGCCTCAAAAAACATATTGTGCGACAAAAACGGGATGATCACCTCCCTGTGAGCTCCGATCTGCTCTCTCTCCCCGAGTCATGACATCTGCTGTAAGATCCGATCTGCACTCATTCGTGATGGCCGCAGTGTTCCCCCTCGTGTGGTGAAGAGTACTAGTGCTAGCTTTATTGTCAATAGTACCGCCTTCTTCAAAAAGAAAAATCTGTGGCTGACGGAATGGGAAACCATCTGGCTGCATGTTTGCATGCATCTGTGCGCCCGGGTAGGTGTGTGTGCTTACGAGTGCAATCGGTTGCAACAGGGTGCAGTACTTCTGGGTTCAGTCTGTCCGATCGATTTGGGTGTGTTTGGGTGCACTTGGGTTGGGTGCAATTGGGTACAGGTCGTTCATAAACCTCAAGCTAGGAGGCCCCATTCCGGATACTATCAGCAACCTCAAAGAACTCTCGTTTCTGTACGTGTGCTTCAACCCCCCATGCCTGCGCTTGCCTCCCTGCCGGCCCGCCGGCCCACCGGCCCGCCCACACGACCGCCCGCCAACCTGTTTTGTTCCCACCTTATTCTTCTATCCCCCCCCCCCTCTTCCCCTGGTCATTCCTTCCGCTGCTTCTGTTTCCCCCTTTGTTTCCTTCTTCCCTTTCTCGGACCCTTTGATTGCCTCTGCTGATGTACCTGTGTCTCGTGTCCTCCTTTCCATGCATTTGTTGTTGCTGCTGCTGGTGCTGCTGCTGTTGTTGCCGGGCGGGCGGGCGGGCGGGCTGGCGGTGTGCATGCGTGCGTGTGTGTGCGTTTTATTTTTCTGTTCTTTCTTTGCTCTGATCCATCTCATGAATGCGTCGAGTTGCGTACAGGTAACCTTCGTGTGAACTCAGAATCTATTATGCATGCTTTGCACTGCCCATTAACGCAGAAGGTTTTCCTCGTCTACAGTCACTGGTTCAATACCTTCCAAACTAAGCAACCTCTCAAAACTCCGAAAAATGTAAGGCACGACTCTTGAATTGCGTGAGACAAACTTCTGCTCTGTTGTCTGTATCAGTCTTTGCCTTCTATATCTGTCCCTTCACCTCTTGCTTGTAACCACTCTCCTAAGCCCTCTTGTTTTTTCTCGTGTCCTCTACGGCCCATCCACCGTTACCCTCTCCTTTGCTTTTCCTTTGCTTGCGTAGTCGTGTAAACTGAGTTGAATTATGAATTGGTCCAATTCTTGGGATTTTAGTGCCACCTAGCCTTGTAAGTGACTATCTCTTTACTCCCTCTCGTACTCAGTACCCAAGGACTCGGGTTGTCACAGTCGCATCCACTCAATCGTGACGTTCTGTCAAATTCGCACAAACTCCAAGCTCCTAAGCAGCTCCTTTTTGTTCTTCCAACCCTCTCCTTCTGAGAACAAGTTCTTGACTCTCGTTTCCTCGCCTGTGCACCCACTACTACTCTGCTCCTGTATTTCTGTTGCTGTTTGTGACCAGCTGCCCTCCTAACTCTTTCCCTCCCTTTCCCTCACCTCCTCGCCCTCTCACTTCTTGCCATCCCATCTCCTCTCCCACCACACTCCCTTTTTTCTTCCATGCTTTCTATATCCCTCCATATCATCTGGCTATGTTTCCTGTTTTCTTTCCGCTCTATTCCCTCGTCTCCGTACTCTCCTAACCACCCACACTTCTCCTGGGTTTATGTATCTCAACCTTTTGCCGTCTGCCAGTATGCTAGATGGAACAAATTTGGTCACCTTACACTTCCTCTGTGATTTCGTATAAATGTGTGGATTTTGTATGCCCATGTGCCCTCTCACCCACTATTTGCTGCTCATTTCTCCGCGAAAACAATTCTCTGAAATGATAAATCGCATGATATGTGCCCATCATCTCAGAGAAATACGCAACAGTCAGCTCACTGGTTCGATTCCTGCTGCAATTGGCGCTCTTTCGACCCTAATATTCTTGTATGTGTTGAGAGCATGAGGCTTGATTCCACTGATAGAAGAAAAGGCATTTGGGCTGCAGTGTAGTCTTATGTGAGTTGGAACTTAGAGTGGATGGAGGTTATGCAATCTAGCCAACTTTTTGCAGGTGAGTTTTGCAGGGTGGTTTATAGTATTCTGGGATCCCTGTTTTGTTAAGGTTGGGACGGAAATGATCCACTCATCCTCATCATCCTTATCAATCAAACCTATCTTGAATCTAGTACCGGCAACCACTATAGGTATTGCTAACCAGTAACTTGGTGGCTATGAAAAAAGAGTGGACTAGCTAATCCGACATTCGGTAATAGCAGGAGCAGTGGCTGTGCGAAGATTGTCAAGAATAGCGCATGGAGATGAAAGGAAAGTGTTGAGGAACAACCAGGGGATATGTGCAAAGTCTGGAAAATTAATATGAATGAAATCTAGGCGAGAAGAAAGGTATGGGCATGGAAAACGTTGCTCCAGAAGATTTAGAAGATACGTAGCACCCTTGTGCGGAACATACAGAATGTTACTCCCTGACATCCGAGCTTTTTTGTACGAGAAAACGTTCCTTGATCGTAGCATTCCTTTAAAAAAGGGAAGGTAACAGATTATACCAAACTCACACTTGTTTCACCAAAAAGGATAGACCTAGGAGTAGTGGCTCGGTCTTCTACAGGTTTAACCAGGCCAGCTCCCCACGGTTCGGAATTCACCCATGCTTGTGCCATCCATGCCTGCTTCGTTTATTGTCACAGATCTTTACAATATCATAAGCTCGCTGGTACGATTCCTTCCACAATCGGCAACTTAACGATGCTCACACTGTTGTAAGCGTGATTGCTCTGTTGTGCGTTTTTGCCTTTGCCCCTCCTCTCACATCTCCAAGCACTCGTCCCCGCCCCGCACCCATTCTTTCACGAATAATGCCGTTCACGTTGTTCATGCTGCCTTTCATCCCGTTGCTGTAAATTCAGAGCTTTTGCTACCCAATGGCGAGTTTTGAGACGTCTAAAAACGCGATTATATTCAGAGCTCCTGCCACTTAATGGCGTTCCTTGCTCCTATCCGCCACTCGTTCTGGAGAAAATTTGGGTGACTTGTATCTGCTGCATGCTCATTCATGCTCATTGCCGCAGATCTCTTCATCACAATCAGCTCACCGGCCCAATCCCCACTGCTATCGGCAACCTTGCAAGGCTGCAAGACCTGTAAGTACGCATGAGCGAGCCAACAAGTATCAAAATCGGGCCGAACCTGGTGCGAGCATAGTAGAACTAGAACCGAACCACTCCGGTTCGGGTTGAACCAGCCTGAACAGCTCATGGTTCAATGTTCCAAGTTCTCATCGCAAGTTTGAAGCTTCATGTGTTTGAGTCGCTTGATGCAAATCGGAGTGAACCGGTTCAAGTACACCCTTCTGACTGAAGTATGTTAACAGCAGTGTACCCGAACAAGCGTAGGCCGCCAAATGCACCCAAATCACTACAAAACACGCTTGGCTTTGCCCCTCCTCACTCATCTCCAAGCACTCGTCCCCGCCCCGCACCCATTCTTTCACAAATAATGTCTTTCACGTTGTTCATGCTGTCTTTCATCCCGTTGCTGTAAATTCAGAGCTTCTGCTACCCAATTGCGAGTTTTGAGACGTCTAAAAACTCGTTTATGTTCTGAGCTTCTGCCACCCAACGGCGTTCCTTGCTCCTATCCGCCACTCGTTCTGGAGAAAATTCGGGTTACTTGTATCTGCTACATGCTCATTCATGCTCATTGCCGCAGATCTCTTCATCACAATCAGCTCACCGGCCCGATCCCCACTGTTATCAGCAGCCTCACAGGGCTGAGCAACCTGTAAGTAGGCATGAGCAAGCAAGTACCGAACTTGGGCCGAACCTGGTGCGAGCACAATAGAACTAGAACCGAACCACTTCGGTTCGGGCTGAATTGAACCAGCCTGAACAGCTCATGGTTCAATGTTCCAAGTTCTCATCTCAAGTTCGAACATTCAGTTGCTTGAGTTGCTTGATGCAAATCGGAGTGAACCGGTTCAAGTGCAAATCGGAGCGACCCGACTGACACAAAAGTGTGTAAACAGCGTTGTACCCGAACAAGCGTAGGCCGCTGAATGCCCCAAAATCACTACAAAACACAATGATCGGGTGGGTTGATCCAGGTGGACCCGGATGGCCCATCATCATAAAGGCCATGGCCGGTAAGAGGCAGACCAATTGTTCTGTAAGCACACTGGGGCGCGGTTCTGTGCTCATGTCCACCTGCAAGCCCCCTACAACGCCTTTGCATGGTGGAGCTCTTCCTTCCACGCCTTCCCCCCCCCGCCCCCCCCCCCCCCCTCCCCCCCCCGCCATAGTCCTCCTCTTATGCTATCATGGTACCATGCTCTCCATTTTTTTTCTTCTTTTTTTCATGCAATATATATCATGTCGTCTTGTCCATCCCCTGCCATTCGCTGCACACATCCCAGCGGCCATGTTCATCGTGCTGCCTTTCATGCCTCAGTTGCAATTTTTCAGGCTTCCGCTGCTGGTGGAGTTGCTCCTATCCACTTCTCGTTTCCATGCAAACTCGACCTCCCTGTATCTATCTACCACATGCCACTTATGTTCGTGTTTGCAGAGACCTTTATGTCAATCAGCTCACTGGCTCAATCCCTGCTGCAATCAGCAACCTCATAAACCTAAAAGACCTGTAAGTAGACACGAGCAAGTACCAAACATGAATGGGTTCGAGCCGAGCCTAGTCAAGCCAGATGGTGCAACTGAACAATTGGTTTGGGTTGAACCAGCCTGAACAGCTCATGACGCAGTCTCAGCGTTAAAGCCCTCAGCTTAACACATGAGGGAGTGTGGTCAGATCTGCTGCAGTTTGGATCAAACCAGTTAGAGCAAGGGTTGCCTGAAATGTGTTAACAGCAATGTATTCAAGAAACGTAGGCCTAATACTTCTACCCTTCTCCCTCTGTGTTCTTTTCATACATCCTTTCTTGTTGCTTCCCCATGCACACTCTAACCTGTTGTCCTTTGCATACTTCTTGTGCCCATCTTTTCCCATCGTCATATCACACCTCACATGATCTGTTGCGACTTCCTCATTCCTTGCTTTTCCTATTGCTGCTATCTTGTTTCTGCCTCTCTCTCGAATGGTCCTTGCATTAAACGATGGGTGGTACAAGGGTAGTTGCAGACACATGCACGCTAAGCAAATACACGAGCAAACAAGTAACCTATCTTCTACCCACTCCCGGCCCCCTCCGTCCGACCCTAAAGGTCGAACGGAAGTTCGATCAACTCGTGTAGCTGCCCCTCGTTTAGAGGGGCCCATGGCCCTTGCAGGCCAAGCTCGTCCGCCGCCAAGGCCTCGTTGGTCTTGGAGCGGTGGGCATTTGCCTGCGCCCTGTGAAGGCAAACGCTCCAGCGCTGGCGGATCTCCGTCAGCAGCTTGGCTGTCTCCCTTGAGGTAGGGGCTGCGTTATAGCGGAGTTTTGCTGCCAGCTCCGCGCATTGCCGCAGGTAAGCTAACATCCCAGGCGACGGGTAGCCGGCCCGTAGGTATCTACAGCAAGAGCGTGGAAGCCCACCCACGTGTTTCACCTCACGTATTTCTCTTGTTTCTTTGCAGCCGCCGCCCTAGCCGCCCAACCCGGTGCACGGTTGCAGTTCTCGTCTTGGTAGGAGACCGGGTCTGTCACGGTCACATCACATAGCCACACTTCTCCGGTCAAGGGATGGCGGATGGAGACATCCGTTTTGAGCTTTTCAACCAGAGAGTAGACGTAGGTCTCCTTGTGAACCGTGAAGCCTGCTTTTGCCCCTATCCTAGCTATTTCATCCCGGAGGGCATGGTGTGTGGCAGTCCTCCCTTTCCCCTTCTCACAGCACATAAGGTGGTTCGGGAGGCGGTCATCGGGGAAAGTGGTGCGGTATCTGCAGTCACACCGTCTCGGGACGGGGAGGGGGAGGCCTAGGCGGAAGGCAGCTGAAGTTGAGAGCTGAGAGGGGCCCATCCAGAGCGCTGAAGTGAGGGGGATCGCCAGCAGCCGATCCCCTGCTCCTGGGCCCAGCAGCGACTGCATCCGTTGTGCATGTCCAGAGAGGGGGTTGGGGCGCATCCGCCTTGCCTCGTTGAGCACCCCGATGTGGCGGCGGGTGTGGACTGCCAGGGCGAGGGACTGTTGAAGCTTAAGGCCCTTGGGGTCACTCTTCCCGGCCTGGAGGGCCTCCAACGCATCTGGGGGGAGGGCCGCTTCGGCTGCTGCTAGGCGCGAAGGCAGGGCCGCTGCGGAGTCGGGTGAGGGGTCCATAGTGGGGAGGAGGGCAGCTAAGGCAGGGTGCAGGGTGTCGATGAGCGAGTGCAGAAGGTGGGAAGCGCCGATCACCGATGCAAGGTACGCGTAGCTCCCTTCAACGACAGGGTCTGTGATGCCCAAGCCCCCCAAGGTTTCGGGCAGCGCGGCCTGCCGCCAAATACGCCTCCTTTCCGCGTTCCTCCTTGGTGTTACTATGTGTGCCGCATCTAAGAAGGTATGTAGCAGCCGCTCCCCCCAGGCCGACCACTCTGCCACGGGCAAAACCTCCAGCGGCATTGTTCTGGCCAGGAAGGAGGCGCGGCGGCTGACGCAGCGTGTGAGGAGGAGGAGACAGAGCTGGGGATTCATTTGCACCAGCAGCGGGAGTGGTTCGGCTGCTGCCGTGAGTCTTTCCCTAACCGCGGTGGCCCACAGCCCTGTGGCGTGCCGATGGGGCTGCCAAGGATCTGCAGCACTTCACTTGAGATGGGGCTGCCAGGAGGTACGGAGGTGAGGTCAAACGGTGCGGCGGACCAGGCCGCGCACTTGGCCGGGTTGTGAGGAGGCCCAGGGAGGCGAGCCCAGACGTGAGGTGGTTGAAGGCTGCAGAGCAGGCCGACTCTTCGCCAAGCAGGGTGATGTCGTCGGCGTATGCAAGCAGGACCACCTGAGGATGAGCCGCTGCTGTTGCCACGAGGCATGGGTGGGTGCTGGCGGCAAACAGGAGGGGACCGAGGGGATCCCCTTGGTGAACACCTCTGTCGCTTTGCAGTGGCGCCGCCGCGAAGTCGTACAGGAAGAGAGAAGAGGGGGCCCCATAGGAGAGGCAGGCCAGGGGGATGAGGCTCTCCAGTGCTTCATTTCTCAGCCCTTCGAATACCGCTCTTCTCTCAACTGCATTAAAGGCGTTTGCCAGGTCGATCTGTAGGGCCACTGCTTCCGGGTCCTCTTGAAGGTAGGTCCGAGCTGTGTGGATGGCTGCTTCGATCCCTCCTGTCCTGCTATAGTAACTTAGAACTGAAGGGGAGCGAAGTGCGTTTGGGCGGCCGGCGCCGTCAGGAAGAGCGCGGCTTTGGCGATCATGCGGAGCGGACACTTGCCCACCGCGATCGGCCTTGTCCGCCCCCCCTCTCTCATGCTCTCTTCCATGCCCATTCTGTTCAGTGAATACATGAAAATAACACATCTCACTTCACTCTCCTAACACATCCATCTCCTCCCATTCAACACACATCTCGGGAACAATGTCCGTTGTGTTGCCTTTATGCCTCTGTTGCAGTTTTTCAGATTTCCGCTGCTGATGGAGTTGCTCCTATCCGCTTCTCGTTTCCATGCAACCTTGACCTCCCTGTATCTATCTACCACATGCCCACTTATGTTCGTGCTTGCAGAGCCCTTCATTCCAATCAGCTGACTGGCTCAATTCCTGCTACAGTTGGCAACCTCCAAAAGCTACGTGGCCTGTAAGTAGACACAAGCAAATGCCAAACATGAATGGGTTTGAGCCGAACCTGGTCAAACCGGCTGGTGCAACCAAATCAACCACCTTGGTTCGGGTTGAACCAGCCTGATCAGGTCATGACTCAACATTAAAGCCCTCAAGTTCAAAACATGAAGGGGCTTGGTTCGATCTCTTACAGTTTGGGTCAAACCAGTTGAAGCAAGGATTGCCTGAAGTATGTAATCAGCAATATATTTGAGAGACGTAGGCCTAACACTTATACTCTTCTCCCTCTGTTTTTTTCATACATCCTTTCTTGTTGCTTCTCCATTCGCACTCTAACCTGTTGTCCTTTTCAGTCCTTTAACCTCAAAACCTTTGCACACTTCTTGTGTCCCTCTTTTCCTATCGTCATATCACACCTCACATGATCTGTCCCATCTTCCTCATTCTTTGGTTTTCCTACTGCTACTATCTTGTTTCTGCCTCTCTCTCACTCTCTCCCCCCCCTCTCTCATTCTCTCTTCCATGCCCATTTTGTACAGTGATTACATGCCCTGGTGCAACAAAACAACACATCTCCCTTCACTCTCCTGATTCCATCTATCTCCCCCCACTCTGCACACATCTTCTCGGAACAATGTCCGTTGCGTTGCCTTTTAATGCCTCTGTTGCAGGTTTTCAGATATCCGTGCTGATGGAGTTGCTCCTATCTGCTTCTCGTTTCCATGCAACCTTAGCCTCCCTGTATCTATCCTCCACATGCTCACTTATGTTTGTGTTTGCAGATTCCTTGCTGCCAATCAGCTCACTGGCTCAATCCCTGCTACAATCGGCAACCTCACAAATGTACAACTCCTGTAAGTAGATATGAGCAAGTACCAGATGTGAACGGGTTCGAGCCGAACTTGGTCAAGCCAGCTGGGTGCAACCAAACCAACCACCGTGTTGATGATTTTGTTGGTGGTTGTGGTTTTTTGTTCTAGCAGAATGAGATTCTATGCCTTGTTTTGATCTGGAATTGAACTCGCAATAACAAGCACCAACAATCCCCCACTCCACTCTTCACTACAACATCTTAAGTATTGCCAGTGAGCACTTTGAGTTGTTGGGGATTGTTGCAGGGCGATAGTTGGGCTTGTGAACATTGTCAAACTCGTCACTTATCAAAACTGAAGTCTTGCCAATGTCATTCTTAGATCTGATCTATGGCTGCCAAGTAATTTTGCCAGGATATCCCGCCGCACTCAAATCGCGATCGCGACCGGCTAAAATCCTTAGTTAAAATTGTTCTTTAGCATTCCAGAGAGCAGAGATCAAGATCTTTTAACACGTATATGCTCGTATTGTAAAGTTACGTGAGTTGTACGCAATGCTCTGTCGAAGTCGGCAGACAAAATCTCCTACTCCGCTCTCTAGATTCGCATGCTTTCCATCACTTGGTTTGGGTTGAACTAGCCAGAACAACATTATGACTCAACGTTCAGGTCCTCAGATTAAAACCTGAAGGGGCTTGGTTCGATTTTCTGCAGTTTGGATCAAACAAGTTGAAGCAAGGGTTGCTTGAAGTATGTAAACAGCACTGTATTCAAGAAACGTAGACCTAACACTTTTACATTTCTCCCCCTGTCTTTTATTCGTACATCCCTTCTTGTTGCTTCCCAATTCGCACTCTAATATGTCATCCTTTCCAGTCCTTCAACATCAAAAGCTTTGCACACTCCTTGTGCCCCTCTTTTTCATATCACACCTCACATGATTTGTCCCGTCCTCCTCATTCCTTGCTTTTCCTATTGGTCCTACCTACTCTCTCCCTCTCTCATGCTCTCTCCCATGCCCAGTACACGGAATACATGCCCTGGTGCAAGAAAACAACACATTTCCCTTCACTCTCCTAACCCATTTATCTCCTCCCATTCAACACACATCTCGGAACAATGTCCGTTGCGTTGCCTTTATGCCTCTGTTGCTGTTTTTCAGATTTCCGCTGCTGATGGGGTTGCTCCTATCTGCTTCTCGTTATCATGCAAACGTAACCTCCCTGTATCTATTTACCACATGCCCACTTATGTTCGTGTTTGCAGCTACCTTTATGCCAACCAGCTCACTGGCTCAATCCCTGCTGCAATTGGCAACCTGACAGACATTCAAGCCTTGTGAGTAGACACGAACAAGTACCAAACATGAATTGTTTGAGCCGAACCTGGTCAAACTTGCTGGTGCAAATCAACAACCACCTTGGTTTGGGTTGAACCAGCCTGAACAGCTCATGACTCAACACTCAAGCCGTCAGATCGAAACATGAAGGGGCTTGGTTCGACCTGCCGCAGTTTGGGTCAAAGCAAGGTTTTCTCTGAAGTATGTAAGCAGCAATGTATTCAAGATACGTAGGCCTAACGCTTTTACCCTTCTCCCTCTGTGTTTTTTTCATACATCCTTTCTTGTTGCTTCCCCATTCGCACTCTAATATGTCGTCCTTTCTAGTCCTTTAACCTCAGAACTTTTGCACACCTCTCGTTTCCCTCTTTTCCCATCGTCATATCACACCTCACATGATCTGTCCCGTCCCCTCCATTCCTTGCTTTTCCTATTGCTACTGCTGTCTTGTTTCCCCCTCTCTCTCACTCTCCCCCCCCTCTCTCATGCTCTCTTCCATGCCCATTCTGTACACGGAATACATGCACTGGTGCAAGAAAACAACACATTTCCCTTCACACTCCTAACCCCATCTATCTGCTGCCATTCTGCACACACCTCGGGAACAGTGTCCGTTGCGTTGCCTTTTATGCCTCTGTCTGCAAAGTTGAGATCCTTGTGTCTACCTACCGCATGGCTTTCATGTTAATCCGTGCAGAATCCTTTCTGGCAATCAGCTCACTGGCACAATTCCCACCGCAATCAGCAACCTTAGGAACCTAATTTCCCTGTAAGCCCCTTTGCTTGGCTGTGTTCCCCGTTCTGCCCCTCCCTCCAACCTTTTCCACTCCATTTCACACCCCACTTTACATTTTGCATATTGCTGCACATAGCTTGGGTAATTATGCACGCAACCTTAGTTTGGGTGCCTATCTAGGGTCAGTCAACCCTACGTGTGGTTGGAATTAACCTTTGGCCCAGACAGACCCTCAAGGCTAGGTTTGAGGATTAATGAACTTAAGAAAACTCTTTGCTCACCTTTAGTCGATATTCTCTGAACCCTGCCCAAATCCATCAACCTTAACTTATTGGCGGGGGGCAATAATGTTGAAGATCCCAACCAAAGGTCGACATTTTCCCGTTTCCCAGATCGTTGTGTTTCGCTATGTACGGATCGTTCCTTATTAATATGCTAAGGTCGTGCATGGATGGACCAATCACCTCACCGCCTCAATCCTCCCTGCAATATAGATCCTCACATCGCAAGCCTGTAAAACCTGTATAACTAGGTGATGAAGGTGGTCCCGTTCGGTTGGAACCTGGCTGAACCGGCGGGTGTAGTCGACCCCATCCACTTGGTCCAGGCCTACCAGCCTGAAAAGCTCATGGTTCTATGTTCTAGTCCTCAAGATTATATCTGATTTTTGAGAATCTCTGAAAAATCATACGCGTCAAAATGGTGTCGATCGAGCCAAGTCAAAGAGCAATGCTTGGTCAGATCAGATCGGCTGAAATTGTTTCAATTGGTGGGTTGGAGATTTCACCTGATCACATCTGGGTAGGGTTGGGATACTGGTGAAACATCCAACCCACAAAAACTATGAGTAGACTAACTACGATAGAGAAATCACCTTTATATGTTGTATTCTAGCTTCTTCTCCTCCCCTCTCTGCCATTTTCCTCCTCTCGATGCCAGTCCAAACCCGTGCTCACTCTCCATTGACCTCTCTTCTCCCTTATTCTCTCCTGCTATTTTTATTTTTCATCCAGCTCTTTTGAGATAACACCTCCCTTTCTCTCTCCCCTACCTCCTCCAGCGATCTCTCTCGCAACTACCTCACAGGTCCCCTTGTAAATCTTTCGGGCACCAAAGCAGACCTCTCCAGCAACTACCTGTCGGGTGTGATGCGAGGGTCTGAAGCCAACTGCAGCATACACAGCATCGTAGCCAACTGCTTCACACAAGAAAAGGCCTGTGGTCAACTACAGCGGCCACCAGCGCAGTGTCTGGCTTTCTGTGGCGTCTCTCCAACCACTGCTGCCTGTGGTGGTCGTGGCGTGTGCTACCCAGACGGGCCCAGTTTGGTTCCAACGTGCCTGTGTGGTGCACGGTTCAAGCAGTTTGGATTACTTCGCTGTGTCCCATTCACAGGAGGTGAGCAGCGATTGTAGCATGCTTTACGGAGAAGGGTCTAAGGACGTCGTAGTCTTGGTGCTCCTTAGTGATGCACTTTCTACTCATTTCCTCGCTTTCTAGCTCGCACACATTTAGTTAAACCATGCTCTGCTGCAATTACCGCAGGCTAATCATACTTGCTGAGCATGCTGAATCACGGTGCCTCATGCTGAATCACGGTGCCATCACCATAGACAAGGCACAGACCCCATATCTACGGACGTCACTCCCATAGGGTTTGACCATATGATCCGGTTTGCACAACTTAACACATACACATTCCGATGCTCTCCTCCCACTCACTCCCATCCTTCCTCTGCCCCATGCACCGCTGCCCTTCCCTCGCAACTCTCCAGCCACCTCAAGGGGAATTCTCCCACCATTCACGGTTCTCACCAAGGGAACACAGCAGGAAACAGTGGGGAAGTTTGCAGGAAAGCCTGTGACCCTATTCATCTACCCGCCTGGTGTGACCTCAAGATGTGGCTTGGAGTTGGCATTCACTGTCAACTTCACCTTTGCTCTCAAGCGCCACTCTGGTCGCGCGGGGCCCAGCGGCTTTGCGTTTGTGATTGCCGCAACGGCCAAGGCAGGGAAACCAGGAGGTGTGGGGTACAGCGGGATGGGAGCTCGGAGCATAGCCGTTACATTTGACATCAAAGAGAGTCACCAGCGCGTGGGGCTGAACATGAATGGTAAAGGGGAACCTGTGGTGTCGAAGGTTTCACCATTCATGTTCACGGATGGCGATGCATACACAGCGTGGGTGGATTATGAGCCTGGGGATCCGGGCACCTTTCGAGTCTTCTTGGCGAGCTCGAACGAAAAGCCAGAGGAGCCGCTGCTGCTGCAGAAGGGTGTGTCGCTGTGTGCTGTGCTGCAGCCGCGGGTGAAGCAGCAGCGTGCCGCGTTCTCGTTTGGGTTTACGGCGTCTACTGCTTTCCAGCTGCATGGCATTCTCTTCTCCGCTGTGCAAACAGGCAAGGCTATTCTGGGCAGGTGGGATGACGCTGACTGCCTTGATGATAAAATTCGGGGTGGTGGTGGTGGATGGTTGCTGGTAGTGATGGCAATGGTTTATGATGAGAAATAGGCAGGAATAAGAATCCGATCTAGGGTATTTTCATTTTCATTCCTCGTTCATATGGACCATTCGAAGAACGACGAGTCAACTCGTGAGGTTTGGATTGTGCGGGATCTACTTCTACGGTCCAAGAAAGAAGTTCAAACTCCAATTTCCTCTCGTACCCTTTCTTTTAATTTCCAAAATCTTGCATGAACGCTGGGTCGAACCGAACTTGAACGGTTCGGCCAAATCAACATGTTTGACTTGAACCCGTTCGGGTTCGGTTCGACCATCCCTCTGGCCCAACTCGGTTCCTTTCGAGCCGATTTGGGTTCAAGCCTTGGCTCATTTCTGATGAAAAATACACTATGTAATGGGTTTTCAATTGAGTCTTTGCTGGGCACTGATGATTGTGTCTCCTGCCATGGCTAGGCATTTATCGAGATGGTGGTTAGTGGTAGCTATTTTGCACGAACTTGCCTTTGCTACCCACTGTTGTGGTGCTCTCTCCCTATCCAAGACCCAACCCCCACTCTCTGGCTTCTGTGCTTATCTTTCGTCTTGTGTTTTTCTCAACAGGCGCCCCTTCATCCAAGGTCGTTCAGACCAAGGAGCAAGGTGAGCTACATGTCATGTGGCAACACAGAACCTTCTGTATGTTCAGACATTTATTGTGCTCACATATCGTCCATAATTTCCCCACCACGTCGCCATCGGTCACTGTTAGTAAGCTACGTGCAAAACCACCACGAGAAAAGTTTAGCTAGCTTTGATTGTGCGATCCGAAGGGGGATGGTTGATTACGTCACCAAGGTGCAAACAACCCATAGGGAGCTCGAGCAGTTGGAAACTGTCTTCCCCAAGCAAGGCAAGACTGTGGAGAGTCACTCTACACCAGGAGCTGAACTACGGAAGGAAGCACAGGTGGTACGAATGGTCGTAGTGTTGCTTGTGTTCTATCTACATCCGCATTCACGGGGAAATTTGGCAAGAATTTCACTAGCAAAAGTTGGATACATTTATGCAAGAATGATACTCAACAATGACTACATCAGATGCAATAGCACACAGGCAGGTCGACCGCCGCCGCAGCAAAGTCGGTGACCTGGCAGAACTGCAGGTTGGCACCGCGCCAGCATTGCAGAAAGGCGGCCTGCCAACAGAGCAAGTCGGCGGCTTGTTAACACTACACCAAGGCGGCTTGCGAACACTGCAGTAGAGCGGCCCGCCAACGCTGCAACCGCATGTGACTGTAAGTGCATGTGTGTCGCAGGTGCTTGTAGACGTTGTGCACGTCGTGCATTGCCACGAACGTTGCGCGGGTGCCAAGTCGACCACGTGCCGATGGTTGCGCCTAATGGGCCACATCAACCTCGGGATACCACCTCGCAGGTCGACTTCACCAAACAGCTGGCAACGTTCGCGCACCTCCGCAGGACTTCGTCGCCCTTGTTACACAACAGGCCGGGCAACGTCTCCGGCCCCGTCGGTCGGCGCCCACAAGTCGGCGCCCTCCGGTCGACGGCCTCCTTCGTCGACCACCCAGTTGAAGTCGGCCGCCGGCTTCCCGTCGTCGGCGGCGTCACAGTGGTCTCGCGCAGGTCGACCAACTTTGTCGACCTGCTCGCTCAGGTCGGCGTCGACCACTGCAGGCGGTCGGCTGCACCTCCTGCGCACCCGACCGTGAAGTCGGCTTCGCCCAAGCGATGGCGGGGCCAACTCCTGTCAACACATACCTCTTCCAAGAACCGACTTCACCACCCATCCTAAAGGCTCCTCCATAGTTTCAAGTCCTGCCTTCCCATCTGAGATTGTGTCTGGAATGTGTGTGCCTTCACTCCGCTAAGTGGGTCACCAACAAGCGTCTTGCTCGCTTCACTCTCAACACCAGCTAACTTGGCGGTTTCAGCTGAGGTCATTGGGGATTGCTTCTAACTCCCTTCTTATCCTTTTCAAATCATTTCTGATATGCTTGAGGAGGAGCCTTCTGCTCTGTAAAAACACACACACACACACACACACACACACACACACACACACACACACACAAAAAACAGTCAATTTCTCACATGTCTAACTTCTTTGCAATCAATTGGAGCTTGCAAGGAATTGGGTTCAGACCGTGCCATGCCTTTCAACCACTACCCATCCACATCTCCCTTCATCTCCACCCCTTCCCACCCCTCACAGCCCTCGGCTTCTCATTGTCAGAGGCCACATTTGCACCATCTCGAGCCAGTCCCTTTTCGCGCTATGTGAGTGCTGACTTCAAGCTGTCGGCCACCAGAGCGGACTCGTGGAGCATTCGTGACTTCCACACGTGGGACAATGTGCCCTTCCTCAACTGGCCTGTCAAGAACCAAAACGACTGCAGTGAGTGGAAAGATGATCGCAATATTTTCACTTCCGTGTGTTCACTGCAGTAAGTACAGTACATTAATAGAATTCAACAAAACAAAAGCTGGAGATTCCATTCAAATTGTCAAATTTTGGATTGATCAGGTTAGAGAGGTTTGGGATGAGAAGTCTACACCTAATCAAGACAAGGAACCTTATATACTGTAACTCAACCTGACTGAATGATCTACCTTTCCTGCTCAGATGCGTGCTGGGCGTATGCGGTGGTGGCGAGTGTGGAGGCGGCATACGGCATTGCAAAGCAGCAGAGCGCTCCTTGGCTGTCAGTGGAGGGTCTCTTTGCGCTCATGGGTCTCACTGATTCAGACAAGTGCTCTGCTGGCGGCTCCCCCACCCAGGCTTTTGAGACGCTCACAGCTCTCGATGCCGCCAGTGGTCTCACAGGGGACAGTGACCTGGTAGGGTAAACAGAATGAGGACGTGGTATGTATGTATGTATGTATGTATGTATGTATGTATGTATGTATGTATGTATGTATGTATGTATGTATGTATGTATGTATGTATGTATGTATGTATGTATGTATGTATGTATGTATGTATGTATGTATGTATGTATGTATCTTGTGAGGTGGGATAAAGACATCAAAGGTTTATGGGTGTGAGATTTATGGAGGGTCACTTTGCCAGCTTGGCTGCTCTTGGGCTTGAAACTAGAAGCCAGATCACCTCATCCAATCAGTCAGGAGAGTATATCAACTTGGCCGAGAGATTGGTTGCTGATTCGTAAAACCACCATCTGCCATGGTGGAAATTATTCCGTGTGCCCTGCATCAGGAGGAGCAACGGTTGCACCACTCTCTAGTTTCACAACTTTGTCAAGCTCCCCCAAACTAAACCACTTCCCATCTTTCCCCATCCAACAATGCTTCCCCCTCGTGGCCCTAGGCAACAACATATCCGGTGCAGGCGTTTGAACGAGCGCGGTTTAAGGGGTATGTGGGGCTCATGCTGGCCGTGCAGCAGCAGCCAGTGGTGGTTCACATTGAGGCATCTCCAACCTTCATGCTGTATGATGGGGTGAGTCGCTGCAACTCTCTCTCAGATTCCATTCAAATTGTCAAATCTTGTCAAATAACTCAGGTTATGGCTGAGTTATGGCAGATACTCCTGGTGCTATTCTGCTATGAATTTGGATCGTATAGACCAATTACCATTACTTTGCAGTGCTTCGTCCTTTAACCCCTTCCACCGCTTCTTCATACCCATATGACTCTGCTTCTTGAACTCCCCATCTATGTTTGTTGTGGCCCCATTTTGTTTCAGACATTCAAGTACCAGGATCCTGGTTGCTACACGGGCAATCTCAACCACGTTGTACTCGTTATTGGCTACTTCATCACAAGAAACGATGGCAGCCAGAACCGCATTGCTCCTCCGTTTTGGATCATCCGCAACTCGTGGGGAGAGGAGTGGGGCAAGAGAGGCCACATGCGCATGGACATTCAGGGAGGGGATGGCGTGTGTGGCATTAACGTGCTGCCTGGCATCTACCCCATCGTCAAGAGTAAGTCATATCTACTTGGTCATATCCACCTCATTACCAAGCAAGGGTGGCATATTACAAAGCACGCAAGGGGTTCTTAAGTGGCCCTGTTTCACTCTGCAAGCAAGCCGAAATGCTGACTTCTCTTCCACTAGTGGTCGGTCATGGCATCATACATGTCACATGTGCACTGAATGGTGCTTCGCCACTGTGGATACTTGCTATCTGTTTGTTAGCTGTTCGTTAGCTGTCGACCGCCAACCTCCATTCTCATGTTCCTCAAGTGTGTCCTCTTTGCCACCTCCCAGTTCCAGGCGACCCCTGCGGCCAGAGCAGCTACAAGGGCGATGGGGATTCGCAGCCGAGCATGAACCCGTGTGGTCGCTTCCAGTGCCAGGGGACGACAGACACCACCAACAACTGCTCCTGCAATATTCCGACCGCTCCTGTGCAGCCCTTTGTGGAGGCTGAGAAGGGATACGGTTCCAACACATGTGCTTATGGTGAGTTCTGTGGCAATTTAACAGGTGAGTAGAAGGGCACGTAGATTTGTCCCGCAACAAAGTTTGTCTGGCTGTTTTGGCACGCAAAGTTCCCAAATATATGCAGTGCTTGCATAGAGAGTGGGGCCAGCGAGGTGAGAAACAAGACTCCTCTTGAAATCCTTACAAAGGTGTTCTAAATAGTACTCCTGCTCGTGTCTCACATGTGCTAGAGGTGCCCTAGCTGCAGCGGTCAAAGGTTTGGTTGCCATTTGTCCGGATTGGAGCGCAATTCCGTATACCCCTTCTTCTATTCCCATTTTTCCCCTCCTTTTCATCTTGAATTATATATCTGTCTCAATTCTCTGTATCTCCCACCCCGGAACACGAGTGGCAGTGGACGTGTGTGGGTCATACTTCAAGAACCCCTGCTACGTGGGAGCATGCATCAACGATAGCAAGGGCGCCTACTCCTGCATCTGCCCTCCCAACCACGTTACCAGCACAACCGTTGACGGGTTTCCAACCTGCGATCCAAGTAGGTGGCATTAATATGTCTGTAGTTCTCCTTTGCTTGTGAATATGCCTGGTAACCTCCGTTTGGTTGAGGAGGGCGGCAACTTCCCTTTCTCTAATTTCCTCTCTATTTCTGCAGATCTTTAGAGGCTCTCTGTCTCTTTTTCATTGCCTGTGTCTCTCTCACTCCCATTTCTTGTCTGCAGCCAACACCACGGCCACCACAATGACAGTCAGTGGAGACAACTGGTGGTGCTCCGATGTTCATCCCCTCGTCGGCCTCTCACTGACTGACTTCACAGACCAAAACATTGTGGGTGAAGATGGGGTGGGTGGGAGTTTCGGGCCATCATCTGTCATTTGGATTGCATGTTTCCATGTATCCCTTGCACTTTCCATATCACTTCTCTCCATGGCTCCCGTGAGTCCTCACTTCAATGCAGCCTGGTTCCCGATCGTATAGCTACTAATTGACATCCTCCTTTCACGCTCACATCAGTTACACCCCTCCCAACATGGTAGAGATACTCCTAGCGTATCGTATCTCCTAGAACCCTTTCCATTGACCGACTCCTAGAATGCTCTCTTGGGTACTAAGGTCTGACGACGTTATTCTCATCAGGATCCAGAGAGGAGTGGGGGCCTTGCCCATGTGGTCTTGCCCATGTGGTCTTGCCCATGTGGTCTTGCCCATACGACCCTCTCTCCCATGCACGTGTTTCCCAATGCAGGGCATTGATTGCAGCCAGCCATTGCCCAAGGGCAGTGTTCTTCAGCTTGATGGTACTCCCGCCACACCCTGCACTGCCTTCTTCTACTCCCTCAACGTGAGACCTGCTGCTTTCTTGCCCAGACCATATTTTACGCTCTACCAGCTCACCTTCTCAATCCAATATATGACTTTTGAAGCGCCTCAAAATCCTTCTCTCAATCCAATATATGACTTTTGAGGCGCCTCAATTTCCTTCTCAATCCAATATATGACTTTTGAGGCGCCTCAAAGTCCTTCTCAATCCAATATATGACTTTTGAGGCACCTCAAAATCCTTATCAATCTAATATATGACTTTTGAGGAGCCTCAAAATCCTTCTCAATCCAATATATGACTTTTGAGGCGTCTCAAAATCCTTCTCGAACCAATATATGACTTTTGAGGCGCCTCAAAATACTTATCAATCAAATTTATGACTTTTGAAGCGCCTCAAAATCCTTCTCAATCCAATGTATGACTTTTGAGGCGCCTCAAATCCTTCTCAATCCAATATATGACTTTTGAGGCGCCTCAAAAAGCTTCTCAATCCAATATATCCCGTCCTTGTCGAAACCAGTGGGCAAGAACCAAGCCTATCCCTGTCTCTGCCCTACTCTCCAGGGGGACACATGTGCGTACATCAGCAGACAGCTCAGCTTCACAGAACCTGATCTCACCGCTCTCAACCCCGGCCTTGACTGCTCCAAGCCCATTAAGGCAGGCCGCTCTGTGTGCCTCGAGCGCAGTGCTGCCTTCGCTTTCACCATTCCCGAGTGTGTGAGATACGGCACGCTCACACCCCAAGACACGTGCGAGCAGCTGCTTCAGAGGACTGGCACTTCACCAGGAGGAGCCAGTGCCAGTGACAATTCATGGGCTGCGCTGTACCGCAACAATCCCGGCCTCATTTGCTCCGCCACTATCCCTTCCTCTGCCTCCGCTGTCGGCAGCAACATTGGTGTACAGGTGAGGACTGTGAGGGCTGGGAGGAAACTCTCTGGGATGGGGGAGCACGGAATGGTGGGCAAAGGTAAGAGAGCTTTGCACTGTTTCCGAAAGACCTCGTGCGACTATGATGCATCCCTTGTTGGTCTGCTTCGGTTTCTCCGCCAACCTTAGTTATTCCTGAGGCTCCGTCCCATGCTTCTATGATCCCAGATTTGCCTCACAGCAGAGTACTGGTCGTTCACGATGGGGATATGCAAGAAGGGTAGGATCAAGCCTGTGCAGCCATCAATGCCATGCTCAGGTGCTTACCGCTTTTATAGTGGAACTACCTCAACCGCAATTGCACAGTTTTGCAACTACAATGGTAGGTCTTGCTCTGGTACTGTAGGAGCAAGGTCTATTTGTGTACCATCAACATTCTGAGTTGACCTTTGACTAAATTATGCTACCACATATCAGGCCCTAGGGGCTTCTTTGAGGTGCCTTCATAGCTGTGCCAGGAGCCATTATGCTGGACAATCTTGCATAAGGTCATGAAACATGTACACAAATGGTTGTGCAGTATAATAGCGCAAATGTGGAGTGTTACCTTTCCCAATAGCACTTTGCTCGCTTTGATTCCATGTACCATATTGTGTACAGAAGCCCAAATGAAGTAACGTACGTCTCATCACTGATCTCTATTTTTCATCACCAATCTCTCTAATTATCAGGGCAGTAAATAGCTTATCAGTTCAGGCATGACTCAAGAGTCATAAGGTTTTGGTGCTGGTGCAGGTTTTAGCAAAGACTCAGGGCCTGTTTGACCTGTCACGAAGACCACCTCCATGAATACAGCACCGACTGGAATCTTCGCTGCAAGTGTAGTGTGCAATTGATACACTGAAAACATCCGATTCGTTAAGCAGGTGATCAAGCCACCTCAATTCTCTGAAACCAAAATATATTATCTACCATACACATCAACCACCAGACACATGCTTTGTTGTCTTATTCTTATGTGTCCCCCCCACCACACACACACACACACAGACACCACAAGACAAGCGATCCTGCTTAAGTCTATAGAGTGACAAATGAAGCCACCACTGTGCGAAGCTTCTCATTCACCTTGCTCCAGCGACGCTCATTTTCCCCAGTTGTCAGCGTGTAGAACTTGCCTGCACCACGACCACAAACACACAAGCACACACACACACACACACACACACATACACACACACACACACACACACAGATTCAGCCAGAGAAAGGATACAGTACCACACACAAGAAAAGTGCAGGACAATGCTACCGAGTGGCTATCATCCCACAGGTGTAAAACCAACAGAGATTCCACTCGGCCCCTAATTCTACCATCTTCTCTGCCCCTGAAGTCTGCTGCTACTGTACATGCAGCAAGCTTGCCGCAGCACGTACTGCTGGCAATGGTGATTGTGCCGAGAGCGTGGCGAGTGTAGCTGGATGCCTGCGCCACAAACTCAAAGTCATAGTACGTGCGCCCGTCCAGCTCCCTCTGTGCGAGAGCATGGTGTAAAGGAAGGATAGAAAGGATGGAAAGGGAGAGGCAGTTGCCAAGCTAGTGAGCGGGGGAGCACAACGGGAAGAGAGAAAGGAGGTGCACGGCAGCAGCTGTCGTGTGTGTGCCTGTCCAACTCCCTCTGTGGAAGGAAAGGTGGAAAGAGAGGGGAAGTGGAGAGAATGAGACAGGAGCAGAGCAAGTGGGAGAGCGAGAGGCAGCAGCAGGGACAAAGAGAAGGACAAAAGCAGCAGTCAGAGAGCACTTGGTTTGTGTGCCCATCCAGTTGCATGAGCGTGTCAAAGACAGGCAGACGGGTGGACTAAATGGGATGAGAAGGTCGAGGAGATGACACCCCAGGGGCGAGCGACGATGCAAATGTTAAGTTGCTTCTGGGGAATGGTGTTAGCAAGCGAAGCAAGAACACACATGACCAGGTGGCCTTTTCTGTCCTGGCTGTACCGCATGGAAACCTTATGAGATGTCTCAAGACGCCTCAAAAGAACACACATGACCAGGTGGCCTCTTCTTTCGTGACTGTACCGCATGGAAACCTTTTGAGACATCTCAAAACGACGTCTCAAAAGAACACGCATGACCAGGCGGCCTCTTCTGTCCTGGCTGTACCGCATGGAAACCTGACAGGTGGCGAGCGAGGGGGCGTTCGGTGGTGATCACAGGTGGCCGCCTACCCATCTTGCCTACCCATGCTTGCCCACACCAGCCTCTAGCAGCCCACACCAGCCCCCACGCCGACGAACTGATAGATCAACTGCGAACAGCATGGGTCTTTTTGAAAATTGACTTACGGGGAGGTTACCTTCAGATTAGGGTCGAACCATCGGACTGCGCCGAAACGGCATTCAGAATTAGGTACGGGTCATTCGAGTACAAAGTAATGCCATTCGGGCTGACCAACGCACCGGCGACTTTTCAGATGACCATGAACGAAACGTTTAGGCCACTTTTAGATAGATACGTGATGGTCTACCTCGACGACATCCTGGTCTACAGTCGCGACAAGCAGCAGCACTTGGCGGATTTGGAAGCAGTGCTTAAAATCTTAGACCAGAATCGCCTACCGACAAAGGGTTCGAAGTGCAAGTTTTTTTAGGACCGGCTAGAATTTCTGGGGCACGTTATTTCGGATGCTGGAGTCAAAATTGACCCAACAAAGTTAGACACGGTAAAAGCGTGGCGTCCCCCGACCAGCATCACGGAGCTGCAGAGTTTGTTAGGGTTCGTGAATTACGTCCATCGGTTCGTCCCAATGTGGCGTGCTTAACAGCCCCACTGACGGATCTGCTGTGGAAAGGAGTGGCGTTTACTCGGGGGGAGAAAAAGCATGCTGCCTTCTCCGCCCTAAAAACGGTTCTCTATTTCCCGCCCGTACTGTGCATCGCCGACCCACACCGCCCATTTGGAGTAGTTACAGACGCCAGCGACATCGAAATAGGAGCCGTACTGCTACAGGATTTCGGCAACGGCCTACAGCCCATCGCATACGAGTCACGAAAACTGCACCCGCCCAAGATAAATTACCCGATACACGACCGCAAAATGCTCGTGATCGTGCACGCATTCAAGGTGTGGCGTTGTTACTTGACCGGCGCAGACGTGACAGTACAGACAGATCAGAAATCACTACAGTACCTCCGCGCGCAACCCCACCTCAACCCACAATAGATTCGTTGGCTCGACTTCCTCGAGTCGAATTTGCACTACACGGTCACCTACAAAAAGGGGGCATCGAGCATCGCCGACGCACTGACCCGCCCCGCTGCCCAAATCCATGCCATACTACTCGCTCAGACCAGCCCACTACTAATAGGACTATTCAACCACGGCTACCAGACCGACCCTTTCTTCACTGGATGAAACTCGCAGCAGTTCGCAGCAGCGTAAGGGGTGTATTATGTGAAAGCCGGCACCGATCGGATCTGGGTACCGGGCTACACCTTACTACGGAAATTACTGCTACAGGAGGCACATGACGGAGTCACCTCAGGACATTTTGGGGTAGAGAAAATATGGCAGCAGCTGCAGCGATATTATTATTGGCCTAAGATGCTGATTGACGTGCAGCAACACATGGCATCGTGTCCCACCTGCCAGCTCATGAAGTCGTCATGACAGCGACCTGCGGGACAGTTGCAGCCGATACCACCCCCAGAGCGTGCTTGGCAGTAGGTGACGATGGACTTCTTCACGAGGTTACCGGCCGGAGGAAGTGGAAACGACGCGATCCTGGTCGTCGTCGATCAGCTGACGAAGATGGCACATTTCGTAGCCTGCAAAATTTCAATCACAGCTGAAGAAAACATCGCGACTCTTCATCTCCACCGTCGTTTGACTGCACGGGATACCAGCGGCAATCATTAGCGATCGTGACACGAGATTCACCAGCAATTTCTGGAGGAACCTGTAGCATCAGTCCGGCACGCGACTACAGTTCAGCTCATCGTACTACCCCAAAACTGACGGACAGACAGAACGGACAAATCAAACCATGGAGCCACGAGCGATGACCCGGCAACATGGGAACAGCAACTGCCACTCATCGAATTCACATACAACAACTCCACGCCAGCCATGACGTAGTGGTCACCATTCTACCTTAACCACGGGCAGAACCCATCAGTGCCCATGACCCCAAATCCCGACAACCCGGTACCACGGGCACAACAGTTCGTAGAAATTCTACATGCAGCACGGACCCGGGTAACAAACGCCATCAAAAACTTGAATATCATCGCTAAGGACACGTCACAATTGAATCATCGATCCAGCGCAGGATCGGTGTTTCGCGGGTACAGTACTTTGTTGTTTTGCGCATTGGTGGTTACTTAGCTTCGTTTTCCGTCGCCAATATACAATTCTCCCCTCGGAATCACGCGATTGATGTGCCCTTGCCACACATCGATCGTGCAATGTCCTGATCGGGCGATTGTGCCCCATGATTTTTCAAACGTGCCTCTTGAGAATTGCGGTGGGCCCGCGATTGCAACAATGCAGTCGTGGCACACTGATGTGGCGATCGATTTGGAAGGATCGGTGAACACCCCCGATCCTTCCTTGGTATTTCGATTGTGATGCGTCCTAAGTGTAACGCCGACCGCCACCGCCGCCCCGTCAGTTACCAACCCGATGACGTCGTACTTCTCGATACCCAGAACCTCCGCGTGCCCGTCACCCCAAAACTCCGCCCCCGGTATTGCGGGCCATTTCGCATCAGCCGCATGATCACCCCTGACACTACCCATCTCCTCCTCCCTGCTGACTGGTATGTCACCCCGTCATTCCATGTCAGCCTGCTTCGCCCATACGTCCCATCCACCAGCCAACTACCCTGCAACCGCCGAGCCAGCATGACACGACCGCCCACAGAACCAATCATCATGCCCGAACAAATACTAAGCCACCAAGTTCGTGGCCCACGAGGGGCCCGCAGGATCGAATTTCTGATCCGCTGGAAAGACCGCACGTCCACTGAAGACAAATGGGTTCCCCTGGACAGAATCGAAAACCACCCTGTCCTCACCGAGTATCTGCGCAGCCGAAATTTCCGGGATGTACACGCCCTTCGTAAGGAGGGGCTCCTTAGGGGAAGGGGGTAGTGTAAGGAAAATTCCATTTCCTTACTTCGCGTCCCTGCTCAGCGCGTACACCGCTGTTCCCGCCAACAACTCCCAACAGTGCACCGTTACCACTCGCGACACTCGCCTTGACTACCGTTTGTGCCATTGTTAACGACGCGACCCAACCTCACGGTTTGGTTGGTAACCCGCGCTCCGGACCTCCGCCTCGACAATTCCCAGCCTCGGCGCTAGGCCTGTAGTGCACCCCATGTTCACACATTACCGTTGGCACTTAAGCTTTGCTATATATTCTTTGCTCATGCCTTCGCTCGATCTACTGTTTTGCTTTGATAGTGCAATTCTCGCTCGCTCACTTAATTGCACTCGTAACATTCTGCTATATTGGATAGTTATTTGTGATGTGGGCAGTGTGCGTAGTGTATCATGTGAAAACGAAACGGCTGTTTTGCCTGCCCAGCCACAACAAGTATCATCTGACACACAAGGCGGCCTCTAGCAGCTCCTTCAGCATCGCAGTGCTGCTGCTGGCGGCGAGCAGGTCGTCGACGTAGACCAGCACCCAGCAGGTCATTCCGTCGTCCCCAGCCTTGAAGTAGAGCGCCGTGTCCACTTGGATTTTCTTCCACCCAACCCCAAGTAGCACTCCGTCGAGAGCCCTGTACCACAGCAGCAGCGACTGCTTCAGCCCGTAGAGGCTCTTTAGCAGCTTGTACACCCGGCCGGTTCCATCGTCGAAGTAGTCCAGCTGGTACATATAGAGCACCTGGTCGAGCTTGCTCTGCAGGAAAGCGTTCTTCGTGTCGAGCTGCATCAGGTTGAGGTCGAGGACGTCGACGATCCTGAGGAAGATTCTCAGCATGACTTAGCTGCTCACCAGTGAATACGTCTCGTCGTAGTCGGTGCCGTACACCTGCGTGAAGCCCGTCACAACCAGCCTCGCCTTCTCGTGCTCGACGGTGTCGTCGATGCGGTACTTGGTCGTCAGCACCCACAGGTTCTTCATAATGTTCACCCCACGTGGGCGTTCGACCAGCTCCCAAGTGCCCATGCCGATGAGGCTGCAAATCTCTTCTTCCATGGGGGCCTTCACCGCCTCGTCCTTCCAGCTCGCTAACGCCTCCTTCACCGTCATCGTGGCGATGTTCTAGCGGTGTTCGGGGTCAGCGAGTACATCGGGGTCGAGCTCCGGCAGGTCTTCATCCTCCTCGGCGTCTTCGTACAACAGGTCATCGTCGACCTCGTCATACACCGTGGTGAAGGCAGCTGGTAGTAGGCAGGCGTGGAAGCTCAGTCGTTCCGGCGGCCGTCAGGCTCGACCACCGGAACCTCCACAACATCACTGTCGGTGGACTCCTCTCCCGCCGATAGCTCCCCTTCCTCGTCAACGTTCGCATCGTCGACCAGCTGCTTCGACCCGTCGACCGGTTGCTCGCCTGCTGCTGACTTCGACGGCTCCCCTGTCGACCTCCTCGGATGCTGCTCCCCTGTCGACTGCCCCCCTGTCTTCGACTTCCGGTCCTGGTCGACAAGCTTGGCGCCTTGTTGACCGCTGGCGATGCCACTGGCCGGCGCCACAGGCGACGCCTCAAGGCTCCCCTCATCGCCGGTGGTCGACACAGGTGTTGACGCAGGCCAATCTGCGACGGGGGAGGGAGGAGCAATAACAGTGGGAGGTGGAGGAACCTCCACAACGTCCTCATCAGCTGGCTCGTCGACTTCGGCGAGTAGTGGGACCGTCGCCGTCGAGGTGTCCGTAGGCGGGTGTGCCTGCGTCCGCCCCGACGCCGGCCCATACTTCGCCTTCCACACCTCCAGTGACAGCGTCTCGTAGAAGATCACCTCAACCGACGTGACCACCTTATTGTCGCTCAGGTCGAGCACCTCCCAGCCCTTGCTCTCCGGCAACACACGAATATGAAGCCCCCAGCGAGCCTTCGGCGAGAGCTTCCACTGCGCTGCAGCTCGGGAACCATGAACTGCACCATGCAGCCCCACACCCGCGCCAGCGTGAGGTCGGGCTTCTTCCCAATCAGCAGCTGGTACGGAGTCATCCCCGGTCGACCGCTCCAAGCAGTTGCGCAGCCAGACAGCTTGGCGTAGAGCGAGGTGCCACCAGTGGTGCTGCACGCCCATGAGTAGCAGCATCGTCTGCACGGACTCGACGACCGTGCGCATCTCCCGCTCAGCCATGCCGTTCTGCTGCGGAGTGTAGGGGCACGTCAGGTTGTGGTCGTTGCCCTTCCCATTGACGAAGTTGGTGAACTCCTTCTCGAGGAACTCCCCTCCTCGGTCCGAGCGGAGCATCAGCACCATCTTCTTCGTGTGCCGCTCTACCAGCACCAGCCACTGTTGGAACTCCCGCAGCATATCGCTCTTCTTAGCGACCGCCATTGCCCACATGAACTGAGTGTGGCGATTCTTCAGCAGCAGAAAGTACAAGCTACCATCCTTGGCAGCCACCCAAAATGGCCCGCACAAGTCAATGTGCACAACAGCCAGTGCCTCCTCGGCATCCGAGCCCTTGTGAGGGAAGGTGTGCTCCGCCAGCTTTCCTCCGACGCACGAGACACACGACGGGTCTGCTTTGGTCGACGGCGTGATGTCGAGCCCAGTAGCAACTTCATGCTTTGCCGAGCTCTTGATTGTGTCGACGTCAACGTGCGCGAGCCTCGCATGCAACCGGTCAGGGGTCGACTTCGTCGCCGAGACGATCGTCCGCAGAACCACCACCTTGGTCAATGGCGAGCGCGTCGAGTAGGGCCGAAGGTCGGTGCAGAGCACTCGTCCGGTGTAGCGTGCTCGACCGAGCACCTCCCCCGTCGCGACAACGAGCAGCATCTCGTCGCCGTCGCCCTGCATCCGTACGCCGCTCTCCTTCAGCTGGCCAGCAGACAACGGGTTCGCCTGTACGCTCGGAACGTAGAGCACGTCGGGGATGAGGACCTGCTTCCCGGCCTCCCCTTGTATAGCGACAGTTCTGCGGCCCTCAACAGGCTGCAGCGCCCCGTTGAATCTAAGCACGTGCTTCACGCCGTCGCTCGGCGCCATGTCGACGAAGACCGCCTTGGTCCCCATCAGGTGGTGGGAGCAACCGCTGTCGAGCAGCACTGCCATCGGGTTGGCTTGCACAGCTGCCGCCACCGCCTGGAAGTCCTCTCTAGCCCCCGGTGCTAGCGAGACTGTCGGCTCCACCACGCAAACCATCGAGCATGACGCCTCCCCGCCGTCTCGGCCCTTGCCGCTGGAGTGGTCGACGTCCTTCGTCGACGACATCTTCTTCGACGTCTACTTCTCCTTGCGCGGCTTCTCATCTCAACGGGGGCGACGGGTGGTCGACCGGCCACGGCCTCTCTTGGTGTCGTCCTCGTCGCTGTCGTTGCGGTCGGGGCATTCGTAGGAAAGATGGTCGGGGTCGTGGCAGATCCAGCACTCTCGTCGTCGACCACCACCTCCACGACCCTTGTCCCGCGTCGACTTCTTCTCGTCGACGTCCTTCGTCTATCGCCCACCTCCGCTGCCACCTCCACCCGGCTTCCCGCACTGCTCCTGCTGACGATTCGGCTTCGTCGGTGCAGCATAGCTCGTCTGCGGAAGGAGCTCCGTGGGCCGCTCTTCCTCCTGCATCGCCTCATCTTGCAGGATGTAGCTGGTGAGGGAGTCCTCGTCGAGGGAATCATGTGTGCCGGGCACCATCGTCATCCTCTTCATGAGGTTGTAGCTGCCCGGCAGGCCTTTGAGAACGTGGGTGATATAGGACGCCGTCGAGTATTCGGCGCCCGCGATCCGCATCTTAGCCAGGATCTGTCGAGCAGGGTTGAGGTAGTCCGTCGCTGACCTCTGCTCGCCCATCCGAATGTGTGTCATCTTCTCATCCAGCTATCCGATGTACAGGTTGTCCTTCACCTAGTACGTCGACAGGATGAAGTGCCATGCTTGATAACTAGCATCTAGTCGCTCTCGACAGCTCCTGGGCGCTAGCAGCACCACCGGTGAGCAGCACCTCGAGATGACCATGAAGGTGAGCATGTGAGCAGCACGGAACTCCCCGCGCAGCTCGACATCCTTCTCGGGCGGAATTGGCATGGTGCCGTCGGCGAAGCCCTTCAGCTCGGCGACCTCCAGCTGAGGTTCTATCGACTCCCTCGAGGTGATGAGGTCCCGCCGACCTTGCAGCAGTGCGACGGTGATCCGACGAGAATTTGAAGTAGCCATACGCCGGTGCAATCCCGCCCGCCGTCACGTGCGTCGTCGCCGAGAGACCTCCACCACTTCGTAGAGGAGAGCGATGTCGACCATCGACGTCGACACACGAGCTGCTTGCAGCCGCCGTCGATCGCTGCACTCGTGCCTGACTCCTGTCGACACCACCGCCGACCTTGATCACCCCTCTCTGCTTCTTGCCTTTGCTGCCGCTGACTCGTGCACCTCCGTTGACCTCGTCGTCGACGCCACCTTCGTTTCACACCGGTCAAGGAGATGCAGGACGGGAAGGGTGATCCGTCGCCCACTGCACCCGGATGCTCAACTCGACGATTGTCAAGGGGATCGTCCCGTACTCGCCATCTGCATGGCATTTCGTCGCATCAGCCAAACGTACCTCCAAGGTGTCCGCTACGCCCACTTCTACAACGGGGTCGACCATGGCGACTAACGCGACTGAAGTCGGCTCCTATCTGAAGATAATATGCGGGGCCGTTCCACGCTCACCGCACCATTCGGAGAGTCACTCTACAATGGTAGTGAGCTAGACTACGGGGGTTGGTACGAACTACTAGGAGTGATTGTAGCTTTGCTTGTGTTCCTTAGCACTTGCACATTCACGGGAGAAGTTAGCAAGAGTTTCCACTAGCCAAGTCGAAATTATAGAATGAATTAGCAAGCAATGGTAGAAATGACTACATCAGGCACCTAGCAACTCTGCAGCTAGCCTGGTCGACCTCCAGCACTGCATGGTCAACCGCCTGCCAGCGTTGCGTAGAGGAGCCGCGCCAGAACTGCAGAAGGGCAACCTGCCAGCAGAGCAGGTCGACGGCGTGCCAACGCTGCAACCTGTCTACTACGTTGCCCCGTAGTAGACAGCAGTTCGCACGCTCGCAGGTGCGCGGAGACGATTGGCCCGACTTGCATTGCTGTGTCAGACTTATATGATCTAGCCTGTATAGGCTGTAGCGGGTTAGATACTAAGGGGTACACAATTCTAGGGTTTGATATTTGTATCACACACATTCCTTAGTCAATCATTCTCGTTTCTTCACATGGTATAGAGCAGGTTCCCTAGTGGGAACGCTTCCTAGGGCCCACCACGAAAATTTTTTTTCCTGCCCGGAGCGCGCTTCACTTCTACCCGAGTCGCGCCCCGTGTGCCCTCCCTACCGTCGCGCCCTCTCACGGCCCCTCACGGCCCCTTCGCGTCGCCCTTAGCGGCCCATCTCACGGCCCCTCGCGCCGCCCTTACGGCCCCTTACGGCCCCTCGCGCCGCCCTTACGGCCCCTCGCGCCGCCCTTACGGCCCCTTATGGCCCCTCGCGCCGCCCGTCGGCCCCTCGCGTCGCCCCTAGTGGCCCCTCTCACGGCCCCTCGTGCCGCCCTTACGGCCCCTTACGGCCCCTCGCGCCGCCCGTCGGCCCCTCGCGCCGCCCTTAGCGGCCCCTTACGGCCCCTCGCGCCGCCCTTACGGCCCCTCGTGCCGCCCTTACGGCCCCTTACGGCCCCTCGCGCCGCCCGTCGGCCCCTCTCACCGCCCTTCGCGGCCCCTCGCGGCCTCCTCACGGCCCACCGCCGCCCTCCGCGGCCCCTCGCGCCGCCCTTCACGGCCCCTTCGCCGCCCTTCACGGCCTCTCGCGGCCCTGTCGCCGCCCCTCGCGGCCCGCCGTCGCCGCCCCTGCAGCAGCAGCCGCCGCAGTCCCTGAAGCAGCGGCCGCCGCCGTCCCTATAGCTGCAGCCGCCGCCGTCCCTGCAGTGGAAGCCGCAGCTGCCGCAGTCGTCACCAGCAGCAGCCGCAGCCACCTCCATCGGGGCCGCAGCCACCGCCGCCGCTGACTGCAGCCACCGGTGCGCCTCGGCCCTATTGGCGCGCCTCGGCCCGTCCCTGCTACCGATGCTGACAGCACTGTTCGCTCCCAGTGGGCCACACGCGATGCTGCTGCCCGTCTTGCTGTGCGCAGTCATTTGCCGTCCTCTGAGCGCGCACACTTTAGTCAGTACAAGAGTGCTAAGACTCTGTACGACGCTGTCATTGCACGCTACTCTTCCCCTGCCACTGCTGCTCTTAGCCGCCTCATGCTGCCGTACCTGTTCCCTGACCTAGCCGCCTTTCCCACAGTCGCTGACCTCATTACGCACCTTCGCACTAGTGACGCCCGCTACCGCGCTGCGCTTCCTGCTGAGTTCTGCGCTAAGAACCCCCCCCCCATGTACATCACCCTCTACTACCTAGTCACCCGGCTCCGTGACTCCCTTCGCTCAGTCAGGGACCACTTCCTCTCGGTTTGCCCCACCACACTCACCGTTGACCTCCTCGAGGAGCGCCTCCTGGCAGCAGAGAAGAGTATCGTCGCTGTAGGAGCCTCTCGTGGTGACCCTCGTGCCCCCTTCTTTGAGGGGTGCTCCCCCTCCCCCCTTTTGCCCTCTGTTGCCTCTGCTGCTGCCGTCGACTTAGTTGGCACCGAGTCGGTCGGCGCTGCGTCTGCCCCTAGCGGGAGACGCCGCACCGGCAAGGGTAAGGGGGGCAAGGGCGCTGGAGGGGCTGGCGGGGGTGGTGGAGGTGGCGGTGGAGGCGGCGGAGGGAGTGGGGGTGGCGGTGGGAGTGGTGGCTGGGGTGGGGGCTTCGGTGGCGGCGGTGGAGGCGGAGGCGGCGGCGGCGGCGGTGGCGGTGGCGGTGGGAGCGGAGGCGGTGGCGGTGGCGGCGGTGGCGGAGGTGACGGCGGTGGAGGTGGAGCTGCTCGGGGTGGCTCTGCGCAGCGGGGCGGCTTCGGTGGTGGTCAGCGCCAGCAGCAGCAGCGCGCTCGTGAGACCCCGCCCCCCCAGCAGCTTCGTGAGTGGTACGCTGCGCGTCAGCGGGGTGGGGGTGCTGGTCCTTGTGCCTACGTCCTGCGTACCGGCGACCGCACTGGTGAGCCGTGTGGTGGCCCGCACACCAACCAGCGCTGCTTTGGCCGCCTGACGGACGCTTGGCGTCTCCAGTTCCCTGACGCCACTGAGATCCCCCGCTGGGGCGAGCTGCTTACGTCGGGGGTTGCTATCTTTGATCTAGACTATGATGCTATTCTTGCTGCCATGTATGTTGTGTCTACTAGTGATGAGGGTGACTGTTACCTGTGTGTTCCGCCTGACCCGAGCATTGAGGCTGCTGCTCTAGGTGCTGGTGAGGCTGCTGCTCTAGGTGCTAGTGCGTCTGCTGCCCCAGGTGCTGGTGAGTCTGCTCTCTCAGGTACCACGTCGGCTCAGGCCTTGCACACTTTCACCCTTGACTCGGGTGCTTCCCGCTCTTTCTTCCGAGACCGCACCACTCTTACGCCGCTTAGTCGGCCGGTTGCGTTCTCCCTGGCGGACCCCTCTGGGGGTCCTGTCCTTGCCCACTTCTCCACTGTCTTACCGTGTCCGGCGGCCCCCTCTGGCACCCTGTCAGGTCTCTACCTCCCCTCGTTCTCCACGAACTTGGTGAGTGGTGCTGATCTACAGGATGGGGGGGTTGACCAGTTCACTCCTGCGAGTCAGCGGGTGACCCACTGTACTTGTGCTCGCATGGGCCGACACTTGGCCACGTTTACCCGTCAGCCGGGGTCGAGCCTGTACACACTGACTACTGAGTCTCCTCCGGTCGCTGAGTCTGGTCAGGTAGCTGCGTCGGGTCAGGTGTTTGCTGCGGCGTCCAGGACTGGTCCTGAGTCTGCTCCCTGCTCGTGTCGTCTCCTGTCCCACCGGACTCTCCTCTGGCAACACCGCCTTGGTCACCCCTCCCTACCTCGTCTCCGAGGCATGGCCTCCCGTTACCTTGTCTCTGGTCTTCCCCGGTCCCTCCCTCCCCTCCCTCCGGGGCCTGCCCCCACCTGCGTTCCCTGCGTCGAGGGGCGGCAGCGCGCCGCTCCTCACTCCTCCGAGTTTCCTCCGACAGAGGCTCCACTGCAGACTCTTCACATGGACGTGTGGGGCCCCGCCCGCGTCCGTGGACAGGGTCACGAGCGTTACTTCCTGTTGGTGGTTGACGACTACTCGCGTTACACCACGGTGTTCCCCTTGCGCAACAAGGGTGACGTCACTGAGGTGTTGATCGACTGGATCCGCGCAGCTCGTCTCCAGCTCAGAGAGAGTTTCGGCTCGGACTTCCCTTTTCTGCGTCTGCACTCTGACAGAGGCAGGGAGTTTTCCTCTGGCCTTCTGGGAGCCTTCTGTCGTGCACAGGGCATCCGCCAGACGTTCACGCTTCCGGCCTCTCCCAAGCAAAATGGGATTGCTGAGCGCCGCATTGGCATGGTCATGGATGTCGCTCGTACGTCCATGATCCATGCGGCTGCTCCCCATTTTCTGTGGCCGTTCGCGGTTCAGTACGCGGCGCATCAGATCAACCTTCAGCCCCGAGTCTCCTTGCCGAAGACCTCCCCCACCTTGCGGTGGACGGGGAAGGTTGGCGATGCGTCTGCGTTTCGTGTCTGGGGATCTCGGGCGTTAGTCCGCGACTTGTCTGCGGACAAGCTGCCCCCCCGTGCTGTTCCCTGCGTCTTCCTTGGCTTCCCCCCTGACGCGCCTGGTTGGCAGTTTTACCACCCCACCTCGCGCCGTGTTTTGTCCTCCCAGGACGTCACGTTTGACGAGTCGGTTCCTTACTACCGTCTCTTCCCCTACCGCACTGCGCCCCTCCCCCCGCCGCCGCTCTTCCTCGCCCCAGGTCCCCCCCCGGTAGACCCTCTCCCCCCTCAGGGTCCTGCTCCGTCAGGTGTGTCCCAGGTAGACGCAGTCGAGCCTGTCGAGGTAGCTGTTGACTCTGGTGCTGCTCGGGGTGCTGAGCCTGCAGGTGCGGGGTCTGGGGGTGCTGAGCATGGGGGTGCTGAGCCTGGGGGTGCAGGGCTTGGGGAAGCGGAGCCTGGGGTTGCTGAGCCTGGGAGTGCGGAGCCTGGGGGTACTGGGTCTACTCGTGTGGCCTCTGGCGGTGCTAGGTCTGGGGGTCCTTCGGGTCCTTTGTCTCGGCGGGAGCTACCCTCTCCACAGGATCTGCGCGAGTGGTTTGCCAGGCGTTGGAGCCGTGCTGCTGGTGCTGGAGGTGCTGCTGTTGCTGTTGACCCTGTGGTCGGCGCTGGAGGTACTGGAGCCACTAGTCCTGGAGGTGCTCGTACTTGCGGTACTGGAGCTGCTGGGACTGGGGGTGCTGCTGAGGCTGCTGGAGTTGGTCCTGCTGGAGGTGCTGCTGGTGCTACTGGAGGTACTGGAGCTGCTGGTGCTGCTGAGGGTACTGGAGCTACTGAGGGTGCTGGTGCTGGAGGTACTGCTGGCGCTGGTGCTTCTGAGGGTGCTGGAGTTGACGCTCCTGGAGCTGGAGGTGCTGCTGGCGCTGGTGCTGCCGCTGGGGGAGCTGGTGCTGTCCCTGCTGTTTCCGGAGGGGCTGCGCGGCCGCGGCCGTACTTCGTTCCGCTCCTTCAGCAGGTTCTTGGTCTCCCGCCCTCTACTGGTCCTCCTCCTCCCTTAGAGTGTCCACAGCCTGTCCGGTCCGAGTCACAGTTACAGCCCGCCTCCCCACTGCCGGCTCCTTCTCCCTACACTGGTCCTACCGGAGGTCTTGCTGAGCGTCGTGAGCCTGAGTCTCGTCCTGCGTCGCCTGTTCGTGCTGTTCGCGCTAGTCGTCATGTTCCGCGTCAGCGTCCTCGTGCGGTCCCGGGCACGCACCAGATGGCACTGCGTCCTTCCACTGCTCCGTAGCGTGTCCCTTTGCCGTCTCCCCCAGCGTCCTCTCTTCCTGCTCCTGCTGACCCGGAGTCTGACTCTCTTCGTGCTGCCAGTCCTACTGTCACGCGTCTCCTGGCTACTGTCGTCACTGACCCTTCCTTTGAGTCCACTGCTGCGTCTGCCTTAGTTGCTGAGCTTGTCGACTTTGCTGCTCACTGTCGTCTCGACTACGCTGCTAGTCTTGTTGCTGAGTCTGAGTCTGTCTGTCCTCCGTCCGTCGGGGGTGAGTGTGCTCTTAGCACGGACGTCCTTGAGGACAGGCAGGAGGAGTTCCAGTGTTTTGCTGCTGCTTTGCCTCATCTCGTGTCCATGCTGATTGCCCCTGAGGGAGACCCGGATGCACCAGACATCCCGACTCCTCGATCGTACGCTGAGGCGATCGAGGGTCCCTACTCCTCACAGTGGCAGTCAGCCATGGACGCAGAGATGGCTTCCTGGAAGTCCACAGGCACCTACGTCGACGAGGTTCCCCCACCTGGGGCGAACATCGTCAGTGGCATGTGGATTTTCAGGGGGGACATCGACCACATTCTCATCGTCGGCTCCTACTTCCACTACGCTGGAGGCTATGAGCCCCCCCAGGTGAGCTCCTCGCGCTCAGGTGAGGCCCACCCGGTGTGTGCATTCTTCTCGTCCACGGGGGACATCGACCACATTCTCATCGTCGGCTCCTACTTCCACTATGCCGGCGGTTACGAGCCCCCCCAGGTGAGGAGGTTCATCCTGGTTTTTGAAAATTCCCAAAACCGGTGAGACCTGCTAACAGGTGAGGCCCACCCCCTACGGGGGACATCGACCACATCCTCATCGTTAGCTCATACTTCCACTATGGCGGCGGCTACGAGCCCCCCCAGGTGTGGTCCATCCCAGGTGTGGTCCATCCCAGGTGTGGTCCATCCCAGGTGTGGTCCATCCCAGGTGTGGTCCATCCCAGGTGTGGTCCATCCCAGGTGTGGTCCATCCCAGGTGAGGCCTGCTCCCAGGTGAGGCCTGCTCCCAGGTGAGGCCTGCTCCCAGGTGAGGCCTGCTCCCAGGTGAGGCCTGCTCCCAGGTGAGGCCTGCTCCCTGGTGAGGCCAGCCTGCCCCCCAGGAGAGCGTGTCTTTCGACCACGGGGGACATCAATCACATCCTCGTTGTTGGATCGTACTGTCACTAGTCTAGTCTGGCACCTATGAAACCCCCCACATGAGGCCTGCCAGACCTTGGTGAGATGAGACCCTGCCCCAGGTGAGACCTGTCTCATGTGAGACCTGCCCCAAGTGAGCTCCTTCCAGATATGCTTATTTGTTTCAGGCTAGTCCTTCCTCTTCTAGATAAATCACTCCCTGATTATTTTTTTCTATCCAATTTTGTTGTGAGGGTAAATCTTACCCAGGGTAATCTCTTCGTATGAGATTCTTTTCCTATTTTCCTGGGTGGTTTTTCCTCTCTGCTGGGTGAATCTGTAGCTACTTAGGGAATACAACAATTTAGAAAGCTTGCTTTCTTGCATGTAGCAATTGGCATCGTCTCATTTCAAATGGGTTTAGTACAATTGAAATCCATAGTGATATTACAAAGATATGCCTCTATGTTCCTACAGCTATCCTGTTTCCGAGGGGGGGGGGGGGGGGGGGGGGGGGGGGGCGGGAAAATCGGCTAAACCGTTTGAAAATGAGAGACATGGGTGGAGGGAAATGACCTCCAGCCCACGTTTTGTACTCCAAAACGGGCGTTTAGCGCGGCTCGACGCTGCCAAATCCTACATTACAAGCAGCTTCGCTTTCAAAATACATAATTTTGAAAAGCGTTACAGCTTTTAACAATATACATATTTAGAAAGCTTGCTTTCTTGCATGTAGCAATTGGCATCGTCTCATTTCAAATGGGTCTTCTGAGACATGTGTCGTGCTGGCTGGCGATATCGTGGCAGCGCCGCGGAATGTTGCGTCGGTGACGAGGCTCTCGCCGGATCTTGGACATGTCGAGATGCTCCAACCAACTGTTCTATCGCCGGAGTGATGTACATCTCCTTGGCCGTATCGCTGCGCTACCTCCCCAGCTGTTTCAAAATGCGATCAGGTACTCCTGCGTTGGCGGTGACGGTTGCTGCGCCTTTGCGGAAAGCGTGGGTTCCGAGGTGCTCGAGTCCTAGGCCAATCTTGTGAAATGCCTCCTTGCACCAGTTGCGGATTGTTGTATAGGAGGGTGGTGTTGTCGTACTAACGCGACCCGTAGTGTCTGAACCAAACACTCGTATCAACGCGCCGTATCGTGCGCGGCCATAGCCTGCCAACTGGATGAAGCGTTTGGTGCATTGTATGGGGCAGAAAGGGCCCGGACTGGCGGCGACTGGGACCCATGCGCCTTCTCCTGCCTGGTTTGTTTTAGAGTGGGGGATCAGGAGCCACATAGCGTCTTTCTCGAACTCAATCTCGTGCCAATTGAGTGCGACGAGGTCTAAGTATCGCAGGAAGCCGGCGTACATGAGTAGTGGGATGAGCCCCTTCTGAAACTCGCCCGGGTTGTTCGATTTCAGGAATTCCGCCGCCATTGCATGTACTTGATGCAGCGAGACGAGATCCTTGAGTCGTTGAGGTCGCGGACAATGTCGCTTGGCGAAGTCTCGCACATTGGATGTGAACGGCCCGGTCGACGGGCACGTGGCCCCAATCATCCGATGCGCGAAGCTGACTGCCGAGCATGTCAGTTGTATTGCTGATATGGTGGCCTTCTGTTGAATCGCGTGGACCAGGTATAATGCGAGTGTCATGTCTGTGCATGGCAAGAACTGCAGTTTCACGTCTATGCAGAATGCTCGGAACTTGGCCCAGTATGGTTCGTAGGTGCGAATGGTGGAGTCAGCCCTTGTATGCGTCGTTATCCGAAGCAACTCTTGCTTGAGCCGCTCGAGCTATCCTGCACCAGATGTGTGAATGGTCAGGTGGCGAAGGACACTTGTAATGCAAGAATCGGGCTATGAGGCAATCCTTCCCCAGAAAATGCGTGAGTGTGGGTGCCTGCGGTCAGGCACTCGCTCCCATGGGTGAGGCAGATATGAGCGAGAATGCAGGCGGCCCATTGGGGCGGGGCGGGTTGTTGTAATGGCCACCAGCTTGCCCCTGGCCAATGAGGCACGACGAGCGTGAGCAATGCTCGCGTCCTTTGGGCGTGATGCAACACCGCTGGGATGAGGTGGGGTGGCGGAAACACATATGCATGCTCGGGGGCCCATGATATGGAGAAGGCGTCCGTTGCCTCTGCGTCAGGGTGAAGAGTTTTGGAGCAGAAGCGAGCCAGCTGGGTGTTGTTCGCATTGGCAAATAAATCGATTGAGTGCGGTCCCAAGCGCCGCTCGATGAGCCGGAACCATGGTGCTTTGACTGCGTAGTCGTCGCGATCGATCATCTTTGAAAGTTCATCCGCTCGTGTGTTGAGTTCGCGCGGAATTCATTCAACTGTCAACCGGATCCCAAAGGTGACGCACGCTTGAATGATGGCTCTGCACGTTGTTGTGAGGCTCGGGGTCCGCGAACCACCTTTGCGAAGAATAAAGAAGACACCTTGATTGTCGGTTCTGGCGAGGACATGTCGGTGCTGGATCCTTCCCGAGAATATCTGCAATGCCCATAGGACTCCGTCCATTTCCCGTTGTGTGCTGGAGGCTGTCGTGAGGTGCACGGGCATGGTCGCGCTCGCCTCGATTCGCCTCCCTGGAAACATATCTAGTGTCGCTCCCCAGCTGTGTGCGCTGGCGTCCACATGGATTACTGCGTCATAGCTGTTCGGGACATGGAATGGGGCTCCATTGAATCTGTCAAATTCATGTAGCCAAAACTCGAGCTCTTCGATGACCGCAGGGACCAACTGCACTTTGCTGTTCCAGGAAGAGGCATCCTGAATGGTCTGTAGTAGATTCTGGCTGAATGCGCGCGCGGTTGCGCCGATGGCAAGCGACATCGACGTGAGCATGCCGGTAACTCTGGCTGCGTGGCGGATCGGGACTTTGCGTTCGGCCTTGCCAGCCATGCATAATTCGCGAATGGTTGAATGTAACGATGCTCGCCGCTCGGGACCAATGGAGAACTGGCCGCGCTGTGTATCCAGCTCGACACCCAAAAACCGTAGCTGCTGGGTGGGTTGCAAGTGCGACTTCTTGGAATTGATAACCACTCCAGCCTTGCTGAGGTCTTGCACCACCATCTGACCCGTGGTTCGCGCTTCTGCTGCCGTGCGACACAGAAAAAGGATGTCGTCGACGTAAGGGATGACTCGCACCCCAAGAGCCCGCCAACGACGGGCGAGCTGCTTGATGAGCTGTGTGAAAACGAACGAGGCTGTCGTCAGCCCGAATGGCAGAGATCGAAAGACGTACGAGCGCCCATCGAATTGGAACCCGAGGAACTTCCAGTAGGAAGGGTGGATGTCAACGTGGTGGTATCCTGATTTTAAATCGACTACAAGCATCCAGTCGTCTTCATGAACGAGCTCTGCCACCCGGTTCAGTCCTTTGTACTTGAATTTGGGGATACACAAATTTTGGTTCACCTTTCAAAGGTCAAGAATCAGTCGGCACTTTTCTCTTTGAACCACCACATTTAGCGGGCTGATGCATAGCTGTTGTTCCGCAGGGGCGGGTGTGGCCGCACCACTCTCGAGAAGCTCGGTTATTGCCTGCTTGGTGAACGTGGTATGGATTAGCGCTCCCGCGTGGTTATCTTGCCGGAACGGCGTGGGTGGTCCATGCTTCCATGGCATCCAGTAGCCATTGGCGATCACCGAGAGTATGAAACTGCTCTCGCACCACGAGC
Organism: Closterium sp. Naga37s-1; assembly: GCA_947471745.1. Lineage (NCBI taxonomy): Eukaryota > Viridiplantae > Streptophyta > Zygnematophyceae > Desmidiales > Closteriaceae > Closterium > Closterium sp. Naga37s-1. Next base: position 4,656,652 of record CANJKZ010001109.1, on the reverse strand, counting down.
TCCACCATGGAAATGCCGTGCGCAGGCGCCCACGCATGGTCGTGACGAGCTTGTCAGTGACCGCGAACTCATAGGGGCCACCCCCCTCGATCGTTCCACCCCCCGGCATATCTGTAGCCAGTGGACCATGGGTGTGGGGGCAACATGGGGCGTGCTTCGTTAAAACTCAAGACTCGAATTATACAATGAAGTCAACGGAAAATTGTAGGTTCGGAAAAACCCCAGCGGCGGTTCGGTTAGGGAATTGGAAGCCAGTCCTGTCGAAACCCACGTGAAACTCTGGACCAATCGCGTGAGAGTGGTGACGCTCTACCATCCGACTCGGTAATTCGGGACGGGCTTCTTTAAAGCAGGGGCGTTTGGCTAGTAGGTTGTGCGTACGATTAACTAGATCCAATGCCCGCAAATGTTCATGCCGACGCCCCTTCCCCTTCCCTCTCTCTCTCTCTCTTTTTTTTTTTTTTGTGGTTCGTGAGACCTTTGCGTGCCTACACCTGCACTCTGGTGTTCTGAGATGTGCCCAACCGGAGGTGCTCCACCGGAGCAGCCCCTTCGTTCTGCCGCTTTGGCCCTTGCCTTTTTTTTTTTTTTTTTTTTTTTTTTTTTTTCACGTGCCGCATGCTCTTCGGATGGCCATTTGCTGCCTTCCATGTTTGGTAGGCCACCCTTTGTCTTGCATTATGGCGTGTGCTCTTGGCATCATGGGACCCCAAGTCCCACACCCACTCTTTCCTTTTTTTTTTTTTTTCCCCCCCTTCACCCGTGAATCCTTTGCATTTCAGGGCTTGCATAGCCCGCACATCTTGCCACTTCCCTTTTTTTTTTTTTTTTTTGCTCTCTATCTCTTTCTCTCTTGTTCGCATGTACCGTAGGCTTCCATGCCGTATAGGTGTTCCCCGCTTCAGGTTCTTCCACACCTCAAGAGCGCATGCTCCTCTTTTTTTTTTTTTTTCAAGCGAGTCCAACAACTTTGCCCATTAGGCCTTCCCATTCATTCAAAAGAGCATACAAGCATTACTTGCAATCACATGTTCACCTAGGACTCCTAGTCCTACACCCCTTGCCTTGGGGCTATGTGGAGAAAGACGCTGGGGCAGCCCTGCGTCCTGCGTCCGGACGCAGCGTCCGGACGCAAAGACGCAGGACGCGCGTCCGGACGCAGGACGCACCCTGGAAATTTTTTCGGGCAGACCGAGATTTTTTTTTTTTCGCGATCGCGAAATTGACATTCGCGATTTCGTCGCGAAAGTCAATTTCGCCGAAATTCGACACCCCCCAAGCAAATTCGACCCCCAAAACCAGCCATCTAATTCACCCCTAACCCCCTCCCCTTTTTGCAAAATTGATTTGGAAATCCAACCCCTCTCCACCACTCCACAACTAGGAAACCCAACCTTTGTGGTCCACCACCCCCACAAAGCCCATTTAGTTCATGAAACCTCTCATTTGTGCTCCCTTTTCTCACAACCCAATTCTCTTTCAAAAACCCTAGTGGTTTTAGCTCCTTTCCGCGCACCACCGTTATGGCTAGCTCCTTGTGTTCGCGACCTTGTGTTCGTTGCGCACAACTGGAACGTTGTGCACAACCACCACAAGGGTGCGGCGGGTGCGGGGCCGAGTGGGGAAGTCAGGAAGGCGGGAATAGTGGAGGGGAACATTCCCCCCCGACCCCTTCCCGAGGGGTACAAGCTTGAGGAGGATGGAGAGGTGGAGGTGGATGAGGATGACCTCACCTTCGACGAGTACAAGGAGCAGGAGGATTTGGAGAAGGAGGAGGAGAAGGGGATGGAGAGCGAGGAGGATGAGTGATGCATGTTAGTTAGTGGTAGTATGCATGCATGCTAAACAACCCTTGGACTAATTGTGATTATGGAAATTTGGGGCTCACCTTCATGTTCTATTGTTGTGGCTGAAATTTTGTTGTTGAGGAGAAATTTTGCTATGAAAGTGTGTTCCCCCCCCCCCCCCCCCCCCCCCCCCCCTCTTACCCCCTCTTCCCTCTGCCCTATAACTTTTTTTTGGCTGCCCGGGGGGTTTTTTTTGGCTGCCCGGACCTGCGTCTTTTGCTGCGTCTCGGGGGCCCTAAACTAGCGTCCAGCGTCTGGACGCATGCGTCTGGACGCATGCGTCCAGGACGCTGGACGCGTCTTTCTCCACATAGCCTTGGGGTAGGCCCGCGGCCTTTCTAACATCCCCTATGGGATAGGCCAGCGGCCTTTGCACTCCCTAGTGCCATCATCTCCATTCAAGTCTCTCGGCACCGCCCCCTAGGGCGTTCACACTACCGGTGCCGGCCCTTGGGCTCCTCCCCCATTTTCCAGGCAAGCATTGGCCATGTGGCCTGGCTGCCCACAACGGAAGCATGAGCCACGAAAGCTCCTTCCATTGCCGTCAAATGGGGGGCCGCGCTTGTGGCCAAATGCCATGGGCCCGCGCCCTCCGCCACGTGGGGTACGGTTGAAATTGCCTTGTGCGCGCTCCATCGCCGCCACGTCCGCGACGGCTTGCTTGAACGGGCGTGAGGTGAAGACGCTCTTATCTTCGTAGAGCTTGAAGCGATTTGCCGTGCGGAAGTTGGTGTAGTCGGCGACGCGGAGTAGCTTGAAGCGGTTGGTGATAAGTGTGAAAGCTTCGCCAAGGTATTCGAGGGCGCTTTCCGGCTCGTTGTGTCGCACCTTGTGCTCTGCATGCTTCAGGTATGCCCGCAGGTGTTCCAGGACCTCGGCTTGCTCGCGCACGGCGGCGTTCTTGAACGAGGCGGCGGTTAGAGTGGGATTGGGAGATGGGAGTGGGGGGAGTTGCTCAACGGGTGCAAAAGCGGCATTTAAGGCATGTGCCTCACCATCGTCGTCGTCTTCATTGTCGATGGGGTTGTTCATGACTGGAGCGGCAACGGCGCGTGTGTCTTCGCCCCTTCCTGGATTTTGTCGTGCGAGCGCGCTTCACAGACTCCGTTTTCGCCTTTTCGCTTTTAGCAGAAACGGAAGTCGTGTTCGGTGTAGCGATTTCTTCCGTAACAGCAGGGGCCTGCTGCTGTAACAGGGACAAAAACTGCTGCAGTTGGGCTGCAGTGAAGCTTGGCGCCACTTGCGCGTCAGGCCCCACAGGCGCGTCAGGGCCCACAGGCGCGTCAGGGCCCACGGGCCTGCGGCGCTGACGCGGACGTGGGGTGCCAGCCGCGCTGGTTGGCGCCGACTCGGCGCCTTCTGTCGCGGCCAGCGCTTGAGGGGCCACAGGGGCTCGAGGCACACCAGGGGCGTGTGCCTCGACTCCAGGGGCGTGTGCCTCGACTCCAGGGGCGTGAGCCTCGTTCGCGCCCAGCAGTACGTCGACACCAGTCGGGGAAATTTCCCCGTCGTCTGCCCGACGCTTGTTAGGACGATCGCCGGCAATTTCGCGTGCGTTTCTTCCGGACTCGGGTCGAACAGAGGCGGTAGCGGTATTACCCTCGCCGCCGTTAAGTGCCATGGTTGCTGCGTTGTGAGCGAAAATGTCAGAGAGTAAAGTCGACGGGGATTGAAATCGGGGAAGAGACTTCAACTTCGCCAGCTTGAGAGTGGGAGACGAGAGTTGAGAATGAAAATCGGCTAAACCGTTTGAAAATGAGAGACGTGGGTGGAGGGAAATGACCTCCAGCCCACGTTTTGTACTCCAAAACGGGCGTTTAGCGCGGCTTGACGCTGCCAAATCCTACATTACAAGCAGCTTCGCTTTCAAAATACATAATTTTGAAAAGCGTTACAGCTTTGAAAAATATACATCTAGGTGGGTGAAGTATCGAAAACACCAATCATTGTCTCACGCTGTTATATCCCATTCCTTAATCTAGTCCACCAATTGCCTTTCCTGTTTGCCTAAGTCTGCTCTCTGCCCCTTCTGTTTTCCTGGCCCCCATGCATATGTGCATGTTCTCGATTGCTACCCCAACAGGCCCGGGATATTTCTCCCAATCCTGGCAGAACAGACCCTAAGTACGTAGTGTATTCGCGGAAGCTGTCAGCGTAGATCTGTATCGTAAAAGTGACATTCTGAAAATCTGTTTGCGGTTATTCCAAGATCAGGTGTAGTTTGAAATTCATGCCATTCAAATGCTCAATGTAATTTTACCAAACAACTCTTTCTGTTTTAGGTATGATGACCATCTACAACCTAATTATGGTTGCAATATCCTTTTGCGCGAAGTGCTACTTCAAAGCTGCAGTGATGTTAGACTAACTTTACATGGCTCCAACAAAAAATGTATTAGAAGGTGAGAGATGGTCTGATCTAATAATTTACCCTTCTATGTTTGTGGACTCATAAGTTTTTCAACTGACATTGAAATATTAATAATAATAATAATACTAGCAATACTCTAATAATAGTAATATAAAAAGCAATAATGATAATGATAATCATGATAACTATAATAATAACAAATAATAATAATAATAATGTTACGTGTGCAATGAATCGAAGTAGCTAGAATTGCACTAAGGTGTCAAACGAGTACGAAATGTGAGCGAAGGCATAAGCGAACATTTATACGCGAAACATGCAAACGGTAACGCGGTGCGTGCGAACTAGCTAATGCTATGCTGGAAGCGAGGCTCGGGCTAGCCCCGAAGCGTAGGCCGACACGGCCAGGCCAGCAGTGCGAGGTTTGGTGAAACAGTGCGCGTGAAGTCGGCGAAGCCCCGTTAGCAGTAACGGGCGAACAACGGCTGCTGCTGTACGCGATGTTGCAAGGCGCGCTAAGGAATATCGAGAAAATTCCTTACACTACCCCCCCCCCCTCAAGAAGCCCCCTCCGCTACGCGAGTGCGTGTTTATCGCGGAAGCCCCGGCTCCTCAGGTACACTTGCAGGGCAGGGGGGTTTTCGATGTTGGCCAGGGGCACCCAGCTGTCCTCAGTTGGCGTGCGATCCTTCCAGCGAACGAGGAATTCAATCCTCTTGATTCCCGTGGGGTGTCTAATCCGATGGCTCAGGATTTTTTCGGGCTCGATGATCGGCTCCGATGCAGGGCGAGTCATGGATGGCGGGCGGTGGCGAGGCAGTTGGCTTGTGGTTGGGATGTATGGGCGAAGCAAGCTGACGTGGAACGAAGGGCTGATGTACCAGTCGGTCGGTAACAGTAGGTGCGCGGTTACTGGCGTGATCATGTGGCTGATTTGGAATGGGCCACAGTAGCGCGGTCGAAGTTTTGGTACGTCGGGCAGTCGAGATTTTGCGTGTCGAGCAGTACGTAATCCCCTGACTGGTATGTGATTGGGCGGCGGTGGCGGTCAGCGTTGCGCTTAGCGATGACGTTTGCTTTTTTAATTGCTTCTGCAGCTCTGGTGCGGGCAGCTTGCAGAATTTCGGCGAATTGCTGTGCACGTGGTGTTGGGTTGTCCGGACTCGGCGTCATGGGCACTGTAGGGTTTTGCCCGTAGTTCAGGTAGAAGGGGGACTGCTGCGTCGTCGCTGACGTGGCATTGTTATACGCGAACTCGATCAGCGGCAGCTGCTGCTCCCAAGTCGTGGGGTCGTCGCACGTGGCACGAATCAACTGCTCCATCGTCTGATTCGTCCGCTCCGTTTGACCGTCGGTCTCGGGGTGGTACGACGAACTGAACTGTAGCCTGGTCCCGAACTGCTCCCAGAGATTTTTCCAGAAGTTGCTGGTAAACTTCGTGTCCCTGTCGCTGATAATCGCTGCTGGTATCCCGTGCAGGCGAACAACGGCTGCGATGAACAGACAAGCGGTCTCCTCGGCTGAGATCGACTTTTTGCACGCAGCGAAGTGTGCCATCTTCGTCAACCTGTCAACGACGACCATCACCGCGTCGTTACCCCTGTGAATTAAGAAAAACAGGAATGAGAATGACTAAGTGAAAGTTGGGTACAAGAAGCAAACCCTAGAAAACTGTACCCCATATGTGCTACCCCACTCTAGCCTACAGTAGCTATGTCATATAAATCTGACACACCCCCATAGGCAAAGTGGGGGAGAACAAGGGGTCACAAGACCAGTCAAGCAAAGCAAAGCAAAAACAAGCTCAGGGTGGATCACAAAGTCACCACACATTCCGAGCACAAGTTCAAGGCCACAAGGCCAGTTCACAAGCAGGAGTACACATATATATAAAAAAAAGGCTAGACAAACAAGAGCAGGTATATATATATGTAACAGTACAAGCAAGGTCAAGAGGTGAGCAAGTGAGGCAAGGTAGGCACAAGGCCCAGCTGAGTACAGAAGCGCTGATGGTCACAAGGCGCAAGTGCCTTGGTGAAGATATCAGCAGTGTTGGCCTCAGAGGCCACGTACGCAAGACGCAGCTGACCACGCTGCTGCAGCTCACGAGCAAGAAAGTAGCGGAGAGCAATGTGCTTCGTTCTGTGCTCCAGTCGCTACTCCCGACACAAGGCCAGCATGGCCTTGTTGTCTACGTACAGCACTGGAGGAGAACGAGGCAACTCTCCGAGGTCAGTCAGCAGGTAGGTGAGCCAGCGAAGCTCCTGTGCAGCCATGGCTCCTGCGTAGATCTCAGCCTCACAACTGGAGCCGAGAACAGAAGACGAGCGAGTAGCCCGCCACGAAACAGAGCCGGAACCAAGGCTGAAGGTGTAACCCTGTGACGACCGCTGCGTAGCCTGGTCGTCAGCCCAAGAAGCGTCTGCGTGCCCAGTAAGGACCACTGGACTCTGCCCTCCAAGCACAAGCCCCATGCCCGACGTACTGCACAAGTAGCGCAACACCCTCTTCGCTGCAGCCATGTGCTCCGGTCTGTGTCTCCCAGGAGCAACATAGCGTGCAAGAATGCTAAGAGGGTATGCAAGGTCAGGTCGTGTGCAGGTCATCAGGTACATGAGGCAGCCAACAAGCTCTGGGTACGGGCCACTCGACTCTACGGACTCATCCGAAGGCAGAGCTGAGAGCGAGTGGCGAGTAGGCAGAGGAGTGGCCTGAGGCGAGGAGTACGTGAAGCCGAAGCGCTGAAGGACCTGCTGCACCATGTGTGACTGAGTCAGGGTAATGGTGCGGCGTGCTCTGTCCCGAGTGATCTGCAAGCCAAGGTAGCTGCGCAGTTCACCCAGGTCAGTGCACGTGTGTCTCTTCTGCAGCTCGGACTTCACGTGGGCTAGTCCAGCAGTGTCAGCTGTGGCAAAGACCAAGTCGTCGACGTACACGAGGATGTAGAACGGCGGCAAAGAAGTGTCGGTGCGCAGAAGCAACGACGGGTCGGCAGTAGAGGGAGCAAACCCAAGAGCCGCAAGTGTAGTCCTCAGTGTGTCGTGCCAATCACGCGGTGCCTGGCGGAGACCGTAGACTGGCCGCCGTAGGCTCCACTGGGTGCCAGGAGGAAAAGACCCAGTGAAGCCAGGTGGGCGACGCAGCCAGATCTCCTCGTGCAGGCTGCCCTGCAAGAAAGCAGTGCTGAAGTCAAGAGAGTGTAGCTCGTAGTCACGGTGAGCAGCTACGTGCAGCAGTACCCGAAGAGTGGTCATCTTCGGGGTGGGAGAGAAGGTCTGAAAGTAGTCAACTCCCTGCCGCTGACTGAAGCCACGAGCCACGTAACGCGCCTTGAAGACAGGCGGAGAACCCGGCGGTCGCTTCACCCTGAAAATCCACATGCCACTGACGATGTTCGCCCCAGGAGGGGGAACAGCGTCAACGTAGGTGCCTGTGGACTTCCAGGAAGCCATCTCTGCGTCCATAGCTGCCTGCCACTGAGAGGAGTAGGGACCCTCTATCGCCTCTGCGTAAGAGCGCGGAGTCGGGATGTCAAGTGCATCCGGGTCTCCCTCAGGGGTAAGCAGTACGGACACGAGATGAGGTGAAGCAGCGGCCAAGCACTGGAACTCCTCCTGCCTGTCCTCAAGGACGTCCGTGCCAAGGGCACACTCACCCCCGACGGACGGAGGACAGACAGACTCAGACTCAGCAACAAGACTGGCGACGTAGTCTAGGCGACAGCGAGCAGCAAAGTCGACGAGCTCAGCAACTAGAGCAGACGCAGCAGTGGACTCAAAGGAAGGGTCAGTGACAACCGTAGCAAGGAGACGCGTGACAGTAGGACTGGCAGTGCGAAGAGAGTCCGACTCCGGGTCGGCAAGAGTAGGAAGAGAAGACTCAGGAGGAGAAGGCAAAGGGGCACGCAGAGGAGCAGTGGACGGACGCAGAGACATCCGGTGCGTGCCAGGGACAGGAGGAGGACGCTGACGTGAACCGCGACCACTAGTGCGAGCAGCACGGACAGGCGACGCAGGGCGAGACGCAGGCTCACGACGCTCAGCAAGACCTCCAGTAGGACCAGTGTAGGGAGACGGAGCAGGCAGTGGGGAGGCCGGCTGTAACTGTAACTGCGACGGGACAGGCTGTGGACACTCTAAGGGAGGAGGAGGACCAGTAGAAGGCGGGAGACCAAGAACCTGCTGAAGGAGCGGAACGAAGTACGGCCGAGACCGCGCGGCGACTCCAGACACAGGAGGGACAGCACCAGCACCCGCAGGGGCAGCACCAGCACCAGTAGCAGCTCCAGCTCCAGAACCCCCAGCAGCACCAGTAGTACCCCCAGCAGGACTGCCTCCAGGACCGACAGCAGTAGCCTCCGCGCCAACACCCGCAGCAACTCCAGCTCCAGAAGAACCCGCAGGTCCAGCAGCTCCAGAACTCCCAGTACAAGCACCTCCGCGACCCGTGGCACCAGCTCCCTCAGAAGCAACAGAACCTCCAGTACCCGCAGCACCTCCAGCTCCAGCAGCTCCAGCAGCTCGCCTCCAGCGCCGGGCAAACCACTCACGCAGCTCCTGGGGAGAGAGTGGCTCTCGGCGAGAGGGAGCACCCGGTGAACCGCCAGGCACAGCACCACCAGGCGTAGCACCCCCAGGCTCAGCACCTCCAGGCGTAGTACCCCCAGGCTCAGCACCCCCAGACGCAGCACCCCCAGGCTCAGCACCTCCAGGCGTAGTACCCCCAGGCTCAGCACCCCCAGTCGTAGTACCCCCAGACTCAGCACCCCCAGGCTCAGCACCCCCAGGCTCAGCACCCCCAGGCGTAGCACCCACACGCTCAGCACCCCTAGAGTCAGCACCCCCAGGCTCAGCACCCTCAGCAGCACCAGAGTCACCAGCGACCTCGACAGGCTCAACAGCGTCTACCTGGGACACACCTGAAGGGGCAGGACCCTGAGGGGGGAGGGGGTCTACCGGGGGGGGACCTGGTACAAGGAAGAGCGGTGGCGGGGGGAGGGACGGAGTGCGGTAGGGGAAGAGGCGGTAGTAGGGGACCGACTCGTCGAACGTGACGTCCTGGGAGGACAGAACACGGCGAGAGGTGGGGTGGTAGAACTGCCACCCTGGGGCGTCAGGGGGGAAACCCAGGAAGACGCAAGGAGCAGCACGAGGGGACAGCTTGTCCGCAGACAAGTCGCGGACAAACGCCCGAGATCCCCAGACACGGAACGCAGACGCATCGCCAACCTTCCCCGTCCACAGCAAGGCTGGGGAGGTCTCCGGCATGGAGACCCTGGGCTGAAGGTTGATCTGATGCGCCGCGTACCGAACCGCAAACGGCCACAGAAAATGGGGGGCAGCCGCATGCATCATGGACGTACGGGCGACGTCCATGACCATGCCAATACGGCGCTCAGCAATCCCATTTTGCTGTGGAGAGTCCGGAAGCGTGAAGGTCTGGCGGATGCCTCGTGCACGACAGTAGGCTCGCAGAAGGCCAGAGGAGAACTCTCCTCCTCTGTCAGAGTGCAGACGCAGAACAGGAAAGTCCGAGCCAAAGCTCCGCCTGAGCTGGAGACGAGCTGCGCGGATCCAGTCGATCAACACCTCAGTGACATCACCCTTGCTGCGCAAGGGGAAGACTGTAGTGTAACGCGAGTAGTCGTCAACCACCAGCAGGAAGTAGCGCTCGTGACCCTGTCCACGGACGCGGGCCGGGCCCCACACGTCCATGTGAAGCGTCTGCAGCGGGGCCACTGTCGGAGGAAACTGGGAGGAGTGAGGGGTAGCCCGCTGCCGTCCCTCGACACAGGGGACGCAGGTAGGGCCTGGCCCTGGAGGAAGGGGAGGGAGGGACCGGGGAAGACCAGAGACAAGGACACGGGAGGCCATGCTCCGGAGACGAAGCAGGGAGGGGTGGCCAAGGCGGTGGTGCCAGAGGAGAGTCTCGTGAGACAGGAGGCGACACGAGCAGGGGGCAGACTCAGGACCAGACCTGGACGCTGCAGCAAACACCTGACCCGACGCAGCTACCTGACCAGACGCAGGGACTGGAGGAGACGCAGTGGTCAGTGTGTACAGGCTCGACCCTGGCCGACGTGTAAACGTGGCCAGGTGGCGGCCTGTCCGAGCGTCCGTGCAGTGGGTCACCCGCTGACTCGCAGGAGTGAACTGGTGAACCCCCGCATCCTGTAGGTCAGCACCACTCACCAAGTTCGTAGAGAACGAGGGGAGGTAGAGACCAGACAGGGTGCCAGAGGGGGCCGCCGGACACGGGAGGACAGTGGAGAAGTGAGCAAGGACAGGACCCCCAGAGGGGTCTGCCAGGGAGACCGCAACTGGCCGGCCAAGCGGCGTGAGTGTGGTGCGGTCTCGAAAGAAGGAGCGAGAAGCCCCCGAGTCAAGTGTGAAGGTGTGGGAGGCCGAAGCCGACGCAGAACCTGAGAGAGCAGACTCACCAGCACCTGAGGGAGTAGACGCACCTAGAGCAGCAGCCTCGCTAGCACCTAGAGCAGCAGCCTCACCAGTACCTAGAGCAGCAGTCTCAATGCCCGGGTCGGGCGGAAAACACCGGTAACAGTCACCCTCATCACTAATAGTCACAGTATACACGGCAGCAAGAATAGCATCAAAGTCAAGGTCAAAGACAGCTACACCCGCCCTAGACAGCTCACCCCAGCGAGGGATCTCAGTGGCCTCAGGGAACTGGTGACGCCAAGCGTCCGTGAGGCGGCCAAAGCAGCGCTGGGTGGAGTGCGCACCCCCGCACTGCTCACCCGCGCGGTCGCCGGTGCGCAGGACGTAGGTGCACGGACCAGCACCCCCACCCCTCTGGCGTGCAGTGTACCACTCACGGAGCTGCTGAGGGGAGGGGACGTCACGAGTGCGCTGCTGCTGCTGCTGCTGGCGCTGACCACCACCAGAGCTGACCCTCTGCGCAGCGCCACCCCGACCAGCTCCACCTCCTCCGCCGCCTCCTCCTCCACCGCCGCCACCTCCGCTCCCTCCGCCACCGCCGCTGCCTCCTGCGCCTCCACTGCCGCCACCTACACCTCCACCCCCGCCACCACTCCCACCGCCACCACCACCTCCTCCACCACCTCCACCGCCGCCTCCACCGCCCCCGCTAGCTCCTCCAGCGCCCCTGCCCCCCTTGCCCCTGCCAGGGCGGCGTCTCCCGCTAGGGGTAGACGCTGCCCCAACCGACTCCAAACCAGCGAGGTCGGCCGCAGCAGCAGAGGCAACAGAGGGCAAAAGAGGGGAGGGGGAACACCCCTCAAAGATGGGGGTGCGAGGGTCACCACGAGAGGCTCCTACAGCGACTATGCTCTTTTCTGCTGCTAGGAGGGCCTTCTCGAGGAGGTCAACGGTGAGAGTGGTGGGACAAACCGAGAGGAAGTGGTCCCTGACTACGCGAAGGGAGTCAGGGAGACGGGTGACGATGTAGTAGAGGGTGATGTACATGGGGGGGGGGGTTCTTGGCGCAGAACTCAGCAGGAAGCGCAGCGCGTTAGCGAGTGTCACTAGTGCGGAGGTGCGTGATGAGGTCAGCGACTGTGGGAAAGGCAGCAAGGTCAGGGAAGAGGTACGGTAGCATGAGGCGGCTCAGTGCAGCAGTGGCAGGGGAGGAGTAGCGTGCAACTACAGCGTCGTACAAGGTCTGAGCACTCTTGTACTGGCTAAAGTGCGCACGCTCAGAGGTAGGCAGGTGGCGACGCACAGCAAGACGTGCAGCAGCATCGCGCGTGGCCCACTGGGAGCGAACAGTTGCGTCAGCATCAGTGGCGGGAGCAGGAGAGGCACCAGAAGTGAGGTCAAAGAGGGAGAGGCCGTCTGCCCTATCGCACTGCAGGTCATCTATCCAGACGTCAAAGTCAATGGCCCGACCCTCAGCGTCAAAAGCGAGGACACTAGGGGTAGCCATGACAGTAGTAGACTAGCAGCGCAAACAGTGGGGTGAGGGCAGTGCTGTGAGAGAGGCGCTGCTCTTACCGGACAGGGCGGCTCGGGCAGCTCGGCTGCAGGGCGGCTCGGCGACTCGGCTGCTGGGCGGCTCGGCTGCTGGGCGGCTCGGCGGCTCGGCTGCTGGGCGGCTCAGCGACTCGGCAGCTGGGCGGCTCGGCGGCTCTGCTGCTGGGCGGCTCGGCTGCTGGGCGGCTCGGCGGCTCGGCTGCTGGGCGGCTCGGTGGCTCAGCTGCTGGGCGGCTAGGCTGCTGGGCGGCTCGGCGGGGCCGCTGAGAGGGCGGCGTCCGGGGCCGCTGGGAGGAGGCGGCGGGGCCGCTGAGAGGAGGCGGCGGGGCCGCTGAGAGGAGGCGGCGGGGCCGCGTCAGGGGCCGCGGCAGGGGCCGCGTCAGGGGCCGCGTCAGGGGCCGCGGCAGGGGCCGCGTCAGGGGCCGCGGCAGGGCCGCGTCAGGGCGCCGCGTCAGGGGCCGCGTCAGGGCGCCGCCAGGGGCCGCGGCAGGACCGCGTCAGGGCCGCGTAAGGGGCCGCGGCAGGGGCCGCGTCAGGGGCCGCGTCAGGGCCGCGTCAGGGCCGCGGCAGAGCCGCTTCAGGGCCGCGTCAGGGGCCGCTTCAGGGCCGCGGCAGGGGCCGCAGCAGGCCGCGTCAGGACCGCGTCAGGGGCCGCGGCAGGGCCGCGTCAGGGCCGCGGCAGGGGCCGCGTCAGGGCGCCGCGTCAGGGGCCGCGTCAGGGCGCCGCCAGGGGCCGCGGCAGGGCCGCGTCAGGGCCGCGTCAGGGCCGCGTCAGGGGCCGCTTCAGGGCCGCGGCAGGGGCCGCGGCAGGCCGCGTCAGGGCCGCGTCAGGGGCCGCGGCAGGGCCGCGTCAGGGCCGCGGCAGGGGCTGCGTCAGGGCGCCGCCAGGGGCCGCGTCAGGTCGCGTCAGGGCCGCGTCAGGCGCCGCCAGGGGCCGCGTCAGGGCGCCACCAGGGGGCGCGTCAGGGGCCGCGATAGGGCGCCGGCAGGGGCCTCGTCAGGGCGCCGCCAGGGGCCGCATAGGGGGCGCGTGGGAGGCGGCGTAGGGGCCGCGTAGAGGCAGCGTAGGGGCCGCTAAAAAAAAAAATTTTAGGGCAGGGCGCAATGTGCGCGGGCAGCTAAAAAAAAAAAAACTTATGGTGGGCCCTTAGGAAGGAACGGTCCCATGTAGGAACCCGCTCTATACCATGTGAATTAAGAAAAACAGGAATGAGAATGACTAAGTGAAAGTTGGGTACAAGAAGCAAACCCTAGAAAACTGTACCCCATATGTGCTACCCCACTCTAGCCTACAGTAGCTATGTCATATAAATCTGACAACCCCCAGGGTTTGAAGGTAACCCTGTGACGAAGTCCATGGTAACATGCTCCCAGGCGCGCTCGGGCGGTGGTATCGGCTGCAATTGACCCGCCTTCCGCTTCCTCGAGCTTTTCATCACCTGACACATGGGGCACGAGCCCACGTGCTGCTGCACGTCGGTCAACAGCTCCGGCCAGTAGTAATACCGCTGCAGTTGCTGTCGCGTTTTTTCTACCCCAAAATGTCTCGAGGTAATTCCGTCGTGTGCCTCCTGCTGTAGCAGCTCCCTCAGTAGTGAGTACGCGGGTACCCAGATGCGGTTGGTGCCTGTTTTTACGTAATAAACTCCTTTAGCTTCTGCCAGTTGCTGTGAGTTTCCAGTCGTGAAAAATGGGTCGGTGCGGTATCCGTGGGTGAATAGGCCTGTTAAAAGCGGGTTGGTCTAGGCGAGTAGGTACTGTAGTGATCGGTGGTCTGTCCGTACTGTCACGTCGGCGCCAGTCAGGTAACACCGCCAAACCTGAGCTTGCTGTGCTTGAGGACAGGCAGGAGGAGTTCCAGTGCTTTTCTGCTGTTGAACTGCATCTTGTGTCCATGCTGCTTGCCCCTGAGGGAGACCCGGATGCACTAGACATCCCGACTCCGCGCTCCTACGCGGAGGCGATAGAGGGTCCCTACTCCTCTCAGTGGCAGGCAGCCATGGATGCAGAGATGGCTTCCTGGAAGTCCACAGGCACCTACGTCGACGAGGTTCCCCCTCCTGGGGCGAACATCGTCAGTGGCATGTGGATTTTCAGGGTGAAGCGGCCGCCGGGTTCTCCGCTTCAAGGCGCGTTACGTGGCTCGTGGCTTCAGTCAGCGGCAGGGAGTTGACTACTTTCAGACCTTCTCTCCCACCCCGAAGATGACCACTCTTCGGGTACTGCTGCACATAGCCGCTCACCGTGACTACGAGCTTCACTCTCTTGACTTCAGCACTGCTTTCTTGCAGGGCAGCCTGCACGAGGAGATCTGGCTGCGCCGCCCACCTGGCTTCACTGGGTCTTTTCCTCCTGGTACCCAGTGGAGCCTCCGGCGGCCAGTCTACGGTCTCCGCCAGGCACCTCGTGAGTGGCACGACACACTGAGGACTACACTTGCGGCTCTTGGGTTTGCTCCTTCTACTGCCGACCCGTCGCTGTTTCTGCGCACCGACACTTCTTTGCCGCCGTTCTACATCCTCGTGTACGTCGACGACTTGGTCTTTGCCACAGCTGACACTGCTGGACTCGCTCACGTGAAGTCCGAGCTGCAGAAGAGACACACGTGCACAGACCTGGGTGAACTGCGCAGCTACCTTGGCTTGCAGATCACTCGGGACAGAGCACAGCGCACCATTAACCTGACTCAGTCACACATGGTGCAGCAGGTCCTTCAGCGCTTCGGCTTCACGTACTCCTCGCCTCAGGCCACTCCTCTGTCTACTCGCCACTCGCTCTCAGCTCTGCCTTCGGATGAGTCCGTAGAGTCGAGTGGCCCGTACCCAGAGCTTGTTGGCTGCCTCATGTACCTGATGACCTGTACTCGATCTGACCTTGCATACCCTCTTAGCATTCTGGCACGCTATGTTGCTCCTGGGAGACACAGACCAGAGCACATGGCTGCAGCGAAGAGGGTGTTGTGCTACTTGTGCAGTACGTCGGGCATGGGGCTTGTGCTTGGAGGGTGGAGTCCAGTGGTCCTCACTGGTCACGCAGACGCTTCTTGGGCTGACGACCAGGCTACGCAGCGGTCGTCACAGGGTTACACCTTCAGCCTTGGTTCCGGCTCTGTTTCGTGGCGGTCTACCCGCTCGTCTTCTGTTCTCGGCTCCAGTTGTGAGGCTGAGATCTACGCGGGGGCCATGGCTGCACAGGAGTTACGCTGGCTCACCTACCTGCTGACTGACCTTGGAGAGCAGCCTCGTTCGCCTCCAGTTCTGTACGTAGACAACAAGGCCATGCTGGCCTTGTGTCGTGAGCACAGACTGGAGCACAGAACGAAGCACATTGCTCTTCGCTACTTCCTTGCTCGTGAGCTGCAGCAGCGTGGTCAGCTGCGACTTGCTTACGTGGCCTCTCAGGCCAACACTGCTGATATCTTCACCAAGGCACTCGCGCCTTGTGATCATCAGCGCTTCTGTACTCTGTTAGGTCTTGTACCTACTTTGCCTCACTTGCTCACTTCTTGACCTTGCTTGTACTGTGACCTATATATACTTGCACTAGCATGTTTAGCTTTATATATATATATGCTTGCATGTGAACTGGCCTTGTGGCCCTTGAACTTGCGCTCAGAATGTGTGGTGACGTTGGGATCCACCCTGAGCTTGCTGTGCTTTGCTTGACTGGTCTTGTGACCCCTTGCTCTCCCCCACTTTGCCTATGGGGGTGTGTCGAACTTATATGCTATAGTCTTTCTAGGCTGTAGTGGGGTAGACGGTATGGGGTACAGCTTTCTAGGGTTTCATATTTGTACCCAACTCATTTCCTAGTTCATCATTCTCGTTCTAACTTTCACACGGTGGTCTGTCCGTACTGTCACGTCGGCGCCAGTCAGGTAACACCGCCAAACCTTGAACGCGTGCACGATCGCCAACATTTCGCGGTCGTGTATCGGGTAGTTGCGTTCGGGCGGGTGCAGCTTGCGGGACTCGTACGCGATTGGTTGGAGGCCGTTCCCGAAATCCTGCAACAGTACTGCTCCCACAGCGATGTCACTTGCGTTAGTGACGAGCTCGAACGGGCGGTGTGGATCGGCGATGTGAAGCACGGGCGGTGAGCACAAAATGTTTTTGAGGGCCGAGAAGGCAGCTTGCTCTTTCTCCCCCCACGTGTACTCAACCTCCTTCCTCAGCAGGTCTGTCAGCGGGGCAGTCAGCTTCGCCATGTCGGGGACGAACCGGCGCACGTAGTTGACGAACCCCAAAAAACTCTGCAACTCGGTCAAGTTGGTCGGCGCGTTCCATGCTTGAATCGTCGCAATTTTCTTAGGGTCTATTTCCCCTCCTGCAGCTGAAATAATGTGTCCCAAAAACTCCAGGCGGTCCTGTAAAAATTCACACTTAGATGCTTTTGTCAGTAGGCGGTTCTCACTCAGTATTTTAAAAACTGCTTCGATGTCCTGTAAGTGCTGTGCTCTGTCTGTCAAACTTATATGCTATAGTCTGTGTAGGCTGTAGTGGGGTAGATAATATGGGGTACAACACTTTTAGGTTTTCCTACTTGTACCCACCTGTTTCCTAGTGCATTCATTCCTCGTTCTTACACATGGTATAGAGCAGGTTCCCTAGTGGGAACGTTTCCTAGGGCCCACCGAAAATCGATTTTTTTTTTTCCTGCCCGGAGCGCGCTTCGCCCCTGCCCGAGTCGCGCCCCGTGTGCCTGCCCTCCCGTCGCGTCCCCTGCCCTTAGCGGCCCGTCGCGCCCTCTTACGGCCCCGTAGCGGCCCCTCTCACGGCCCCTCGCGGCCCCTTCGCCGCGCCCTCGCGGCCCCTCCGCGGCCCTTCGCGGCCCCTCTCACGGCCCCTCGCGGCCCCTTCGCGGCTCACTCGCGGCCCCTCGCGGCCCCTTGCGGCCCCTCGCGGCCCCTTCGTGGCCCCTCGCGGCCCCTTCTCGGCCCCGTCGCCGCGCCTTCGTGGCCCCTCGCGGCCCCTTAGTGGCCCCTCGCGGCCCCTTATCGGCCCCTTCGCCGCCCTTAGCGGCCCCTTCGCGGCCCCTTCACGGCCCTGCCGCCCCGCCGCCGCCGACAGCAGCAGCCCCCGCCGCCGACAGCAGCAGCCCCCGCCGCCGACAGCAGCAGCCCCCGCCGTCGACAGCAGCAGCCGCCGCCACCGCCGACAACAGCAGCCGCCGCCGCCGCCGACAACAGCAGCCGCCGCCGCCGCCGCTGCCGTGTCAGCCGCCGTCGCCCCTGCCCCGGCCGCAGCAGCCGCCGCCGCCGACAGCAGCAGCCGCCGCCGCCGCCGACAACAGCAGCCGCCGCCGCCGCTGCCGTGTCAGCCGCCGCCGCCCCTGCCCGCCGCGGCGCCCTGGCCCCTGGAGCAGCCGCCGCTGCTGAAGCCGCCCCTGGCCCCTGGAGCAGCCGCCCCTGCAGCAGCCGCCCCTGGCCCCTGGAGCAGCAGCCCCTGCAGCAGCCGCGGAGCCCTCGCCCTGCGGTGGTAGCGGCCTCGCAATTGCCGCTGTCGTACACCTGCCCTTCTTGCCACTGGTGAGCACTGCTGTTACTGCTGCTCTTGCTGCTACTACTCTTTCTACTGCTACTGCTGCTCCTGGCGTGGCCAGATGCAGCTCCAGCGCCGTCCGCGTGAGCCCCTCGCCCCCCATCAACTTCGTGAGTGGTACGCTAGTTGGGGTTGTAGGGGTGGCCGCACTGCTACTACTGCTACTGCTGCTCCTGACGGTGACCAGATGCAGCTCCAGCGACGTCCGCGTGAGTCCCTCACGCCCCAGCAGCTTCGTGATTGGTACGCTACTTGGGGTTGTCGGGGTGGCCGTAGTGGGAGTCGTCCTGGAGTGCGTAGTTCGGGAGCTGCTTGTAGTGGCCAAGTGCAGCTGCAGCGTCGTCCGCGCGCGGTCCTTTCGCCCCAGCAGCTTCGTGAGTGGTACGCTCAGCGTGGAGGGTCACGCAGTACTGCTCGCTGTCCGTACGTCATTCGCACTGGTGCTCGGACTGGTCAGCCTTGCGGGACGTTCGGTCACACAGAGTCCCGTTGCTTCGCCCGTCTGAGCGACGCCTGGCGTACGGAGTTTGGCGACGCGGCTGAGCTTCCCGACTAGGTGCAGCTGCTTGGGCAGAGGGTAGATATCTATACTCTTGACTATGATGCTATCCTCACTGCCATGTATGCATTGCCTACTAGTGATGAGGGTGACTGTTACCTGTGTGTTCCGCCTGACCCGGGCATTGAGGCTGCTGCTCTAGGTGCTGGTGAGGCAGCTGCTCTAGGAGCCAGTGCGTCTGCTACTCCAGGTACTGGTGAGTCTGCTGCCCCAGGTGCTAGTGAGTCTGCTCTCTCAGGCACCACGTCGGCTCAGGTTTTGCACACCTTCACCCTTGACTCGGGTGCTTCCCGCTCCTTCTTTCGAGACCGCACCACACTCACGCCACTTAGTCGGCCGGTTGCAGTCTCCCTGGCGGACCCCTCTGGGGGTCCTGTCTTTGCCCACTTCTCCACTGTCTTACCGTGTCCGGCGGCCCCTTCTGGCACCCTGTCAGGTCTTTACCTCCCCTCGTTCTCTACGAACTTGGTGAGTGGTGCTGACCTACAGGATGGAGGGGTTGACCAGTTCACTCCTGCGAGTCAGCGAGTGACCCACTGTACGTGTGCTCGGACGGGCCGACACTTGGCCACGTTTACCCGTCAGCCGGGGTCGAGCCTGTACACACTGACTACTGAGTCTCCTCCGGTTGATGCGTCTGGTCAGGTAGCTGTGTCGGGTCAGGTGCTTGCTGCAGCGTCCAGGTCTGGTCCTGAGTCTGCCCCCTGCTCGTGTCGCCTCCTGTCCCACCAGACTCTCCTCTGGCACCACCGTCTTGGTCACCCCTCCCTGCCTCGTCTCCGAGGCATGGCCTCTCGCTTCCTTGTGTCTGGTCTCCCCCGGTCCCTCCCTCCTCTTCCTCCGGGGCCTGCCCCCACCTGCGTTCCCTGCGTCGAGGGGCGGCAGCGCGCCGCTCCTCACTCCTCCGAGTTTCCTCCGACAGAGGCTCCGCTGCAGACGCTTCACCTGGACGTGTGGGGCCCCGCCCGCGTCCGTGGACAGGGTCACGAGCGTTACTTCCTGCTGGTGGTTGACGACTACTCGCGTTACACCACGGTCTTCCCCTTGCGCAGCAAGGGTGAAGTCTCTGAGGTGTTGATCGACTGGATCCGCGCAGCTCGTCTCCAGCTCAGAGAGAGTTTCGGCTCGGACTTTCCTGTTCTGCGTCTGCACTCCGACAGAGGCGGTGAGTTTTCCTCTGACCTTCTGCGAGCCTTCTATCGTGCACAGGGCATCCGCCAGACGTTCACGCTTCCGGCCTCTCCACAGCAAAATGGGATTGCTGAGCGCCGCATTGGCATGGTCATGGACGTCGCTCGTACGTCCATGATCCATGCGGCTGCTCCCCATTTTCTGTGGCCGTTCGCGGTTCAGTACGCGGCGCATCAGATCAACCTTCAGCCCTGGGTCTCCTTGCCGGAGACCTCCCCTACTCTGCGGTGGACGGGGAAGGTTGGCGATGCGTCTGCGTTTCGTGTCTGGGGATCTCGGGCTTTTGTCCGCGACTTGTCTGCGGACAAGCTGTCCCCCGTGCTGTTCCCTGCGTCTTCCTTGGCTTCCCCCCTGACGCGCCTGGTTGGCAGTTTTACCACCCCACCTCGCGCCGTGTTCTGTCCTCCAAGGACGTCACGTTTGACGAGTCGGTCCCCTTCTACCGTCTCTTCCCCTACCGCACTGCCCCGCTCCCCCCTCCGCCGCTCTTCCTCACGCCAGGTGCTGCCTTGGTAGACCCCTTGCCTCCCCAGGGTCCTGCTCCCTCAGGTTTTTCCCAGGTAGACCCGGTCGAGCCTGTCGAGGTAGCTGTCGACTCTGGTCCTGCGCGTGGTACTGAGCGTGCTGAGCCTGGTGGTGCTGGGTCTGGAGGTACTGCGACTGGGAGTGCTGAGCCTGGGGGTGCGGAGACTGGGGGTGCTGAGCCTGGGGGTGCGGAGACTGCGGGTGCTGAGCCTGGGGGTGTAGAGACTGCAGGTGCTGAGCCTGGGGGTGCTGTCCCTGGGGGTGCTGGGTCTTGAGGTCCTGAGCCTGGGGGTGCTACGCCTGGGGGCGCTCTCTCTTCCCAGCAGCTGCGTGAGTGGTACTCTTGGTACTGTCGCAGCCTCCGTGGTGCTGCTGGAGCTGGAGCTGAGGGCGCTGAGCCTACTGGAGTTGGTGTTGCTGCTGACCCTGGGGTCGGCGCTGGAGGTGCTGGAGCCACTGGTCCTGGAGGTGCTCGTACTGGCGGTACTGGAGCTGCTGGGACTGGGGGTGCTGCTGGGGCTGCTGGAGCTGGTCCTGCTGGAGGTGCTGCTGGTTCTGCTGGAGGTACTGGAGCTGCTGGTGCTGCTGGGGGTACTGGAGCTGCTGGGCCTGGAGGTGCTCCTGGTGCTGGAGCTGCTGGCGGTGCTGGAGCTGGCGGTCCTGCTGGAGTAGGTGCTGCTGGAGCTGCTGGAGCTGGAGCTGCTGGGGGTGTTGGCGCTGGAGGTGCTGCTCGCGCTGGTGCTTCTGAGGGTGCTGGAGTTGGCGCTGCTGGAGCTGGAGGTGCTGCTGGTGCTGAGCGTCGTGCGCCTGCGTCTCGTCCCGCGTCGCCTGTTCGTGCTGCTCGCACTAGTCGTCGTGTTCCGCGTCAGCGTCCTCCTGCGGTCCCGGGCACGCACCAGATGGCACTGCGTCCTTCCACTGCTCCGCAGCGTGTCCCTTTGCCGTCTCCTCCGGAGTCCTCTCTTCCTGCTCTTGCTAACCCGGAGTCTGACTCTCTTCGTGCTGCCAGTCCTACTGTCACGCGACTCCTGGCTACTGTTGTCAGTGACCCTTCCTTTGAGTCCACTACTGCGTCTGCCTTAGTTGCTGAGCTTGTCAACTTCGCTGCTCACTGTCGTCTAGACTACGCTGCTAGTCTTGTTGCTGAGTCTGAGTCTGTCTGTCCTCCGTCCGTCGGGGGTGAGTGTGCTCTCAGCACGGACGTCCTTGAGGACAGGCAGGAGGAGTTCGAGTGTTTTGCTGCTGCTTTGCCTCATCTCGTGTCCATGCTGATTGCCCCTGAGGGAGACCCGGATGCACCAGACATCCCGACTCCGCGCTCTTACGCTGAGGCGATAGAGGGTCCCTACTCCTCTCAGTGGCAGTCAGCCATGGACGCAGAGATGGCTTCCTGGAAGTCCACAGGCACCTACGTCGACGAGGTTCCCCCACCTGGGGCGAACATCGTCAGTGGCATGTGGATTTTCAGGGTGAAGCGGCCGCCGGGTTCTCCGCCTGTCTTCAAGGCGCGTTACGTGGCTCGAGGCTTCAGACAGCGGCAGGGAGTTGACTACTTTCAGACCTTCTCTCCCACCCCAAAGATGACCACTCTTCGGGTGCTGCTACACATAGCCGCTCAGCGCGACTACGAGCTTCACTCTCTTGACTTCAGCACAGCTTTCCTGCAGGGCAGCCTGCACGAGGAGATCTGGCTGCGCCGCCCACCTGGCTTCACTGGGTCTTTTCCCCCTGGTACCCAGTGGAGCCTCCGGCGGCCAGTCTACGGTCTCCGCCAGGCGCCCCGTGAGTGGCACGACACACTGAGGACTACACTTGCGGCTCTTGGGTTTGCTCCTTCTACAGCCGACCCGTCGCTGTTTCTGCGCACCGACACCTCTTTGCCGCCGTTCTACATCCTCGTGTACGTCGACGACTTGGTCTTTGCCACTGCTGACACTGCTGGACTCGCCCACGTGAAGTCCGAGCTGCAGAAGAGACACACGTGCACAGACCTGGGTGAACTGCGTTGGCTTGCAGATCACCCGGGACAGAGCACAGCGCACCATTACCCTGACTCAGTCACACATGGTGCAGCAGGTCCTTCAGCGCTTCGACTTCACGTACTCCTCGCCTCAGGCCACTCCGCTGTCTACTCGCCACTCGCTCTCAGCTCTGCCTTCGGATGAGTCCGTAGAGCCGAGTGGCCCGTGCCCAGAGCTTGTTGGCTGCCTCATGTACCTGATGACCTGCACTCGACCTGACCTTGCATACCCTCTTAGCATCTTGGCACGCTATGTTGCTCCTGGGAGACACCGACCAGAGCACATGGCTGCAGCAAAGAGGGTGTTGCGCTACTTGTGCAGCACGTCGGGCATGGGGCTAGTGCTTGGAGGGCGGCGTTCAGTGGTCCTCACAGGTCACGCAGACGCTTCTTGGGCTGACGACCAGGCTACGCAGCGGTCGTCACAGGGCTACACCTTCAGCCTTGGTTCCGGCTCTGTTTCGTGGCGGTCTACCCGCTCGTCTTCTGTTCTCGGCTCCAGCTGTGAGGCTGAGATCTACGCAGGGGCCATGGCTGCACAGGAGCTACGCTGGCTCACCTACCTGCTGACTGACCTAGGAGAGCCGCCTCGTTCTCCTCCAGTTCTGTACGTAGACAACAAGGCCATGCTGGCCTTGTGTCGGGAGCATAGACTGGAGCACAGAACAAAGCACATTGCTCTTCGCTACTTCCTTGCTCGTGAGCTGCAGCAGCGTTGTCAGCTGCGCCTTGCCTACGTGGCCTCTCAGACCAACACTGCTGATATCTTTACCAAGGCACTTCAGCCTTGTGATCATCAGCGCTTTTGTACGATGCTAGGTCTTGTGCCTACTTGGCCTCACTTGCTCACTTCTTGACCTTGCTTGTACTGTGATCTATCTATACCTGCACTTGCTTGTTTACCTTTATATATATAATCTTGCATGTGAACTAGTCTTGTGGCCTTGAACTTGTGCTCAGAATGTGTGGTGACGTTGTGATCCACCCTGAGTTTGCTGTGCTTTGCTTGACTGGTCTTGTGACCTCTTGTTCTCCCCCACTTTGCTTATGGGGGTGTGTCAAACTTATATGCTATAGTCTGTGTAGGCTGTAGTGGGGTAGATAATATGGGGTACAACACTTTTAGGTTTTCCTACTTGTACCCACCTGTTTCCTAGTGCATTCATTCCTCGTTCTTTCACACTGTCAGGGCTGTAAATCAGTATGTCGTCCAGGTATACTATGACGCACTTATCTAAGAGCGGGCGGAAAGCTTCGTTCATGGTCATTTGAAAAGTGGCGGGGGCGTTGGTCAGTGCGAAGGGCATGACGGTGTATTCGAAGGATCCGTAGCGTGTGCGAAATGCGGTCTTAGGGCAGTCGGGCGGGTTGATGCGAATCTGGTGGTAACCCCCTCGGAGGTCGATTTTCGAGAAAACCCGGGTTGTGCGCAGTTGGTCGATCAGTTCGCCGGCTCGCGGGATGGGGTAACGGGATTTGATGGTAACCCTGTTCAGTGCCCTGTAGTCTATGCACATGCAAAATCCCCCGTATTTTTTCGGTGTGAACAGTATCGGTGCTGCGAAAGGCGACGAACTAGGGCGAATGAATTCCTTCTCGAGCAGGTAATCGAGCTGCTTCCTCAGTTCGTCCAGTTCGGGCTGGGTCAGTCGGAACTGTCGCTGTACTGTTGGCTGTGCCCCCGGTTCTAACTCTATCCTGTGGTCGTGCGGTCGCTGAGGTGGCAGTCCCGTCGGTAAATCGTCCGGGAAAATGTCGCTGTACTGCTTCAACAGTGCTGCCAGATCACTCGGTACGTCGGCCAGCAGTTTCTGTAAATCCCCTCCTTTGTCTGCTGCCTCGGCTTCCCGAATGTCGACCGCGTACACGTCAGCTCCTGCCGCTACGGCGCGTTTCATCGTGATCGCGTTGACACGCACCGACGAAGACTCAGGCGAGCCCCAGCGAGGTAAGGCGATGTTGTTACCGTTCACTCGCACGGTGCAGTCACCCGTCGTCTAGTCGATTCGCGGATTGTGTCGTCGCAGCCAATCACGCCCGAGTAAAATATCGGTTCCGTCGAGAGTCGTTGCGAGCATTTCCTGGCTAAACGTGAAGTTACCCCCACATCGAATCCGAACCCGGTCTACGCGTTCCCGTATTGCTAGCGGCGTGCCGTCTACCAGTCTTGCGTCGATCTCAGGTAAACATCTGTCCAGTGGCAGTCGCAGTTTTCGTGCTGTAGCAGTGTTGATGAGGCTGTGGCTGGCTCCCCCGTCTACGAAGATTTTAACTAAGTCCGTCCCGATTTTCCCACTAAGCAGTATGGGGCTGTCTACCGTGGTCCCCTCCTTATTCGGCCGAGTGTGGTCGATTGCGTGAACCGGCACAATCACTCGGTGAGGGTCGGTTGGGTCGGGCGAGCGGCGTGACCTGTCAGTAGAGGGCCCGTCTGCTACTGACTCCCAGCGTTTCCCTGCTGCTTGGTCTGTTTCTGCTGCTCAACTTCCCCCTTTCCCTTAGCGTTTTCTGGGCATTCGCTCTTGCGATGTCCCGGCCGATTGCACGCAAAGCAGCGCCCTTTGAACGGTGCGGCAGCGACATTTGCGGCGACAGCACGTATCGTGGCTCCCTCGTTCGTCCCACGATGCCGATGTCCCCAATGACTGCTTCCGTAGGACCCCGGTCTCGGTCGGCGGAAGAAATCAAGTTTCTCCGCCATAGCGAGAATTTCTTGAAAATCGGTGACGCCGCGAAGCTGGATTTCCTGAGCGATGTCCTGCTTCAGGCCGCCGATGTAGCGGTCGATGCGCTCGCTCTCGTGCATATATCCCACCTGCTCGCATAGCGCCAGAAATCCGCTCGTGTAATCTTGGACGGAACCGAGTTGGCGCCAAGTGCGGAGCTTCTGTCGCGCCGCGATCGAAGCCGCGATTGGCTCGAAACGAGCGCGCAGACCTGCGCACCACGCGTCCCACGAAGCGTAGGCCGACACGGCCAGGCCAGCAGTGCGAGGTTTGGTGAAACAGTGCGCGCGAAGTCGGCGAAGCCCCGTTAGCAGTAACGGGCGGACAACGGCTGCTGCTGTACGCGGTGTTGCAGGGTGTGCTAAGGAATATCGAGAAAATTCCTTACAAATAATAATAATAATCTGACATTGATGCAAGGGCGCGTACGGGGAGGGCTTGGGGAATACTGTCGCGCAACCTTACTGGGCATACCCCAATGCTCGCACGCGCAATGCCGCGAGGATCTTGGGTCACAATTGTGGCCCGTGTTTGCATCCACCAGTAGTAGCGCTGCGCAGCATATGCAGCTGAGCTGGATGGGAACCAGGAGAGGATAACATAGAAAGATCCGACACTGCCGACACGTCACGATCTTTGCTTGCTCAATCTGTTTCCAACTAGACGGGAGACGGGATAGGATGACGTGGCGGTTCTTTCAAAGGTGTCTTTTATGCTAATAACCCTCCGACAGGGTAGGCGTCTTAAAGCGACGGTGCACATTTGCCACCCAAAACCCAGAACCCTGGCGAACTGTTACTGCGGATGGAAAGTGTTCGCACGAAATCCTGGTTTTCGCCATCCAGCACTTTCGCGCTGGCAAGCCTGGTTCAAATAAAAAACTTCTGAACCCAACACTGCCAAAAGTTGCCCGTCGCTTTAAAGGCGGGGTGCAACTTCTTAGGAACAGTAGCAGGACAAACATGGAGTGTGCGTAACGAGACCCTTATTGGATGAAAAAAATGGAATCTCGGAAAAGACAAACTTCTCGCCACAGAACTGCCTGGGACAACCAAGTTCCAAGCTATAATACTTCGAAGTTGAAGCTGATAGTTGGGCCACGGCTTTAAAGCCAGGGTACACATTCAACGCGACTCCAGGCTAAATTTTGGGCGGCATGTTTGCGGGAACTGCTGATTGGTTGACGAGTAGCGAATAAATAGTTGAGAATGGGCGAGCATGGGGCTTTTCGTCCGTGAGAGATGAGGCTTGGCAGGGGAGAAATTGATAACACTTGGATCTAGAAATTGGGGATCAAGGGGAGGGCAACTGGGTTGGCGGAAAGGGGAAAGGGGGTGAGACGATATTGTGGGGGAAGGGGAAACAATTTCGGTGGGAGCGGAATAGGTATGGGGAGGGGGGAAACGAATTGGCGGAAGCACATTCGATGACTTCGGTTTACATTTGCCAAATCTCGAGGGTTCAAATGTTCACCTGCTGAAGCGAACACTCCCCCCAGATATTCCTAAATCACTGAGTAACCCCGAGGTCAAAGGTTAACCTTTGACAGAAATCCAATTGAATGTGCACCCTGGTTTTAACAAGCACTGTCCGCTTTGTTTTTTGGCCTTTTGTTGCTTTCAAGCTTTCTAACACTCAGAATTGCGACGCACGTCTCTGTTTTGCGAGCTTTCAACTTCCACTTTCCCAAAAGCTGGGAGCTGACCGAACGTCGGATCGACTCATGGGAAGAAAGGAACTGATGTTTGCGCAACATTGGATCTCCGCCATCATCCCGCTCCGCCCTCAACGGGAGCACTGCGCGCGTTGCTGTAGGTAGGAGCTAGTTACTTGAATGGAAGCCACCACCTTGCAGAGCCGATCTTTGCCCCTCACCACCCGTCCAGACGACACAGCACCTCACAACACACCCATCTCGGCCTCACATCGATCATGCGCGGAACATACACTAGTGGGTGATATTTCAGTTGAAAACCACCCTGTCAGGAATATGTGCCTGCTTTTTTAGTACACACAGGTGAATACGGACTTCGCGGCAGGTGAAAAGGCTCGCTTTCAACCCTGATGTCTCTTTGAACAGAACTCAGCGATTTCGGTCGGTGGCAAACCTATGACTGGTTTGGATTTTGTCTTAATTAGCCGAAACTCCCTAATACTAGAGGATTTCCTCCATGTGGTGTACAAAACGATTAATTAAGTGACCTTTTCCTCCCTGAAACCCTCACTTTGGACTTCCGCTTTATCTGGAGAGGGCTTTGTGGACAAACTGGATTAAACACGGACCGGGACCGAGCACCGATTTAAGAAACCAAATTCTGGGATTCCTTTTTTGTAGACAATTTTCTCGAAACTTCCCTGATCAAGGGTACGCTGGGTGAACACAGCTAAGACCCAGCTCCTGGCCTACCTGTCATCCCATCCCATCCACCCTGCTCTGCTCTGCTCTTCTCTCAAAGCGTGTCCCTCCATCCCCTTATACGCCCACCACACCAAAGTGTTGTTCTTCTAGTGTGCAAAGGACACATTTTAGCCCTCTTAGCAATTCCAAGTTCAACACGTTGGTTTTACGTATCGCTGCTGTTTCTTTGACGTGTCCTTCCATGGCGTCCATAGCTTCCCCGCATTCAACGGCAGCGATAGCCGCGTCTCACGGCACGGCATCTACCGGGAATCGCAGAAATGGCGGCTTCGGGCTACGAAACGTTTCCCATCAACAACCCACTGCTGTCCTAACATTCCCACTTTGCGCCGAGTCCCGCCAGTCCGTAACGGCTACCGGAACAGCCGGCGCGATTCGGCCTTCTCTCCGCGCCTCGGACCGGATATCGCTCCGCGGAAGCTCTGGGCTGCTGAAGGCTGTGAAGTGCGCGCCGCGCCACGTGTGCATGAGTCAGCCGCCATACGGGTTCGGACCAGCCGAGCCGCCCCAGGACGAAGATGACTACGTGGAGGCGCACGTGCTGGATGCAGGTGAAGATGCATAGACACTCTCGTCCTCCCAGTTCCCCCTCTCCTCCCCCTTCCCCCCGTCTCACCACTTCCCCCCCTTCCCTCCCCTCTCCAACCTCTCCCCTTTCCCCCGCTCCCCTCGGCTTCTTTCTTGTTCTCTGAATTTAACTGTCTCATCCCGCCGCCACGCTGCGCGCGCCTCGCGCACGACGCGCTCCTCGCGCATCACCACATTCACGCGACTCGCTCCCCGCTCCCCTCCAACTCACGCCACCCTCCCCCCGTTCCTCCTTCCCCCTCCTTCCGCCTCCTCCACCCCGCTCCTCGCCCCTCGTCCCTTCTCCTCACCTCCTCGTCTCCTTGTGGCCCAATCTCCTCATTCGTCGTGGTGTCGGCGGCGGCGGCGGCGGCGATGCATTGACGGCGTCGTGCGGTGTGCGGCGTGCGCAGTGCGCATGGTGCCGTGCGCGGAGTCGCTGCGCATGGCGATGAGCGACGGCACGGAGCTCGAGGTGCGCCACGTGCACGCGACCGCGGGCCGCCTGCTGTACCCGCACGCTACGCCCGCCATCTTCCTCAAGATTGCCAACGCGCCCGACCTCGTGCTGCCCATCGTTGTTGGTCAGTTCCTCCCCTCACGCCCCTTTCCCATCCTGCTCCTTTCCCCTCCTCCTTTCCGCTCCCGCCCCTCGCTCGTTTCGTTTTCCGCTACCCCTCGCTCCAGACCCCTGTCCTTCCGTTTCCCTTCCGCTCTCTCTCCCATCCTTCCCACCTCCACCCTTCCTCCCCTTCCGCCAAACGATTATCGCTCCTCGAGTCGTTTATGCGCATCACCACGCGCTTCGCCACGTGCATTCCGTTTCGCTCCTCTCCGCTCGTACTGACATCCTCTCCGCCTGCTCCCCTTTCTCCGCGGCCCCTTCCCTTCCCCCACCGCCCTCGGCCCCTGCCCCGCGCAACGTGTTCGTGCGCCCGTGCGTGCCCGTCCGTGCGCGCGCTCGTGTGCGTGCAGGCGAGCTGGCCATCGGGCTTCTCATGAAGGCGTTTCGCCGCGAACACGCCGTGAGTGTGCACCGCCGCGCGACATGCCCTCCCTTGCCGCCATGCCCTCCCTTGCCGCCATGCTCTCGCTTCCGCCATGCCCTCCCTTCTGCCATGCCCTCCTTTCCGCCATGCGCTTTCCCGCCTGTCGCATTTATATCCTCTTCATTTTCAAATGCGCTAGTCTAGCCTTGCCAGTCACCTGCTATTCGCTTCAGCTCCGCTCAAAGGATTCCCTCTCTTTCTGCGCCGTCTCCTCCCTCGTCTCATCTCAACCACACTCAACCACACTCGCCTCCCATTGCATTGCGCTCCCATTGATGTCTTTCGGAGGCCGATTCTTGAGACGTCTCAAATATATCCAGGCCTCTCTCCGCTCCCCTTCCCGCTCGTCTTCCCCGCTGCCTCACTCTCTCGCTTCCCCTGCTTTCCCCCATCTCCCTTTTTTTTCCTCTTTCCCCCCTTTTCCCCTCCTTTCTCCCCCGTCTTCCCCGTACCTCCCCCCGCCTTTTCCTTCCCCGCGCGCCACGTGGGTGCAGGCGCGCCCCAACCACTACGACGTGATGACGGAGATGGTGCAAGCGCTGCGATACGAGGTACGGACGGGGAGGTCGCGGGAGGTGACGAGAGGT
This sequence comes from Closterium sp. Naga37s-1, assembly GCA_947471745.1. Classification (NCBI taxonomy): domain Eukaryota; kingdom Viridiplantae; phylum Streptophyta; class Zygnematophyceae; order Desmidiales; family Closteriaceae; genus Closterium; species Closterium sp. Naga37s-1. Next base: position 4,627,299 of record CANJKZ010001109.1, on the reverse strand, counting down.
GGTGGGAGGTATTGGGAGGTAATGTGAGGTATTGGGAGGTAATGGAGGGAGATTGCACGCGGTAATTGGTTCAAGGCCGCCTTTCTTGTTATTGCCTCTCTTCGTGCCCGCTTTCTTCTGCTCATGTTCCCCACAGGACAACTCTCCTCTCGCTCTGCTCTTTCTCACCTTCCCCCTGTCCTCGTTCCTCCTGAATACGTGCTCATCCTGCCTCTTGCTCCCTCTTTCCGTCTCCCCACCTTCTTCCCCCACCTTTACCCCCGGCCTGTCCGTCTCCCCCCCCCCCCCCCCCCGCGCGCGCGCGCGGCAGGTGCGCGCGGTGAAGATAACGCAGCGCGTAATGGACACGTACTACGCGCGCGTCTACCTTGCCGCTGTAAGTGCCCGCCCGTTCGCCCGCCCGCCCACTTCCTCCCCTCTCCTCTCTCGCCGCTCGTCCCTCGTCCCTCGTCCCTCGTCCCTCGTCCCTCGTCCCTCGTCCCTCGTCCCTTCCGTCCCTCCTCCTTTTCGTTCCTCCGCCCTCTCTGTTCTTTCCATTCTCCGGACCCCGCTTCTTGGCCGTTCTTCGCTTCACCCGCCACTCGTCTTGTTCACTCCAACCGTGCCTTCGCCCTTCGAATCCCACTGTCCCGTCATTGCCTTTGCCCTCCTGTTCCCCTCCCCTCTGCCCCCTTCCGCCTCCCCTCCCCCCTCCCCCTCCTGCCTTCCTCGTCCCCTCCACTCCCCAATCGCTACTCCCCCTGCGCGCACTGACGTTCTCGCTTCGTGCATCCCCCTCCCGCCTCCCCTCTCCCGTTCCCTCTCCCATCTCCCCCCTCCCCTCCCGCGCGCCCTCCCCCGCGCGCGCTCCCGCAGCCCGACTCCCCAACGTGCGTCGCGAGCGTGGACGCGCGGCCGTCAGACGCCATCAATCTGGCGGTGCGCGCGCAGGTGCCCATACTCGTCAGCCGCGCCATCGTCCTCAGTGACGCCGTTAGGGTGGTCCCCGCGGGCGCGGAGGGGGGCGCGGAGGGGGGCGCGGAGGGGGGAGTGGAAGGGGGAGCGGAGGGCGGGAGGGAATTGGGGAGGGAAGGCGCGGGCGGAAGGGGGAAGCGTGAGTTTGGGGGGTTTGCGCAACAGCTGGGTTTTCCGCATCACCAGCAGCAGCAGCAACAGCAGCAGCAGCAGCAGCAGCATCAGCAGCAACAGCAGCAGCACAACCACCAGCACCACCAGCAAGACTTCTTTGATGCGTTGCACCAGCAGCAGCAGCAGCAGCAACACCAGCATCAGCAGCAGCCGTTTCTGCAGAGTGGGCATGTGGGCGAGCGGAGTAGCATGGAAAGGTGGGTCGGATGTATACACATGCATGCACGCAGACTGATAGAAACACACATGCATTTTTCTCGCCTGAAAGTCCCCCTTCCCTCTCCTCGCCCCCACATCTCTTCCTCCCTCTCTCCTCCTCTCACTGTCACCCACTCTCTCATGCATATTGTCTTTCCCTACCTCTGGTAAAGATCGGATCTTTCTTTCAAACAATCGTTCTTCTTGCTATGTTTCCCCCTCTTCATGCATGGGTGCATGCGCCCGCAAATGCCCACCTGTTTGCATGCGTCTGCGTGCGTGCATGCATCCCTAACTGCGTCATGGTGACTGACAGCAGGGCGCCGGGGGCAGCAGGGGACGTGATCGCGGAGGAGATGGCGCTGATGACGGCCATGCATGCTGCTGCCAACGAGGAGAGATACGCCGATGCTGGTGCGCTGCGTGGGGTGGGAGGGGGGAGATGGCAGGGAATTGGATGGGATGGGGTGGGGTGGGGTGGGGTGAGCTGGGGAGGGGTGGGATGGGTTGTGATTTGGTGGAATGGGATGGGGTGGGAAGGCAGGCGACGTGATAACAAAGGAGATGGCTGATGACGGACATGCATGCCGCTGCGAATGAGGAGAGATATGCTGATGCTGGTGCACTGCCTGGGATGGGGACGGGGGGATAGGGAGGGAGGATGGGGTGGGGAAATGAGCAGGGGACACATGGAATGGGGTGGGATGGAATGTGGTTGGATGTGAAGGGAAAACGATTCCTGGTGTGGGATGGGATTGTTATTCGGGATGGGCTTGTTATTTGTATCTCCACATGGGTCGCAACGGAGTTTTGGGAATGCCTTGCTTCCTTTCCAGTCTTGGAACTTGTTTTTCCTCCTTCCGCCACTTGCCGCCTCCCTTCCCGAGCTCTCAAGCCCATCCTCCTCGCCCTCCCTGCCCTGCTTTTGAGTCGACTCCAAAGCAGGCCCATGCTCCTCGCCCTCCCTGCCCTCCCTGCTGCACTCCCTCTTTCCGTGTGCCACCACCACAGCTCGCCTCAGGGACCAGCTCCAGCTGCTGCGCATTCGCAACCGCAGGCAGCTGCACAACAGAGTACGACCCGATTCTCAGCCCTCCTCCCGCCTCCTGCCTCCCCTCCCTTCCTTGCTGACCCGTGTGCCACGGCCCAACATCATTAACTCAACATCATCCGTTTCGTTGAATTCAATCATTCACCTGCCACCATAAAAACTGTCTCGACCACCATCTTCTCTCTTTCTCTCTCTCTCTCTCTCTCTCTCTCTCTCTCTCTCTCTCTCTCTCTCTCTCTCTCTCTCCCTTTCATCGTACATTGATTAATCTATTGCTCCTGCTCTCTCCCTTCCATCCCCTCCCGCTTAGCCCCGAACTGCTCTCCCTAAACCTCCCTCCCCCCCTCTCTTCCCTACCCTCTCTCACATTTTTTTCGCTTTCTCACCTTCTTCCATCCCTTCTCCTCCACGTCTGCAGTTCTGAACCCCAAGCTGCCGATGGCATGGCATCAAATGCACCGTCCGTTGAATCTTATTCCCACAGGCCGTCCGCTTGAGCCCATAGCTATTAGCAATCGCACCCACCCTTACCCAGCTTCACACCCACCACACCGCTTACCACACCTCTCACGCACCAGCACACTTCCCCACATTCTACCACACTCCCTCGCACCAGCACACTTACCGCCTCTTACTACACCTCACGCGTACCACACTGCAAGCTTCCAATCACAAACTCCCCAACCGCAACAGACCGCATGCCAGGTGCAACTAGTATATCTATTCTCGCCTCTGCCTCTGCTCCAGTGATCTGTTGGGCCCACACACACACACACTCACACCATGCACTCACCATGCACTCACACCAGCCACCAGACAGAGAGGATCAGATCAGATCATCCTCGGCAGATCATTCTTCAATCCTGACCCCACTTCTTGGATGGCGTATTTCGGCGCTACATGCAGCAAGAGCAAGCTATCTAGGCGGGGAGAGAGGGGCGTGGGGAGTGGGGTAGACATGGCAGGGAGGGGAGGTTGTACCGTAATGGGGGTAGGGGGTTCTAGGGGTGATGTTGATGTTGAGGTTAGAATGTTCAGGCCATGCTGGCTTTGAGTTTTACGTGCAGCTGCAATGCATGTGCGTGCGTGGAACATGGTAACTGCTGCTGTGGCTTCGGCAGCAGTGTAAATAGAATAGTTTTTGCTTTCAGGTATCAGGGTCTTCAAGTGCGGTAAAATTCATCACTTTCTTGTATGGGGCAGGGCTGATTTTATCAGGGTAATTACCCTGATTTCAGGGTGATTTCAGACTTGTCACATTCTGGTCCCTGTAATTTCAGGTTTATCGTCTTATGAACACTGATCTTGTCAGAGTAGTACTTTAGCGAACCCTGGAATTTTGTATACACTCACAGAGTAGTGTTCTTAAGGACCCTGTCCATACAGAGTATGCGTCTTGTTGACCCTGAATGCAACGTTATCGGGACGAAGCTTCTAGCAACCTTCGTCTCGATAACCCCCATGTGTGTAATCATGATTACGCTTGCACCCATCTCAGGGACTCCATGAGCGCTATCCAGGTTATCGCAGTACACTAAGTTTCTGTTAGAATGACTAAAAATTCAGTTTCTGATTTCTGCTGGCTGTAAACTTAAACCAAGAAACAAATCGCGATCTGACGGATCGCAAAGTGATTCGGCAGGAGATTAAAAAAAAACCATCCGTAGTGAAACACCGTATCGCCATGTGACTGATAATTTATAGTCATCAGCTGTTTTTCGTTAACTTTTGAGAAAAAAACATGTGTAAATTATAATAATTGTGAAACTAAATGAGACACTAATATTGAAAAACGTCTCCCCCCACCAAAACCAGGTCGAGTCTCGACACCCCTCCCATGAGCAGTCCGTTCCCCCATTTCCTCCCCCCCTTCTCCCCCTTTTGTGCGGACGACCCGCGGTCACAAAATAGCCCCCACCCACCCCCCTCACTTGCTCCCTCCCCCTTTGCACACCCCTCGCTCTCGCCCCTGCGCCCCTAGGAGATCCTCCCACGCCACATGCACTCCCTCCAGCCAATCCGCCAATCCAGCTAGATTTCTCGCGTCAAACACGTCACTGTTTTTCTCGCCAAACTAGAAAGAAGAAAAAAATCAACCCTGATTTCAATTCGCCAACCCTGACAGTCCAGACTTACGATTTCGTGAACCCTGAACATCGCAAGAAGGCTCAGGCTTGGCGTTTTGCGGAAAATGTGCCTTCAGGGTAAATCTCTTTTTGGGGGATTGAAAACAGGGTACCCATATTTGAATCGTCAGCCCTGGTATGGGGTGCCATGCAGGGCCTCAGATTCCAGGAATTTTACCCTGATTTCCTGATGTTTGACCCCGGTTTTTTATTGTAACCCTGATGAATCAGCCTTTTTGTTTTTACAACCCTGATGAATCAGTGTTTTTCTTTTCCTAATCCTGATTTTCCAGTGTTTCTAGTTTGTCGACACTGACGAGTCAGTGTTGTATCGGAGACGACCCTGAAACCGAAAACTCCGTGATTCTCGCAGCTTTGTGCGCCGTCATCATGCATGAACCCACCCTGCACCGACGCCACCCTGCGGCGCGCCCAGATACAGTTGAACGGGTTAATTTCGGGCTGTGTTGGCAAAACGGCGTAAAGAGATTGGCTGTCCCAGCTGAAGCAATGTACCGTTGTCACGTTGGATAACCTACACTTGTCATTACTTTCCATTAATGTGCACAAACAACCAAGCCTAGTGGCCCAGTGGGCCAGTGGTCTGCCTTGTTCTTTCCACCAAGGCAGGGCGTGCTGGGGCGGCCCGCTCAGGCACCCCACGCAGGGGGTCTCGCGATTCTGCCATTCCAGCTCTCCAGACTCCATCCCTTTCCGAAACATCAATCTCTGCAGTCTCCCTGAAGCCTGCTCGGCAGGCTCTCTCTCTCCCAGGGTTTCTCGTTACTACTCACCGATTCAGGAATGTGACGTGAACGCGCCATGGCGATCACCGGTGAGAACAGCTGCGGTGATGATGACGACGATGCACTTTACGCCGCCACCGAGATGCTGGAGGCCGGAACGGGACTAGATTTTCTAGTTTCCGCGCTCTCCCATGAAAAAGAGAAGCCAGGTCCCGTCGCCTCAGTAGCAAACACTGGTGAAGCGTCTGGCCTCTGCCGCGGAGACGATCGTCCCCAGCCCGCGCATACTGCTAAGCCGGCCGTGCCGTCAGCAGCCGGACCGAGCGTCCGCTTGCCATCTCGTGCGTCGTCGTCGAAGCCTCCGCCTCGTTACAAGCAGGCCGTGCTCCGTTGGGCCGATCCTACAGATCCTGGACGTCCTCTCGCTGATACCGGCGAGTCGGTAAACCACGTTACGCCCACGCCATCTAACTCTAAAAAACCGTCACTAACCACCCTGATTTACGAAGAGGCCCTTGAAACGTTCAAGTCGACGTGACCGACTACCCATGGCTCATCCTCATAAAAAACACTGCTGGCATGCCTGCGTTCAAGTGCAGATTGTGCATCGACTTTGCAGGTGACGGTGGCAAGTGTGGCAAGAGTGGGCATGGTGCAACCGATCTTCAGACCCAAGCCTTCAAGCGGCATGCCGCGACGAACAAGCACCAGTTGGCCATCAATCACCAGAAGCAGATGCTAGCTCAGGCTGGGATGCGCGGCTGTCGGACCTCATGTGCATGGCATTGCTGCCGTACGAGCCCGACTGGGCGGAGGTGGTGAAGATCTGGAGGGCGTACAAGAAGCGCAAGCCCATCACAACAGTGGCAGCACCAAAGAAGCAACCTAGTGCTAAGGGGAAAGAGAAGGTGGACGAGGATGATGCTGGTGGTGCTGGCTCTGGGTGGGGGACAGAGACCCCCGTGCACAGGCACGGTTCTATGAGCGATGGTGGTGGTAGTGACGAAGATGAAGACATGTGTGTGATGTGAATTGTGTGTGCGGTGTGAGCGCCAAGTGGTCTGTGCCCGTAGTTAGATTAGAAGCTCATTAGAACCATATTTGAACTTTTCTTAACTTATTATACTTGTGATACCGGTAGTTGTTGTGGATTCTCACCGCCAGTGTTTTTTTAAAACTCACGCTGATGTGTCAGGGTTTTTTTTTTCTAACCCTGAGAAATCAGTGTTTCTCCATTTACAACCCTGATGATCAGTGTTACAGCCCCAAAGGACCCTGAGTGCTCAGGGTCTCCCAAAACGAATCTGAGGCCCTGGTGCCATGCACTGGTGGTGTTTTTCGCTGTTTGCTTTGCACCCACTGCAGGTTGGTTTGATCTCTGCATGAATGAAAGTAACTACCGTAGAACTGGTACTATTGATATATAATATGATACATGCTACATTGCAACCAATATTGGCACTGCGAACATCGCCTCGCATGCTACTCTGCCCCAACGACCCTTTTCACCACGGCGTTCTTTGTAACCCCAGCGATCGAAAACACTGCAACGGGTGCAGGATTCGCGGAAAACCCCGCGAGAATTTCGCCAGTGTCGCCACCCAGCAATGTCCCCGAACAAGTGTAAAACCCGTGATCATCCACGCGCCAAGCTGACGCGCATGGCAGGTGCACAGTGCGCGCGGACCCGAATTCCAGGCGCACGGGGGAGAGCGCGGGGGGAGAGCGCGAGGGGTGGTGATGCGGCGACCAGAATTTGAAGAGCCAGGAAGCTGTGGTGGTGTCGCCCCGTAGGCGGCTGTTGTGGTTGGGAGGGTGAGAGAACGTTGATGGGGGGGGGTAGCCAAGCCACGTGTATGAAGATTTACTTTGAGACGTCTCAAAATAAGCTGAGGTGGTGTCGCCCCGTAGGCGCCTGTTGTGGTTGGGAGGGTGAGAGACGGTTACAGGGAGGGTGAAAGGGAGGTTGACGGGGACGGTGAGATCTCAGAGGATAGCGGAAAAGAAAAGGCACAATGGCATGTCCTGTTGCCCTGGAGCTGAGTCTGCATGCGCAGAAGAGAGAGTGTTGGGAGGGGGAGTTGGGGGATGGAGAGTGCGGGAGAGGGAGTGGGGATTTGACACGGAGAGAGAGGGGGAGAGAGGGAGGGAGGGAAAGGGGGAGGGGGGAAGATGGGGAGGGAAGGGAGGCGGGGATGGAGAGAGGGAGGGAGGGAGGAGACGAGGGAGGGGGGAGAAGAGGGAGGGGGGAGAAGAGGGAGGGGAAAGAAGAGTCAGGGGGGAGAAAGAGGGAGGGGGGAGAAGAGGGAGGGGGGAGAAGAGGGAGGGAGGGAAAAAAAGGAGGAGGGGAGGAGGGTCGTGGGAGAAGAAGGGCCGAGGTAGAAAAGCTGGTAGGATTGGAGGGAGAGAGGATCTTTTCAGAACATCCAGTGAACAGCCTTGGCATGCTGAGTGGATACAGTACAGCGTACAGTATTTCGAGGGAGAGCGAGGCGAGCGTACGCGACTCTGGATCGCCCATGAGGGAATGGTATGACCCTGCACAGCGTGGCCATGCAATGCAGGGGGGGGGGTCAACGAGCGTTAGGAAGTCGGCTCAAAGGATCGCCCATGAGGGAATGATATGACCCTGCACCGCGTGGCCATGCAGGGGTGGGGGCGGGGGAGGAGGAAGGGGAGCGGGAGTGGGAGGCGGAAGGGGAGGGGGGCATTGAGTATTGGGAGTTTCGAGTCTTGGAAACATCGGCCATACGGGAGTGGTACGACCCTGCACAGCATGGCCACGCCAGGCAGCCATGCAAGGGGCGGGGTGGGGTGGGGGGGAGGGGGAGGGGGAGGGGGAGGGGGAGGGGGAGGTGGAGGGGGAGGGGGAGGGGGGGGGGGGGAGGGGTAGGGGAGGGGGAGGAAGAGGAGGAGGGGGAGGGGGAGGGGTAGGGGGAAGAGGAGGGGGAGGGGGAGCGGGAAGAGGAGAGGGAGGGTACGGGGAGGGGGGACTCTTGAGTCGGCTCAAGAGGGAGTGGTACGACCCTGCACTGCACTGTGTGGCCATGCAATGCATGGGTGTGCGGGAGTGGGCGGGGAATGGGGATGATGGGGTTATCGGGGACAAGACACAAAGAACCCACTCAAGGCCATGCGCGCACGCATGTGCGGCACGTGTTGCACTCCTGGCGGCAGTAACGAGGGCGGGCGGAGCAAGCAAGGCTGTGGAATCGTTAGGCAGAGAAGCTGTGGGAGCAAGCAACGAAGGGAGTAGAGTAGCGAGCAGCACAGCACACGTGCAACGTGTGGAACCGCCGGCCAACACACCTGCGGCGGCGGCGGTGGTGGTGGTGGTGGTGGTGGTGGTGGTGGCTGTGTGTGCTTCAGCTTCAGCTCCACATAGCGTGGCGACTAGCGGTACCGCCAGCACGGCTGCCATGGGGGAAAGAAGGAAAAGAGGGGGGGAAGAGGGGGGGGGAAGGAATAGGAAAGGAGGGAGGGCGCGAAGAGAGGGTGAAATTGGGGGGAGAAGAGGGGTGTGGGGGAGGGCGGGGTTGGGAGTTTGATGAGGGGGGGAAGGGGGATGATGGGGAAGGGAAGGGGTAGTCAGTCGCAGGGAGGGGGAGACGCAGAGTCATACGTGGTGGAGAAACGCGAGCGTGGATTGGATGTGGAGGTACGTTCATATCGAGGTGACTTCTGAGTCGACTCAAAAGCGAAACGCGAGCGTGGAGTGGAGTGGAGGTATCGACCGGGTGAACGTACATTCATATCGGGATGGATCACGGCACACGTGAACGTGCGGAAACAGAAGAAGAGGAACAAGAACACGACAGCGAGGAAAAAGAGGCCGCTTTTAGAATCTCGGCAAGCTGTGGACAGGAGAAAACGGCGGTGCGTGCTATAACGGGTACATTCATTCAGATGTTGAGGCTTACTCAGGAAGAGGACGAATCTCTTGAATCTGGCGCCAACGACCGCCATAGTGGGCTAGTGGGCGACACGCGCGCAAGGGCGGAGGCGAAGGGGAGCGCCGGGGAGCGGAAAAACTCGACGCACGCGCGAGAGGGTGAACGCGCGAGTGCGATCACGAACGCGAGGGCGAGAGCGAGAGCGAGAGCGAGGGGAGAAGGCGAGAGTAATCGGGGCTGTGATGGCTCTCAATGCCGCAGGCGGCGGGGAATGGCTGTCGCCTCAGTGAGGCCGTTGAGTGCACCCGCGGCGAGTGCTGCTGTGGCCACGCACGGGAGCGGCAGCGGGGGTGGCGGCGGCGGCTGGTACAGTGACAGCGCGCCAAATATAGTAGAGTAGCGCGCCGATTGCAAGCTGGGAGAGATGGAGGATTACGATAGGTGCTCGAGACGGTGTGAGGGTGTCTTGGAGGAGAATTCCAGGCGAGAATGTGTGTGCGAGAGGGTGAGAGTGGGCGAGTGGGTGAGAGTGGGCGAGCCATGAGAGGGTCCGACTGGTTTACGGAAAACTGGAATGGAAGGGCCCAACGCGAAGAGAGCGGAGCGCTCGACGTGAACATGGTTCCTGCTCCTGCTGGCTACCGCCGATTCCGCGAGGATTGCGCGGCGACGTGGCGATCGGCGGACAATGCGAACGACGGGGGGGTGTGGCGAGAATGCAATAATGGCTGGTCAAACTACCCGTGACCATATAGGCTCCATGCAAGTCCAGGGTCTGGGACTGGACTCTCGGGCTCCATCACTTCACTGGGGTGGAGGTGATCTTGTCCTCCTTGCTAGTGGCGGGGCAATAATGCAAGGGGGGTACGCGTTGCGGCTGGCAAGTCGAAGAACATCACCAATCCGCTTCGTTCGGACACGTCCGTCGTCTGGTCTGTTGTTGTAGGGTGTTACGAGTGCAATTGAGTGAACGAACGAGAATTGCACTATCGAAGCAAAGAGTACAATGAGCGAAGGCATGAGCGAAGAATATATAGCGAGACTACAGTGGTAACGGTAATGCACTGTGGTTGTCGCGCGACGGGCCTGGGACTGAGGTTGGGAAAAGTGTCGAAGCGGAGGCCCGGAGCGCGGGCTACCCGCCGAGCCGTGAGGTCGGGGTGCGACGTGCGAAGGTGGCGGGCGGATTGTCGATGCGAGGATTGCGAGTGGTAACGGTGCTGACTGTGGTGCTACAGTGATGTACGCGTTGAGCAGGGACGCGAAGTAAGGAAAAAGAGATTTTCCTTACATAGGGTTATATTCTTCGTCTCAATTCGTGAATGCCATCGTGAAAAACGAACACCACCACGATTTCCGAAGTGTGTTACTGGTACCCTATTAAGTCAGATGCTTTTTACGATGCTAATTGCATATCCCTGCATTATCATCCTCCGATTAGTAGCACCTACACACCACATCACAATAGACATAATAGGTGCACTATAGAGTCAAGCAACTCTTGCTGACTTCTATTTTCAGTACACCCTACCCAATCTTCTTGTTACCCCATCCCACCCACCCCTTTCTCCATAGAAAAAACATCATTAGAATAGATTTGATAGATTGACCACACGGATGCCTGGAGTCATCACACTTGACTGCTGTCAACTACTCTGCATCTCGTTGCCAGTGAAAATGGTGCCACCAGCACAGTCACTCCACCATGGGCCTGGCACTGCTCGTATGTGTGCACCCCTCCGCACCACCCTGTTGCCTCTCTTACAGGCATCTGTGTTCCCGCTCAGCTGCTAGCTACGCAAGACAAAACTCCTCTGCTGCCACGCACTGCCAACACACGCCTGCCTGGAGAGTGTACTTTGCTCTACGCGACACCATTTCATGCTCTGCAGCATGGGCAACCAATGCACCGCCGGTACACTGCACACTGCCCCGTGTGTGTGTGTGTGTGACCTTCAGAAGCTGCTGCACTGCTCGGGACGTAACGTGATCCACACCTGCATGCGGCCTGGCCATGCTGTGTCATCTCGACAGCAGCAGCCAAGGCAAGGGCAAGAGTGCAACAATGGGTGCGGCAACCAGTGCACATGGAGCAGTCACAGATTGCAGCACTCTGCCCTCACTGCACCGCACATCACCGTGCCTTGTACGCCCCAAGCCTGCCTGCACCGCACACCTCTCCATCCATACAACCTCCGCCCCACACCTTGCCAGCCACACAACCTCTGGCTCACACCTTGTGGAAGGCGTGTGATAGGTCCCCCCCTGTGCAACTCTTGAGGCGCCTCAGAAGATAGGTTCCCCTGTGCAGCGCCCGGAGTTTGAATCGCCATTCAGCCTTCTCAATAGCCATACCTTGCGGCGGCAGGCATGATGGGTTTCAGGTCTGGGCAGATGTGACCACCCCGCAGAAGCAGGGCCCAGTAGTCTAGTGTGGTTGTAGGCTGGGAGCAGGCAGGCACAGGAAGTGGTGCAGGACCGCAGGTGTTTGGTGCAACCCGTGCGGTGGGTGACGCAGAGCCGGCTGCAGCACAGCATGGAGTGCAGCACGTTACAGCACGGTGTAGTGCGGTGCAGCGTGGTGCCGGGTGGTGCAGAGCCACCAGGAGGAAGGAAGGGATGGGGGAGGCCGGAGGGGCTCATGGTGCAGAGGAGAGGGGAGAGGAGGGCAGGGCAGATTGGAGCAGGACCCAGGGATGAGTGGCAGCTTGGGCAAGAGGGATGCGCTGAATGGGGTCTGCATGGATGGTACAAACGAGGGGGTAAAAGGGGGGTTGGGTTGGGGAGGGTGTGGGGTGGGGATGAGATTTTGTGGCTGGTGGGAGTGGGATATAGGTGGCAGGGAGGGAGAGTGGCAGGGGTACAGGGCATGCATGGGATCACTAGCAAGGCACGGAGGTGCGGTGAGGGCAGTCATAACCTTACTTTTTTTAGAAACGGAGCGTAGATAGTGGGTAACGCATGGTGATGGTGTTGCTGTGATGTGTGGAGGCATGGTAGGTAGGCATGCCTTTGTGCAGAAGCCTGGTGAGGAGATCTGCCAACGAGGGCGACATGTCTGGTGGGAGAATCAACGGCTCAGATTGGATCTGCAACAACAGAGGAGGACAAACAGAAGAGGATGGTGTTACAACTTAGCCTAGAATTGATACATTCGTAATGAGCTTGAAGCCCCTTAAGTACATCCGAAATGAGCAAGGTATGGATGGGAAGGAAAACGGGGGCAATCCCTAGGGATTGGGGGTAATCCCAAGGCAATCTCCAATTGGTGGGTTGGAGATTGCTTGGTGATCACATTTGGGTTTGGTTGGGATGTGGGTGTACACCCAACCAACCAAACACAAAGTGCAACTACACTAAGCTAGGATAAAAAAAGTACAAGTACAAAATGTGAGATTGAGAGCTAACACTAACAGATGGATGGCGGCAATAAGAAAGCGGGAGCATGAGAAGAACGAAGTAAAACGCAGGGAGGATGGATGCACACGCACTCACACCGCACACCATGGCAAAGGGAGTGCAGCCCAACATGAGATGAGACGGCGCCTCAATAACCCTCTCTCATTTCACACAGCACCACACCGCACAGCACAGCACAGCACACCACAGCACAGCACAGCACCACAGCACAGCACAGCCCAGCACAGCCCAGCCCAGTACAGCCCAGCACAGCCCAGCCCAGTACAGCACAGCACAGCCCAGCACAGCCCAGCAGAGCATACCTTGTCATAGGTATCCATGAGTGAGGGCCCCAGGAAGGGATGGCGGCCGCACACTATGGCATAGAGCGTGCACCCCAGTGCCCATGTGTCCGCTGCCATGCCCTTGAACGGCTCCCCTGCACGTAATGGGGTCGGTGAGGGCAGTGGGGGAAGGGAGAGCACTTATGGCAATTCTCAAGAAGAGCACACCATGGTGTAAAGCGTGCACCCCAGTTCCCATGTGTCCGCTGCCGTGCCCTTGAACGGCTCTCCTGCACGCGGTGAGGGCCGAGGGGGGAGCAAGGGGGCAGTGGGGGCAGGGGGGGCAGGGGAGGCAGCAGGACAACTTTTGAGAATTCTCGAGAGCACACCATGGCATAGACGTGCACACCCCAGCGCCCATGTGTCCGCTGCCATGCCATTGAATGGCTCTCCTGCACACCCATAGCCGTGGCAGGAAAGGCAGGGGGAGGGATGGGGGGGGGGGGGTGGGGGCATGCCATGAGGCAATATCCAGCACGATACGAAGCACCAGTGAGTTTTGAGTCGACTCAAAACTCACAGGGATGGGGGGGGGGGGGGGGGGGGAGCCACGAGGCAATATCCAGCAGGATACGAAGCACCAGTGGGTGCAGAGATGCAGGAGCATCAGGAAATGCTCGCTTCCTCACCATCACTCGCTCTCCCTCTCACTTCCTCTCTCTTCCTCTCTTCTCCTCTCTCCCCCGTCCCCTTTCAGTGCGACAACTACCCTGCCGGCTCGGCCAGCTCATGCCTTAACAAAAGCTGCCTCACAGCCCACCCCACAACTCCCTTCCTCACCGCCCCACCCACCCCACAACTCCCTTCCTCACCGCCCCACCCACCCCACAGCTCCCTTCCTCACCGCCCCACCCACCCCACAACTCCCTTCCTCTCCCAACACAACCCCATCCATCCCACGCATCCCCCCCACCTTTCCCCCCTGCCCCCCTTCCGCCGTCCCACTCAGCCCAACTGCCCCAAACCCCCCCTGCGCACCAGTGCAGCACTCAGGCGCAGTAAAGGCAGGGGTGCCAGGACTCCTGCGCTGCAGGTCATCGGGGGACTGGGGATGGGGTAAAGAGGGGGCGGGAGGGGCAGATAGGGTGAGACAGGGGTGAGAAGGAGCAGCAGCACAACCGCAGGCAGGCATAGGACAGAAGAGCAGAGGAAGGGAAGGGAGACAGGGGTTCAAGGTGGGGAGAGGGGGGGAAGGGTGGGGGGGAATATCCGAATAGGCGGCAAGCTGGCTGGAGAGGCCGAGGGAGACAAACGAGGTGCCGGTTGGTCAGCAGAGGCAGCATTGCAGCAGAGGCAGCATTGCAGCAGAGGCAGCATTGCAGCAGAGGCAGCATTGCAGCAGAGGCAGCATTGCAGCAGAGGCAGCATTGCAGCAGAGGCAGCATTGCAGCAGAGGCAGCATTGCAGCAGAGGCAGCATTGCAGCAGAGGCAGCATTGCAGCAGAGGCAGCATTGCAGCAGAGGCAGCATTGCAGCAGAGGCAGCATTGCAGCAGAGGCAGCATTGCAGCAGAGGCAGCATTGCAGCAGAGGCAGCATTGCAGCAGAGGCAGCATTGCAGCAGAGGCAGCATTGCAGCAGAGGCAGCATTGCAGCAGAGGCAGCATTGCAGCAGAGGCAGCATTGCAGCAGAGGCAGCATTGCAGCAGAGGCAGCATTGCAGCAGAGGCAGCATTGCAGCAGAGGCAGCATTGCAGCAGAGGCAGCATTGCAGCAGAGGCAGCATTGCAGCAGAGGCAGCATTGCAGCAGAGGCAGCATTGCAGCAGAGGCAGCATTGCAGCAGAGGCAGCATTGCAGCAGAGGCAGCATTGCAGCAGAGGCAGCATTGCAGCAGAGGCAGCATTGCAGCAGAGGCAGCATTGCAGCAGAGGCAGCATTGCAGCAGAGGCAGCATTGCAGCAGAGGCAGCATTGCAGCAGAGGCAGCATTGCAGCAGAGGCAGCATTGCAGCAGAGGCAGCATTGCAGCAGAGGCAGCATTGCAGCAGAGGCAGCATTGCAGCAGAGGCAGCATTGCAGCAGAGGCAGCATTGCAGCAGAGGCAGCATTGCAGCAGAGGCAGCATTGCAGCAGAGGCAGCATTGCAGCAGAGGCAGCATTGCAGCAGAGGCAGCATTGCAGCAGAGGCAGCATTGCAGCAGAGGCAGCATTGCAGCAGAGGCAGCATTGCAGCAGAGGCAGCATTGCAGCAGAGGCAGCATTGCAGCAGAGGCAGCATTGCAGCAGAGGCAGCATTGCAGCAGAGGCAGCATTGCAGCAGAGGCAGCATTGCAGCAGAGGCAGCATTGCAGCAGAGGCAGCATTGCAGCAGAGGCAGCATTGCAGCAGAGGCAGCATTGCAGCAGAGGCAGCATTGCAGCAGAGGCAGCATTGCAGCAGAGGCAGCATTGCAGCAGAGGCAGCATTGCAGCAGAGGCAGCATTGCAGCAGAGGCAGCATTGCAGCAGAGGCAGCATTGCAGCAGAGGCAGCATTGCAGCAGAGGCAGCATTGCAGCAGAGGCAGCATTGCAGCAGAGGCAGCATTGCAGCAGAGGCAGCATTGCAGCAGAGGCAGCATTGCAGCAGAGGCAGCATTGCAGCAGAGGCAGCATTGCAGCAGAGGCAGCATTGCAGCAGAGGCAGCATTGCAGCAGAGGCAGCATTGCAGCAGAGGCAGCATTGCAGCAGAGGCAGCATTGCAGCAGAGGCAGCATTGCAGCAGAGGCAGCATTGCAGCAGAGGCAGCATTGCAGCAGAGGCAGCATTGCAGCAGAGGCAGCATTGCAGCAGAGGCAGCATTGCAGCAGAGGCAGCATTGCAGCAGAGGCAGCATTGCAGCAGAGGCAGCATTGCAGCAGAGGCAGCATTGCAGCAGAGGCAGCATTGCAGCAGAGGCAGCATTGCAGCAGAGGCAGCATTGCAGCAGAGGCAGCATTGCAGCAGAGGCAGCATTGCAGCAGAGGCAGCATTGCAGCAGAGGCAGCATTGCAGCAGAGGCAGCATTGCAGCAGAGGCAGCATTGCAGCAGAGGCAGCATTGCAGCAGAGGCAGCATTGCAGCAGAGGCAGCATTGCAGCAGAGGCAGCATTGCAGCAGAGGCAGCATTGCAGCAGAGGCAGCATTGCAGCAGAGGCAGCATTGCAGCAGAGGCAGCATTGCAGCAGAGGCAGCATTGCAGCAGAGGCAGCATTGCAGCAGAGGCAGCATTGCAGCAGAGGCAGCATTGCAGCAGAGGCAGCATTGCAGCAGAGGCAGCATTGCAGCAGAGGCAGCATTGCAGCAGAGGCAGCATTGCAGCAGAGGCAGCATTGCAGCAGAGGCAGCATTGCAGCAGAGGCAGCATTGCAGCAGAGGCAGCATTGCAGCAGAGGCAGCATTGCAGCAGAGGCAGCATTGCAGCAGAGGCAGCATTGCAGCAGAGGCAGCATTGCAGCAGAGGCAGCATTGCAGCAGAGGCAGCATTGCAGCAGAGGCAGCATTGCAGCAGAGGCAGCATTGCAGCAGAGGCAGCATTGCAGCAGAGGCAGCATTGCAGCAGAGGCAGCATTGCAGCAGAGGCAGCATTGCAGCAGAGGCAGCATTGCAGCAGAGGCAGCATTGCAGCAGAGGCAGCATTGCAGCAGAGGCAGCATTGCAGCAGAGGCAGCATTGCAGCAGAGGCAGCATTGCAGCAGAGGCAGCATTGCAGCAGAGGCAGCATTGCAGCAGAGGCAGCATTGCAGCAGAGGCAGCATTGCAGCAGAGGCAGCATTGCAGCAGAGGCAGCATTGCAGCAGAGGCAGCATTGCAGCAGAGGCAGCATTGCAGCAGAGGCAGCATTGCAGCAGAGGCAGCATTGCAGCAGAGGCAGCATTGCAGCAGAGGCAGCATTGCAGCAGAGGCAGCATTGCAGCAGAGGCAGCATTGCAGCAGAGGCAGCATTGCAGCAGAGGCAGCATTGCAGCAGAGGCAGCATTGCAGCAGAGGCAGCATTGCAGCAGAGGCAGCATTGCAGCAGAGGCAGCATTGCAGCAGAGGCAGCATTGCAGCAGAGGCAGCATTGCAGCAGAGGCAGCATTGCAGCAGAGGCAGCATTGCAGCAGAGGCAGCATTGCAGCAGAGGCAGCATTGCAGCAGAGGCAGCATTGCAGCAGAGGCAGCATTGCAGCAGAGGCAGCATTGCAGCAGAGGCAGCATTGCAGCAGAGGCAGCATTGCAGCAGAGGCAGCATTGCAGCAGAGGCAGCATTGCAGCAGAGGCAGCATTGCAGCAGAGGCAGCATTGCAGCAGAGGCAGCATTGCAGCAGAGGCAGCATTGCAGCAGAGGCAGCATTGCAGCAGAGGCAGCATTGCAGCAGAGGCAGCATTGCAGCAGAGGCAGCATTGCAGCAGAGGCAGCATTGCAGCAGAGGCAGCATTGCAGCAGAGGCAGCATTGCAGCAGAGGCAGCATTGCAGCAGAGGCAGCATTGCAGCAGAGGCAGCATTGCAGCAGAGGCAGCATTGCAGCAGAGGCAGCATTGCAGCAGAGGCAGCATTGCAGCAGAGGCAGCATTGCAGCAGAGGCAGCATTGCAGCAGAGGCAGCATTGCAGCAGAGGCAGCATTGCAGCAGAGGCAGCATTGCAGCAGAGGCAGCATTGCAGCAGAGGCAGCATTGCAGCAGAGGCAGCATTGCAGCAGAGGCAGCATTGCAGCAGAGGCAGCATTGCAGCAGAGGCAGCATTGCAGCAGAGGCAGCATTGCAGCAGAGGCAGCATTGCAGCAGAGGCAGCATTGCAGCAGAGGCAGCATTGCAGCAGAGGGCAAGCATTGCAGCAGAGGCAGCATTGCAGCAGAGGCAGCATTGCAGCAGAGGCAGCATTGCAGCAGAGGCAGCATTGCAGCAGAGGCAGCATTGCAGCAGAGGCAGCATTGCAGCAGAGGCAGCATTGCAGCAGAGGCAGCATTGCAGCAGAGGCAGCATTGCAGCAGAGGCAGCATTGCAGCAGAGGCAGCATTGCAGCAGAGGCAGCATTGCAGCAGAGGCAGCATTGCAGCAGAGGCAGCATTGCAGCAGAGGCAGCATTGCAGCAGAGGCAGCATTGCAGCAGAGGCAGCATTGCAGCAGAGGCAGCATTGCAGCAGAGGCAGCATTGCAGCAGAGGCAGCATTGCAGCAGAGGCAGCATTGCAGCAGAGGCAGCATTGCAGCAGAGGCAGCATTGCAGCAGAGGCAGCATTGCAGCAGAGGCAGCATTGCAGCAGAGGCAGCATTGCAGCAGAGGCAGCATTGCAGCAGAGGCAGCATTGCAGCAGAGGCAGCATTGCAGCAGAGGCAGCATTGCAGCAGAGGCAGCATTGCAGCAGAGGCAGCATTGCAGCAGAGGCAGCATTGCAGCAGAGGCAGCATTGCAGCAGAGGCAGCATTGCAGCAGAGGCAGCATTGCAGCAGAGGCGGCACGACAACGGAGCATGCAGGCAGAGCATGCAAGCGCACTGTGAGGAGCATTCGAGGAAGGGCGGAGGGTGTAGAAGACGTGCATTGGCATTGACTCACCGTGACCTCCTGGCAGACTCCAAAGTCGGCGAGCTTGGCAGCGCCGTGCGCGGTGCAGACAGGCAAGAAGACAGGCATGCACGCACGCACGCACGCACGCACGCGTGCACACATGCACGTAGAGCAGAGCGGAACTGACATCGCGAAACACCCTCCTCCGCGCCCTCTGACTTTTGAGTCGACGCAAAAGCTACCGCCCCCTCTTACTCCACCACCACCAGCTCCTCCTCTCGCCCTGCAATCATGCACCAATCTTGCAACCCACGCCCACCTGGCTGTGCACCAACCTTTTGAGTAGACCAGTGCAGCACTGACTGGCATCGCGAAACACCCTCCTCGCCCTCTCCTCGCCTCGCCCCCCTCTTAATCACCACAAACTCCTCCTCCTCTCGCTTTGCAACCAAACAACCTCTCAACCCACTCCATCCTGCAAGCAACCCCCGCCCACCTGGCCATGCACGTAGAGCAGAGCAGCACTGACGTCCCGAAACACCCTCCGCGCCCTCTCCTCGCCCACACCCCCCACCGGCGGTTCGTCCTCTGGGACGACAGGCCCGCCATCCAGGTACTCAAACACTGGTGCGAGGGGCGGGGGGGGGGAAAGGGGAAGAGAGGTCGAAGTGGGGGGGGGGAAGGGGAAGAGAGGTCGAAGTGGGGGGGGGGAAGGGGAAGAGAGGTCGAAGTGGGGGGGGGGAAGGGGAAGAGAGGTCGAAGTGGGGGGGGGGAAGGGGAAGAGAGGTCGAAGTGGGGGGGGGGAAGGGGAAGAGAGGTCGAAGTGGGGGGGGGGAAGGGGAAGAGAGGTCGAAGTGGGGGGGGGGAAGGGGAAGAGAGGTCGAAGTGGGGGGGGGGAAGGGGAAGAGAGGTCGAAGTGGGGGGGGGGAAGGGGAAGAGACCCTGGGGCGACTCAAACCACCCACTGGTGGTGCATCCTCTGGGAAGACAGGCCCGCCATCCAGGTACTCAAACACTGGTGCGAGGGGAAGGGGAAGGGGAAGGGGAAGGGGAAGGGGAAGGGGAAGGGGAGAGACCCTGGGGCGACTCAACACCCAGCGACTGGTGCATCCCTCTGGGAAAACGGGCCTGCCTGCCGTCCAGGTACGCAAACACTGGTGGGGGGGGAAGAGGAAGAGCGGTGGGGATGGGTGGGTGGGAGTGAGGCGAGTGGTGCATCCTCTGGGAAGACGGGCCCTGCTTTTAGGTGCTCACACACTGGTGGGAGGGGAGGGGAAGAGCGGTGGGGTTGGGTGAGGGTGGGCGAAACCCTGGGGCGACTCAACACCCAGCAAGTGGTGCATCCCTCTGGGAAGACGGGCCCCCATCCAGGTACTTAACACTGGTGGGGCGGGGGGTTGGGTGAGGGTGGGTGAGGGTGGGTGAGGATGGGTGAGGATGGGCGAATTCTGGGGCGTCTCAAAAACCCCGCAGGTGGTGCATCGTCAGGCAGGGAATATGGGCTTGCAATCCACATACTCAACCACTAGTTTGGGGAAGGGGGGGGGGGGGGGGGGAGGGGGGGGGGGGGGGGAGGAGGGGAGGGTGGGTGCGGGTGGTGAGCCATAGTTAGAGAGACGCCTAAAGACGCCGCTGGTGGTGCATCGTCAGGTCAGGGAAGATGGGTCTGCCGTCCCATCCCATGGGTGAAGCTGGGTGAAAGTACTCAAACCGGTCTTCTGACCATTCTGAACGGTCAGGGAAGCTGGGTCAAAGTTCTGAGCGTCAGCGAGCAGCAAACATGTCAGCAGAAGACCGTCGTCAGGGAAGTGGGAGGAGGGATGTGGGTGGTAGAGGTAGGGGAGGGCTGGGAGGCAGAGAGCCCTGCTGCGTGGTAGAGGGAGACGGCGAGCAGGGAGGGAGCCATGAGCAGGTAGCGGGACGGGACGGGAGGGAGTCACGGGACGCACCGAGGTAGAGTTTATCGGAGGAAGGGTCGACGGGCGGATGCTGACGGGGCGGGAGTCACGGGACGTACCGAGGTAGAGTTTATCGGAGGACGGGTCGTCAATGACCTCCCTGAGGTGCACCACGTGCGGGTGCTGCAGCCGCTTTCGAGTCGACTCAAAAAGCAACCTCGAGGGTGAGCAGTGAGGTGTGTGAGTGAGCAGGCGTACCAAGGTAGAGTTTATCGGAGGACGGGTCGTCAATCACTTCCCTGAGGTGCACCACGTGCGGGTGCTGCAGCCGCTGCAGCACACGGATCTAGAGGTTCACGGCAGGACGTGGGGACAGGGCAGGGGAAAAGGTGCGGAGAGGACGGGCAATGGGGCACCACCGGGCAAAGTGAGAACACGCATGGACGTGGGGCAAGTGCGGCTATACACGGATCGGACGGGCACGGTAGGACGTGGGGCATAGGGCACAGGGGTGTGGGGACCAGGAGATGGAAGACCGGACACAGGGCACAGGGCACAGGGCACAGGGCACAGGGTACAGGGCACAGGGCACAGGGCACATTGAGGGTACAGGGCACAGGGTACAGGGCACAGGGCACATTGAGGGTACAGGGCACAGGGTACAGGTCACAGGGCACATTGAGGGTACAGGGCCTTGTGAAGAGTGCCGGCAGAGTGCAGGCAAAGCAGGGCCAGGACAGGCCGGGGCGGCTTGCTGATGCACACACCTATTGGTTCCGTGCACCAAAAAGGAAGTGGGAGTGACAAGGGCATGCAGTGACGGCAGCGAGGGCCCCCAATCTTTCCCCACCCCACTGTCTCCCTCCCCACCTCTCCCCACCCCACCTCTCCCCACCCCACCTCTCCCCACCCCACCTCTCCCAGCCCACCTCTCCCCCAACCCACCTCCCCCCACCCCACCCCACCTCACCGCGCCCCACCTCGCGCTGCACGTCCATGAGGGCAGTTTCGCCTGGCGCCACCCGCACCCTCGCAAGGCGGGACTTGCAGCACACCTGCACCGCACGCACGCACGCACCCGGGAAAATAGAACGGGCGGAGAAAACGTGTGCATGGACGAGAAACAGGAGGTGTGATGCAGTGCAATGCGGTGCGCTGCAGGTGCTTGCAGTGCACCGCACAGCACCGCACCGCACAGCACCGCACAGCACTGCACTGCAGCGCTGTGCAATGCTGTCCAGTGCAGTTTGGAAGGTGATGTGATGATAGCATGGGCACGCACGCATCGGACAAGGGGGCTTTAAGGCGTCTTGAAGTTAAGAGATGATTTCTTTCTGAGTGTGATACAAACATCTCCACATATTCCCCACTCACTCCAAACCACCACCACGTTACCCCCCTTCCCTCTGCGTTGCACTAATTCCCCCTCTTCCCCCACCATTCCTCCCCTCCCTACTTCCGCCCCTCCTTTCCCCCCCCACGCACCTTGAGCGCGCACATGAGGCCTGTTGGCGCATGGCGGTACAGAACCTTCGGGCAATGACAGGCATGCGCGGCGGGGGGATGGGGTGTGGGGGAGAGAAGGGGGGGAAGGGAAGGAGGGAGAGAGGGAAAGAGTAAGGGATGAGCAACAATAGACGAGGGGCGAATGCAAGGAGGCGAGAAGGGAGCTACCGGGGGAGCATGAGGGGGAGGGAGCATGTGTGCAGGGATGGTGTCTGTGAGAGAGCACTGACCACTTTAGCGTAGGAGCCTCGGCCAATCACACGCTCTCTCACGTACTCGTTCACCGTCTTGCGTCCCTCCGCATCCTGCTCACAGCACCGCACAGCACAGCGCAGGACCGCACAGCACGTAACGGCGAGTTGTGAGATGCAAGGAGCAGCTAGAGTGTCCCCTTTATTCCCCCCTTTCGAGCAATGCGCTGCGTGCTTCTTCCCCCGCGCTCAATCTCACCCGCCTTGCGCCCCTCCCCGCCACGCGACCCTTTTCCGCCACGCGCCCTTCGTCCTACCTGCGACACCGTCAGTCGTCGCGTCGTGCGACATCTCGCTCCACTCGCGTCCTCGTCGACGCTCGTCTTCTTTCGCTCGCCGTCGCCGCCGTCGCCGCCGCTGGAACCGCCATCAGCGTTGACGGCAGTTTCACGCGCTAAAGGCGGCGAGACCGTCGCTGCGAGTTCTCCGCTGCCCGCCGCGCGTCGCGGCGCCGCTTCTGGCGGCGCGTCGTCGCCAGCGAGGGCTAAAAGCGACGGCTCGCTGCGGCTTACGCGCATGCCCGCGGCGGCGGGGGAAGCCGCCTGGATGGCTGTGCGGGGACGATAGTTGCGGTCGCGGATCGCGTTGATGGTGGCGACGGGGAGGTGAAAGGAGAGGCGCGCAACGACGAGCAGCAGCGCGCGCAGGCGACGAAAGAACGGCCAGCGGGGAGCAGGTGAACGAGACGCACGCGCGTCCATGTTGCGTAGGGTTGAGATGAGAGCTTGCTGGCATGCAGGCAGGCTGCTTTGAGAGGAGTGTATTTGTCAGGGTAACCTGCTATCAATGCCCGAGAATTTCGGGAGAGACAAGGAGAAGAGCTGTTCTGTTTGTTATTATTTGTACTAAACAGAGTGTACGGAAGACTTTATAAAAAGGATGAATAACAGAATGCAGAAACAATGAAGAAAGCGAGCATTTACATGGCGAATACATGCTAGGCGAGAACCTTGGGATGTGCGAGGGTTGGGAATGTCGCAATTGGTGTGAGGCGACTCGGAAGTGGTTCAGGTCGAAACTGTAGGCCGAACCCGAACTCACGGTGAGGAATACCGTGGCACGGGCTTCGGCACTGGTAATTTTTTATATCGCGGGGCATTTTTTTTGTAAAACCCGAAATGCGATCCCGCCACCTTTCATTACGCGGTTTCCGCGCACGCGTCATTTCGACATCTCGAAATGTAGTGTAGCAGTTCATGTAGGGTCAGCTCGAATTTTCTATCTAGACCGTCTGTCTCATCTCAAAAAAAGTTGGGACTAAACCACTCAGTTTGTCACGCGGTATTCCCTTCCAAACCTGCCTAGTTGGTTCGACGTTCCCTCCAAAATTATGACGTGTACTTTAGCACAGCGCGATCAACTTCGGTTAAAGCCCAAGACATTACAAAAAGAGGAAGGCAAACTGTGCCGAACCCGAACTCACGGTGAGGAATACCGTGGCACGGGCTTCGGCACTGGTAATTTTTTATATCGCGGGGCATTTTTTTTGTAAAACCCGAAATGCGATCCCGCCACCTTTCATTACGCGGTTTCCGCGCACGCGTCATTTCGACATCTCGAAATGTAGTGTAGCAGTTCATGTAGGGTCAGCTCGAATTTTCTATCTAGACCGTCTGTCTCATCTCAAAAAAAGTTGGGACTAAACCACTCAGTTTGTCACGCGGTATTCCCTTCCAAACCTGCCTAGTTGGTTCGACGTTCCCTCCAAAATTATGACGTGTACTTTAGCACAGCGCGATCAACTTCGGTTAAAGCCCAAGACATGAATTACAAAAAGAGGAAGGCAAACTGTGCACAGTTAGCCTTCCGAACCCACAGTTGACTTCCCGAGCCAGGCTGGTTACCAGAAAACATAGCGCCAAAAAACAGATTCGTAGGGCAGAACAAGTATGGTTGGCGAGAGTCCCAACTGCACCCTCCTGAAGGAACAACCGCTCAAAGTGTGCACAGTTTGCCTTCTTTCGTAATTCAGGTTGTGCTTGCACCGTTGGTAGGCTAGCGATTAGATCGTGCGAAGAGATAGAATAAAAAGCCACTAAAGCATAGGCCATCACTTTCACATTTATTGCTAGTCATCCTATGGCCCATTTAGAACTCCACGCGTATCTATCCTATGGCCATCGGCGAGACCCCGACTTCTTTTGCGGTCGTAGCTTATCGGCATGACAGCAACGTGAAGGCGTATCACCTTATCGCCGTTGATAAGCACCGCAGTTGCGCTATACACCGATCCGCCCCTATCTCACACGCTTCCGACCCTTCTTTTTCTTCTCCGATTATCTGTCAAACGTTATATCTACTATACATGTTTAGGCTGTAGTGGGGTAGCCAATATGGGGTACAGCCCACTTTAGGATTTCATATTTGTACCCAACTCTTCCATAGTTCAATATTTTCCTGCTGCTAGATTCTAACATGGTTTCAGAGCACTAGGTCCGTAGGACCGTTTTTTTTTCGGGCCCACCTACCGTTGCGGTTACCACGCTACCCCACGTATTATCGTGCACCTGACTTGCCTTGTCACGTGCTGCGCTGCGCGCGCCGTCCTGCAGCCCTCGCGCTGCCTACTGCTGCCCTAGGCCAGCGCGCCGCCCCTGCAGGCCCGTACGGCCCGCGCGCCGCCCCTACAGCCTCGTAAGGCCCGTGCGCCGCCCCTGCAGGCACGTCAGGCCCGCGAGCCGCCCCTGCAGGCCCGTCAGGCCAGAGCGCCGCCCCTACAGGCCCGTCAGGCCAGAGCGCCATCCCTGCAGGCCCGTCAGGCCCGCCAGCCGTCCCTGCAGGCCCGTCAGGCCCGCTAGCCGCCTCTGCAGGCCCGTCAGGCCCGCGAGCCGCCCCTGCAGGCCCGTCAGGCTAGGTCGCCGCCCCGCGCATCGCGCCCGCTCCCCGCGTGTCGCGTCCGCTGCCCGAGCGTCGCGCTGCAGCCCTGCGCGTCGCGCCCGCTGCCCGCGCGTCGCGCTGCAGCCCCGCGCGTCACGTTCGCTGCCCGCGCGTCGCGCTGCAGCCCCGCGCGCCGCGTTCGCTGCCCGCGCGTCGCGCTGCAGCCCCGCGCGCCGCGCCCGCAGCTCGCGCAGCGCGTTGCAGCCTCGCGCGCCGCGGCTGCCCCTGTTCCTCGCGGCTGCCCCTGGACGCCGCCCTGCAGCAGCTGCCACCGTCGCTCCTGCAGCAGCTGCCACGGAGCGCCCTGCCACAGTTACGGCCCTGCCCAGCAGCAGCTGCCGCGGAGCCTTCTGCCGCCGTCGCGGCCCTGCCCTGCAGCAGCTGTCGCGGAGCCTCCTGTCGCGGTCGTGGCCCTGCCCTGCAGCAGTTGCCGCGGAGCCTCCTGCCGCGTTTGCGGCCCCGCCCTGCAGCAGCTCCCGCGGAGCCTTTTGCCGCCGTTGCGGCCCCGCCCTGCAGCTGTCACGGCCCCGCCCTGCAGCAGCTGTCGCGGACCTGCCCTACCGCCGACGCGGCCCTGCTCTGCCGCAGATGTAGCGGCCCCGCCGTCGCCGCCGTCGTGCGCCTGCCCTTCCCGCCACTGGTGAGCACCTACCTTGTTCGTGCGCTGCCGCCTGCCTGCCTGCCTGCCTGCCTGCCTGCCTGCCGCGCCTGCCCTGCACGCGCTGCTGCTGCTACTACTGCTATTGCTACTGCTACTGCTACTGCTGCTACTGACGGTGGCCAGATGCAGCTCCAGCGACGTCCACGTGAGTCCCTCACGCCCCAGCAGCTTAGTGAGTGGTACGCTAGTTGGGGTTGTAGGGGTGGCCGCGCTGCTACTGCTGTTACTGCTGCTACTGCTGCTACTACTGCTACTGCTGCTACTGGCGGTGGCCAGATGCAGCTCCAGCGACGTCCGCGCGAGTCTCGCACGCCCCAGCAGCTTAGTGAGTGGTACGCTAGTTGGGGTTGTCGCGGTAGCCGTCGTAGCTGTCGCCCTGGAGCTGGTCAGTTGGGAGAGTCTGGCAGTGGCTAGCTGCAGCAGCAGCGGCGTCCACGCGAGACACTTACGTCCCAGCAGCTTCACGAGTGGTACGCTCAGAGTAGAGGGTTTCTGAGTACCGTTCGCTGCCCGTACGTCATTCCACTGGTGCTCGGACTGGTCAGGCTTGCGGGACGCTCAGTCACACAGAGTCCCGCTGCTTCGCCTGTCTGAGCGACGCCTCGCGTACCGAGTTTGGCGACGAGGCTGAGCTCCCCGAAGGGTGGAGCTGCTTGGGCAGAGGGTAGATATCTTTGCTCTTGACTATGATGCTATTCTCACTGCCATGTATGCATTGCCTACTAGTGCTGACCGTGCCTGTTACCTGTGCGTACCGCCTGACCCAGGTATAGAGCCTGCTGCTCTAGGTGCTGGTGAGGCTGCTGCTCTAGGGGCTAGTGTGTCTCCTGCTCTAGGTACGGGTGAGACTGCTGCTCCAGGTGCTGGTGAGTCTGCTCTCTCTGGTACTGCGCCTGCTCAGGCCTTGTACACCTTCACACTTGACTCTGGTGCTTCTCGCTCCTTCTTTCGCGACAGCACCACCCTCACGCCGCTCAGTCGGCCGGTTCCAGTCTCTCTGGCAGACCCCTCTGGGGGTCCAGTCCGTGCGACCTCTTCCACTGTCCTCCCTTGTCCTGCTGTCCCGTCCGGCACACTGTCGGGTCTTCACCTCCCCTCGTTCTCTACGAACTTGGTGGCGGGTTCTGCGCTCCAAGACGCGGGTGTTCACCAGTTCACCCCTGCCTACGAGCGTGTGACACACTGCACGTGTGCTCAGACGGGTCGTCACCTGGCTACCTTCACTCGGCAGCCGGGGTCGGGCCTGTACACACTGACGACTGGGTCACCTCAGGTAGCTGCGTCTGCGTCTGCGTCAGGTCAGTTGTCGGCCCCCTGCTCGTGTCGCGCCTTGTCGCACCAGACCCTCCTTTGGCACCACCGCCTTGGTCACCCCTCGGTGCAGCGCCTTCGCAGCATGCACCGCCGTGTCCTTGTCTCTGGTCTTCCCAGGGTTCTCCCTCCCCTCCCACCCTCGCCTGCTCCTCCCTGTCTTCCCTGTGTCGAGGGGCGGCAGCGCGCCGCTCCTCACTCCTCCTCGTTCCCTCCCACAGAGGCTCCCCTGCAGACTCTCCACCTGGACGTGTGGGGCCCAGCCCGCATCCGTGGACAGGGCCACGAGCGGTACTTCTTGCTGGTCGTCGACGAATACACACGTTACACCACGGTCTTCCCCTTGCGCACCAAGGGTGAGGTCCCTGATGTTTTGATCCCCTGGATCCGCGCTGCTCGTCTCCAGCTCCGCGAGCGGTTCGGGACGGAGTTTCCCGTCCTGCGTCTGCACTCTGACAGAGGTGGTGAGTTTTCCTCCGACCTCTTGGCAGCCTTCTGTGAGGAGCACGGCATCACCCAGTCGTTCACGCTTCCGGCCTCCCCGCAGCAGAATGGGGTTGCTGAGCGCCGCATTGGCTTAGTCATGGAGGTCGCTCGTACCTCCATGATCCATGCGGCTGCCCCCCATTTTCTGTGGCCGTTTGCGGTCCGGTACACCGCGCATCAGCTCAACCTCTGGCCCCGTGTCTCCTTGCCGGAGACCTCGCCCACACTGCTGTGGACAGGGAAGGTTGGCGATGCGTCGCGTTTCCGGGTCTGGGGTGCTCGTGCCTTTGTCCGCGATACCACCGCGGACAAGCTCTCCGCCCGCGCTGTTCCCTGTGTCTTCCTTGGCTTTGTCCCTGACGCGCCTGGTTGGCAGTTTTACCACCCCACCTCGCGCCGTATCTTCCCCTCTCAGAACGTCACGTTCGACGAGTCAGTTCCCTTTTACCGTCTCTTCCCCTACCGCACTGCCCCTCTCCCCTCCCCGCCGCTCTTCCTCGCTCCATGTGCTCCCCAAGTAGACCCCCTCCCCACTCTCGGTCCTGCTCCTTCAGGTGTGTCTCAGGTAGACCCTCCTCCCTTGACTGCGCCAGTTGAGGTCACTGGTGACTCAGGTCCTGCTGAGGGTGGTCCTGCTCGGGGTGCTGCTTCTGGGGGTGCTGAGCCTGGGGGTGCGGAGCCTGGGGGTGCTGAGCCTGGGGGTGCGGAGCCTAGGGGTGCTGAGCCTGGAGGTACGGAGCCTGGGGGTGCGGAGTCTGGAGTTGCTGAGGGTGCTGGAGCTGGGGGTTTTGGAGCTGCTGCGGGTGCTAGCGCTGGAGGTTCTGGAGCTGCTGCGGGTGCTGGCGCTGGAGGTTCTGGAGCTGTTGCGGGTGCTGGCGCTGGAGGTTCTGGAGCTGCTGCGGGTGCTGGCGCTGGAGGTTCTGGAGCTGCTGCGGGTGCTGGCGCTGGAGGTTCTGGAGCTGCTGCGGGTTACTCCGCGAGTCAACCCTCGGAGGTTGAAGTAACCAGCGAGTCAACCCTCGGAGGTTGAAGTAACCGCTGGAGGTTACGCGAAAGTCAAAGGTCAGCGACCTTTGACTTGACAAATGCAGCGCGACAGCAAGGACACACAACTGACTCGACATTGAGCAGTTGCCCGAGTCGCACTGTATCGAACCGCAACAGTAAAACAGTTTAATTATATCTCTTCGTATTCTTTGTACTCTTATATAAACCTTTGTACTTGCTTGTTTTAATAAACTTACTTTGCCCTCACATACCAGCGCAAGGTGGTTCAAGGACTTCATTTAAACGCTTCCGCTACTACATCACTCTACCCAGAGTTTAACCCTACCAAAGATCCTAAGGGGCACTCAGCCCAACATGGTATGAGAGCTGGTTAGGGTTAAAATTATTTCTCCTTAACACCTAATACACCAAGAGACATGTCTACCAGAAAGGAGAGGAGCTCCTCCAACGGCTCTCCTGGTACTACTCCTACTCCACCTCCTGCCTCTGGCCTACAGACAGAGGAAGGCACAACAACGAGACCGGCAGCTGGGTCTACTGAAACACCCGCAAACCAAGGCGCGGGCTTCGATCCAAGAAGATGGAGAAGTTCTTCTCCTTCATGTCCTTCTACGAGCAGCATCAGCAAGGAGCACCTGCGCAATCAAACAACAGCAACAACAACAACAACGTGACGCCCATGAGTCTCGATGGCTCATCCTACGCACGCGGGAATCAACAACAGCAACCCACCTTCGCTCCGTACGAGCCCCAGCGCGGCTCCGTCAGCTTCATGCCACAACCACAACCTGCACCGGGACAAGAGAGAACGCTGGACGCACTACAAGTTCAGTCGCAGTTCGCGCACGTTCTAAAACAGCAAACGACAAAACCCTTCGACGGGAAGGATTTCTTTACCTGGTCGTTCGAATTCGAGCTGATGATGGAAGGAGCGCAAATCCTTGGCTTCTTCGACGGGTCCCTGCCATACCCAACAAACGGCACACAGTATGAGAAGCAGCAGTACACCTATCAATCGATGATGGCGTACACAATACTACTGAGGAACATCACTCCAACTCAACAACAAAACATACGGTCTTACCGAGGCTACGGCAACTCCGCGGAGCTCGCGTACAATCACTTGAAGAACCTGTATCAAGCAACAGACAGCGTAAACCAAAGTCGGTTAATGGCGCAGCTGACAACAATCGAAATGAAACCAGGCGAGAAGGGAATGGCGTATATCAGTCGCTGCCGCGAGCTGCGCGACAAGCTTCTTCGATGTGGAGGATCGATTTCAGAGGACGCCTTCGTCACGGTTGTCATCGGCGGTCTTGGTCCTCACTGGCGCTCCACTCGCGCCATACTACGAGCCCACGGGAAAATTTCTGAAGCAGCACTTTGCGCGAAATCCACGCCGAGCAGCAAGACATGGACCTGCAAGAAGAACGACACAAGAGAAAGGTATCAGTGCCCGAATTCGCGTTTCACACTCAACGGCGCCACAACAACAACAACAATCGACCGAAAATCGTACCTCCGTTCTGCCACCTCTGCAAGACTTCAGGGCATCCTCGTACGCACTGCCCGAATCGACAACAGTCAACGTCGCCGCAACGCCAACTTCGCCCTTCAAGCAGTCAAGTTGCCTCAACGCAAGCAAATCCGACAACTTCAGTACAAGTCTCAACAACATCGACGGGACAACCTGCGAAAGGAACAAGAAACATCGTCAGCTGCATGGCAAGGCTGAGTGACTCCTGCGTAACTGAGTCACCACCATATTACTCACCAGAAGAATGTCAGAACTTATATTTGTAACTGCCTGTAGCTGTAGTTAGTGTAGTTATTATAAACTTTGTTTGGTGGTGCACCTTATTTGTTTCCTTTGCTATATGTTCTTCGAAACCTATAGTGAAACCATCCTTTCCAACTTCCTCGACATCTCACCCTAGGCACAAACTACTCGACATCCTAGTTGGGCCTAGGCTCCTAAGCCTAGGCCCTAGTTAAACTTGATCTCCTTCCTACGATTCTGTCATGCTATCAGAGCGTTTTACGTCCTGGCCTGTGGGCCCGCCAATATGCTTCCGCTGCTATTTTTCTCGGTCGCGCGCCTAGGGCGCGTGGCGATTTTCTCTTGTCCCGCCCCCGGTTGGCGAGTGACTCCTTCTCTGCCCGTCGCGCGCCCCGTGGCACGCGACGGTGCCCTAAACCTGCCCG
This sequence comes from Closterium sp. Naga37s-1, assembly GCA_947471745.1. NCBI lineage: Eukaryota > Viridiplantae > Streptophyta > Zygnematophyceae > Desmidiales > Closteriaceae > Closterium > Closterium sp. Naga37s-1. The sequence goes on along the minus strand of CANJKZ010001109.1, from coordinate 4,596,764 downwards.
TCGTGCGCCCCGTGGCACGCGACGGTGCCCTGCTCGTCGTGCGCCCCGAGGCACACGACCGGGCCCTAAACTTAAACTTGCCCGTCGTGCGCCCCGTGGCACGCGACGGGCCCTCTCCGCACCTGCTCTCCCTGCAGCCGCCCCTGACCTACCTGCGCCGACACAATGTAGCCGCTCTGCGGCTTTCTTCCCGCCCACCCCCTCCTCCTTTGTTTCCCTGCAGCCGTGGGGAGGAGGGTATGGGGGTGGCGGGTGTTGGAGCTTTGGGTCGTTTCCTTCCCTTCCCCTCCTCCTCCTTTCGTTCCCACTGCTGCAGCTGCCGCTGGGGGGGAGGGTGTGAGGGTGTGGGGGAGAAGGGGGAGTGGCACCGGGGTGGCGGGTGTGAGGCAACCAGCAGCCGTCCCTCCACCTCTCCTCTCTTCCCCCCCCTCTCTGCTGCTCCTGCAGCAGTGTGGGGGAGGGGAAGGAGGAGGGTGAGGAGATGGAGGGGGTGACCAGCTAGTGTTAGCCCGCCTGCAGTACCTGCTGTTGCTTGTTTATTATTTTGCATGTGTACCCCTGCAGGTTGTATTCTGCACAAACTCCTGATGCAGGCAGTTATGGGGGAGTGTCAGAACTTATATTTGTAACTGCCTGTAGCTGTAGTTAGTGTAGTTATTATAAACTTTGTTTGGTGGTGCACCTTATTTGTTTCCTTTGCTATATGTTCTTCGAAACCTATAGTGAAACCATCCTTTCCAACTTCCTCGACATCTCACCCTAGGCACAAACTACTCAACATCCTAGTTGGGCCTAGGCTCCTAAGCCTAGGCCCTAGTTAAACTTGATCTCCTTCCTACGATTCTGTCAAAGAACAACTTGACAACAGCACGCCTCGCCGCGAGTCACTTCAACCGAACCCGACGTACGCCGCCATCGCTCAAAGCGAGCCGTCCGGGAAGGATACATGGTTCTTGGACAGTTGCTGCGGACAACATATGTGCTCTTCAGGACGTTTCGTTCAACGCGAGCACCAACTTCAACGAGAAGTCGTCATCACTGTCGCCAATAATCAGAATCTGCGCACACGACGACAAGGAGTAGTGCAACTTCAGTCACGAGAGACGAATGTCATACTGCAAATGTCCAAAGTCCTAATAGCAGAAGGACTTGGCTACAACTTACTGAGCGTCAGTCAGTTGATGGCGAAAGGCATACATCTGGAAGCCGACAGTACCACCCAGGAGTTCAAGCTGTACCACGGGAAGGGCGGCCTCTACATCGGAAAGGCGGTCCTGAAGAACAATGTCTTCGTTCTCGATTTCGTCCCAGACCTGGGCACCGCAGACAGTGACGGGATCGTCACCTTAACATCTTGGACGCACCCGCCGGATCTCGACCCCGACTTCAGTCCGGAAGGCTTTTGGTATTCACATACCATTCCTGAAGCAGAACGAACACGTGCGTTAGTAACAATACAACATTCGGCAGCAGCAGAGACAACATCGGCAGCAGCAGAGACAACATCGGCAGCAGCAGAGACAACATCGGCAGCAGCAGAGACATCATCGGCAGCAGCAGAGACATCATCGGCAGTAGCAGGAACAACAACAGTAGCAGCAACAACGACACCACTCCTCGTTGACGGAGCACCACCAACACCCGCACAGCAGCTGAATCCGGCTCAACGGGAAGTCCATAGAAGCGCAAACTTCACCGCCAGCTTCTACTCCAACTCCGACGCGTATCGACGCTCACCCGGACACCGCGCCTCCGAAGACATCTGGCACGCACGCATGGGACACCCAAGCAACACTGTGTTAAACAACACAATAAGAGCAGGAGTCCTTGACAAGGACTCGTTACTACTACTCGACGGCAGAGAACTTCAACGGGCACGAGGAACATGTCTTACCTGCCCCGAAGCCGACTTACCACATCGGCCGTTCACTCCTCATCACAACCCGAGCACACCCGCGTACGCACCACTAGAAAAGGTGTATAGCGACATCCTGTACAATCGGGAACCAGGACAAGTAATATACAACTACACAATCACCTTCATCGACGCCGCCACCCGTTACGTCTGGCATCTAAACCTACCCAGCCGCGACATGGTCCTCGAAGCATTCGCTGCTTGGCTACCAGTAGCAGAAAGAGAGTCGGGCGTAAAGCTGAAAAGCTTCCAGTCTGACGGAGGAGGAGAATACACCTCTCAGCGATTCAAGCAGTACCTGGCGGAAAGGGGAATCAAGCAGCTCCTCTCTCTTCCCTACGCCCATCAGCAGCAAGGTGTAGCAGAAAGAATGAACAGGACTCTGCAGAACAGCATGCGCAAACTGTTGCGTGGCATGCGGCTACCCAACCACCAGTGGCCTGACGCGATGGACCACGCTGTCATGCTGCACAACTTGCTCTCATCTTCATCACTACCGAACAACGCATCACCGCATCTGCTGTGGACAGGAAAACAGGGCAGCACAAAAATGTTACGAGTGTTCGGATGCATGGTACAGTACCGACCCCCAGCAGCACGAGCGGGCCGATTTTCACAACGCGCACAGTGGGGACTACACCTCGGCATCGAAAAGAACTACAACGCGTGGAAAATCTTTGACGTCCACTCCAAGGAAACAGTAGCAGCACGCGACGTCATTTTCTACGAACGACTCACGCTCCAGACATACCTTGCCAACCTGCAAGAGGACCAAGATCCCACAGGTGGTTTTCGTGGTGACCGAGCCTTCGCCTCGGCAGCAGACGAAGCTGACTGGGACGAGCAGAATGTGGCCAACGCATCAGAAGAAGCTGGACCCTTCCGTTCTGCTCCGTCGACGTCCCCATGGACGAAGATAACCCTCGCGAAAGTGTCAACGCCGAAACCTTCTACTACTTCGCCGACAACGGTTACGTAACACCTGCAACAGTCAACACCAACAAAGCAGAACGAGTAGGACCGAATTTCATACCTGATCCAGAAGCGGGAGATGAAGCAGCTTATCCCGAGGATGCAACTCTTCCCCGCTACTCACAGACTGGACTGCAGATTCTCGGACTCGTCACCGCAGTCCACGGCAACACTCTTCCTAAGGAGCCTGCGACGGTTCAGCAGGCTCTGGGGGGGGAACACAGGGAAAAATGGCGTGAAGCCATGGACAGAGAGTTAAAGGCGCTGGAGGAACGGAACACCTGGAAAGTTGTCCCCATCAGCGTGGCAAGGAACAAGACCATTCTCACCGGGAAATGGGTCTTCCGCGTTAAAACAAAAGCAGACGGCACAATTGAGAAGTTCAAAGCACGCTGGGTTGTGCGTGGATTCGATCAGGAGCACGGACGGGACTTCACCGAGACATTCGCCCCGGTTAGCCGACATACCTCACTTCGAATCCTCCTCGCGATCGCCGCCATGAAGAAAAGGAAGCTACGGCAAATCGATGTCGCCAACGCGTTCCTCTACGCACCTGTCGACGCAGAAATCTTCGTCGAGCTCCCACACGGTACCAACGGGGAACCTAACCAAGTCTGTCAACTGCTGAAATCACTTTACGGGATCAAGCAAGCTCCGCGGCTATGGCAACAGTACCTACACGCTCGCCTCATTCGCATCGGATTCCGCCAACTACCTCACGACCAAGGAATGTACCGACTCACTAAAGACACCGACTACATTCTGCTGATCGTCTACGTAGACGACCTACTCTACATCGGCTCCACTGACGACATCACCACCTGGTTCGAAGGGGAGCTACAGAGGGACCTCACACTCACGGTCTCCTCTACCGTCACACAGTATCTCGGCTTGAACATTCGGGAAGAAGAAGGCGCGATCTACCTCAACGCCGCTAAGTACGCCGACACCATCGCCAAACGCTTCGCGCTCACACCTACCACCATCTCTACGCCCTACCGCTACGCGACAGGAAACCACAAGGAAGGATCCTCTCTACTCAAATCCGCCGGGATACGCGACTACCAGAGAAAGCTAGGATGCCTTCTCTTCGCAGCTGTCACCTGCCGCCCCGACCTCTCATACTCCGCAAGCCAGCTTGCCACCTACCTCAAGAAGCCTGAAGCAGAACACCTGGCGGAGCTCGACCGCGCTCTCCACTACTTTGTCAGTACCTCAACGATCGGCCTAACTTACTACAAGAACACAACTACACCGACTAAATTAATCGGCTACGTCGACGCTGATCACGCTGGCGACTCCGACAACAGGCGCTCCCGCACCGGCTACATCTACCGCCTCGAACCTATCGGACCGATCTCCTGGCAATCGAGCAAGCAGGAATTAATTGCTCTCTCGTCAGCTGAAGCAGAATATATTGCACTCTGCTCAGCCACCAAGGAAGGACTCTATCTTCGCGAGCTGCTGGAAGAAGCGAAGTTAGCCGAGTTACCCAACTTCACTCTGTTCTGCGACAACCAATCTGCAATTCGCATCGCCAACAAAAATGGATTCGCGAACAGAACGAAGCATATCGCTCTGCGATATTTCTTCGTGAAAGACGAGATTGAGAAGGGGAGACTTGAACTATCCTACTGTCCCACGTCCGAGATGGCAGCTGACTACTTGACCAAGAAGCTCGGAAAACAGAAGTTCGAGTACTGCATGCTGCTGACTGGACAAAGCCACGTCACCAGCAGCGACACTCCAGAAGCGAAGGGGAGTGTTGGGAACAAACAATCTTAAAGCGCCTCTGTCGTGTCGAAACACCAAGGCACAAGCGAAGCAGAGCATATCGAGGCACCAGCGAGTCAGCGACCTTTGACTTGACAAATGCAGCGCGACAGCAAGGACACACAACTGACTCGACATTGAGCAGTTGCCCGAGTCGCACTGTATCGAACCGCAACAGTAAAACAGTTTAATTATATCTCTTCGTATTCTTTGTACTCTTATATAAACCTTTGTACTTGCTTGTTTTAATAAACTTACTTTGCCCTCACATACCAGCGCAAGGTGGTTCAAGGACTTCATTTAAACGCTTCCGCTACTACATCACTCTACCCAGAGTTTAACCCTACCAAAGATCCTAAGGGGCACTCAGCCCAACAAAACTGAGTCACTAACTGCAAGATTGAGAGCACAAATGAAGTTCACAGGGGACCCCTTCTCCTTCGCGGCTTGGGGTCCTCGTCAATGAGAGACGGGTACCCCCCTGCCTGAACCCGCAGATGAGGGTTCACGGCCCCTCACATGCTGCGATGGCAGGTCATATTCGACCCCCTTCTAGAGGGGTCGAATCAGATGCTTCTGTCTGGCAACGCATGACAACCTGATTGGGCTGAAAGGCAGGTTTTGAGTCAACGTTGGCAGATGCGTTACTTTGGGACGGGTTTTGTGCAGTGGGAAATCGAGTCACTGCTGTTTTCGCGTGCATTTCATGCACGAACCCACGTGAACGTTGCACGATCGTGTTCGCCTGAATGAGGGCTTCAATTTGTTACCCTTCAAACCAAATTTCGTTTTTATTTTCCTTTTTATACGCGCATGCGCTTATGCCCTAGACTCGCGTATAAAAAGGAAAAAAAAATATGGGGGTGTTGCATTCGCATACGCGGCGCCGCCCATGAGCTAAAATAGATTATATTATAAGCGCACATGAGCTACTAACTGGAGTGATACGGTACCAGTAACCTGAAGTGACTAACCTGCAAGGAGAGCAAAATGCGCTCATTGTGCAGGCAGCTGAAGGGACAACCTACTCCCAGGTTTGCACGGAACTTGTAGTAATGGGACAAAAGGATGGCAGACGGAGAGGACAAAGTGGCGGTGCCAACGGCCCAAGTGCGAGAGGTGCTGCGATATTCGAGTTGAGAACGCATGTGTCGGCATCGAAGCAATAAACGTTCATGCACAAGCGGCATCTTACCAAGGGGTAGAGTGAAAGCAGCAGGAGACACATGGGATTGGATACTGGAAGCTTTGAGCAAGGCAATGGCTTCTGATAAACAAGGCTTGTGCAGCACATATTTCACCATATGTAACAAAGTTCCACAACCATGTTAGTCCATTAGTGAGCAACAACAACCAGACAGTAAGATAACCTTAAATATACATCGGCCTCCGGTCCTTTTACCTACCTCCTATACTCCTCCACAGCTTTGCAACAGGTGCAAGCATATTCCTCCCGTGTATGGCTATAGCTTGGCTGCAGCGGGGGTCCCACTACGGTCACAAAAAGCAGACCCTTGTATTCATTCAGTACTGTCACGCTCGTCCACTGCACGCCACTCTCGGCGCGCCGTCACTCATACGGCCTGCACGTGCTTGGGGTAAATGAATTTGCCCGTCTCCGCCATCTGCGCGCGGACCTTGGTTTTCGGATTGTTCCAATCCACCTTGCCGCTCAGAAAGTAATGCGCGCCCCAGCTTTGCCGCGCCTTCTGCCACTCGCCGCTACCGCCCACTTGCACCCACACGCCTGTAATGGCGCCCACACCCGGCACGCCGTACACGGTGATGTCGTGAAAGTACGGGTTGCCCTTCACCGTAAATTTCGGCGTGCTCTGCGGGCATTTCACGCGCCGCCACATGACGTTGATGATTCCCGCTTCTAGCGCCGCGATTTTCTTAAAGCCCGTGTTGTGGAAGTCGAAGTGATTATTCGGCCACCCCTCGGACCGCGGCGTGTCGAAGTTGGTGATAACCACGCGCGTCGGCTTCTCCGACGAGCAGTGCACCTTGCTGCCGTACCGCGGCGAGCGCAGGCACTTTACCTCGTAGCACTGCCCGCACGCCGCGCCCTTAAAGGCCTGCACGCCATTCGACAGCGATTGCGACCAGCGCGGGTCGGGAACGGCCACTTGGGTCACGTTATCCACGAACCGGTATGGAAACCCGCAGTTGCCCGAGTTGCCCTGCAGCATCTCGTTGCCGTAGAATGTGGCGCTTCCCTTGTGCCATTGTGTATCGGTGATGGGCGCCTTGACGAACGGGGGATTTGATTTGTCTTGAGCACAAGCAAGGGATGTGTAGGAGAGCACGAGGAGAGCGGAGAGGGCCGCGCGAAGGAGCCTATGATTGCGGTTGTAGTGGGCTTCCATGGTGGTGGAGCTTCGCGTGGGCGACAAAGGCAGCATCAAAGTAGGGAAAGTAACGCATGAAGAGTTGACCTAGTCGTCAGCGGCAGGAATTTATGGATAACAGGCAGCTTTCGCCGTTTCCACAGCAAAGGTAGGTTGGTAGGTAGGTTGTACTAGAAAATGCGCTTCGGATTTGGTCTCGCTCGACCTGACCTTTCAAGTCGAATCGCGTTTCTGGGCCCTCTCCATTGGCGAGATGTGAACAGAGTTGACTTAGTTGGCGAGAGGGTAACATTGGGTTTTCGTGAGGGAGGGACTGCGCGTTTCGCGCTTCGTTTGTCGAATTGACCCGCACGAGCTGCTCCAACGACAATGGTGTGTCAGGCAAGGCACTTCTACATGTTCGCAAGTGCTGCGAACCTTGGAGTTGTGAAGGTGCTGAAGGCCACAAGTGGCGCAGTGTTCGCCGACGGGTTTGAACATGGGCGCGAAATCCTTGATCATGGAAGCGAACGAGGAAATATGCTACCGAATGTTACGACAATGGCGTACATGTGCTCGTGTAATGAAATTCCCAATTTCCTAACTATACATTGTAAGGATTTACAAATCCCTAATGAGAGATTGATTGAGTTGTGCTACTGGTCCTCCATGAACGAATGAACCTAGAGCTCGCCGCCATGGATTTCTTCAGGGTCTTCAATCCAGCATTCCGTGAAGCAGAGTTACCAGTTGGCTTTAAAGCTGTCGCCTACATACCTGGCGGGAGAGGCTCTGGTTTATCACTTGAAAACCAGGTAGCCTTCTGCTTCCGTGGTGAGGCTTGTTTCACATTTTGTGACAGCACAACCCCCGCTTGAAATTTCCCTGCTCATGATTGGCTATATAATTTCGCCAATCCCCTCCCCAACCCAACCTCACGAAATGATCGCAGAGTCGTCGAGGGTTGTTTCCCAACCGAACTTCCTCACGAAACTGGCGGAATTCGCCAGTTCCGCTTGGCTCCCTCGCACCAACCGTCATCGCCCGGATATAAGACATATATGTCTTATCTCGTACACGGGCAAAAATGCTTGAGTTATCTTGTAAACGGGATGATTTAGGGTGTCTTATAAGTCTTATAAATGGAAAAAAAAATTAAGTTGACTGTAACACTTGCACAGTGTGTAGAAAACACCCAGAGACCAGATTCATTGAAACATGCCGACCTCGGTGGTGATGCATGCAACGCCCACACTTGCCACGTGAGGGAGCTGCCACCGCTGGCAATATTCCTCTGTACTGGCAGCATCTAATGATGCTGCCAGCGTCGTTTTGCTGCCAGCAGCGCAGGGATGCTTCCAGAACGCTGCTGGCAGCACGTTGGCAGCGTGAGGGCTGTCCTCTACGAGGAGATGCCTCGTAGAGGAGCGGCTCGGCACCTGTGGATGGGGCACTCTGGCTGGGGGGGGTAGTCGGCCTCTCACTTCATTTGGTGCTCAAGGGTTTAGGAATACTCGTCTCAACCTTGCTCTCGGAAGGCTTTCTAACCATGCGCAGCAAAGTACCCCCAGGCTCGTCCTCTCCTCGTCCTCACGTGCAGGTGAATAACTACGGGCGAATTAACTCGCCCGGCGATGACATCCGTGTAGCCATGGCGAAGAACGCGAGCAAGGCGGGAAGTCCTACCGCGGCCTCCGGTGCGAGCTGTGACGGGGACGACGGAGAAGAAGCGAACGTCGACGACGCCGAGGAGGATTGGCCGGAGAACGGCCACGACGACAGCGCTTCGGGCGACGAATTAGGTCCTGCCGACATCGAGGAGGACGAATGGTGGAATCGGCCGGTCGGGAGCGACGACGAGATGGAAGACTGGCGGGCTGGAGATTCGGACAACGACGGAGGTGAAAATGCGAATGGTGACAACGCGGAGGCAGCGGCGGATGCACAGGAAGCGGCGATGGATGCGAATGAGGAGGCTGAAGACGGCGCGAACGCAGTTGCGGATGCGGATGCTGTGGCAGAGTCGGACACGGTTGCTGCGGATGCCGTCTTATTTGACGGTGAAAGCGGCGACGACGACCCATGGAGCCTTGGGACAGACGACGACGTTCCGCTACTGAAGCGGAGGCTGCGCCATCGCCTACAGTCCAAGTCGAAGCGGGCCCGCGTGGTGCTCTCTGACGACGACAGTCCGGGGGAGGAGCGTCGCCCGAAACTCACCGCTGCGGAGAAGGGAAAAGCCAAGGTCGCGGAAGCCCCTGCTAAGACCCCTGCTAAGGCCCCTGCTCGTCGCCGCACAAGCAACAAGAAGCGGACATCCGACGGAGACCCGGGATCTAGCAAGGGTGCGGCTAAGAAGAAGGCGAAGAAGGCGCCGAATCCTGACGACATCGTCGTGAACGAGACTCTGGGCAGCGACGATGAGTACGCGGCGGCGGCGGGCCCGATTCCCACGTTCCCTGAGAAGGTCACGCCGAAGGACCCCACCCTCCATAATCCCAACACCCGCCCACCTTCCCCTCGCAGCAAGGACACTACGAGGAAGCGCCGCAGCTGGACCGTGCGTGAGAAGCTTAAGTGGGCGCGCCGCTATCTGGAGCTCGGCTCCTTGAAGAAGACGAGCGTGGAGTCAACCGCATCCATCGCCTGCATCAGACGCTGGAGTGCGGAGGCGGCTGCGGGCGTCTACAAGGGCGCGGCTAACTGCCGCAAGCGGATGCACGGGGGGGGGGGCGCCACTCACACTACCCCGACATGGAGGCAGCGTTGTACCGCTACATCTGCCTTCAGCGCGCTAACGGGGTGGCCATCTCGGTGAAGGACACCCAGAAGTGGAGCCGCGAGTGGATGAAGAAGCATCACGCCGGCAAGAACTGGAACGCGAGCTTGTCAAACATTATACATGTTCATATTGTGTAGGCTATAGTGGGTTTAGCCTTAGGGGGTACAACATTGCTAGGGTTTCCTACTTGTATCACCCTGCTGCCTAGTTTCACACATTCTCGTTCAGTTCTACATTCTAACATGGTATCACGAGCCTAGGTTGCTACCTAGGACCGCTTTCTCCTACGGGCCCACTATTCCGCTAGACGCGCCCTCGTGCGTCCTACCTTACGTGCGCCCTCGTGCGCCCTCGTGCGCCCTACCTTACGTGCGCCCTCGTGCGCCCCCGTGCGACCCGCCCTTCGGTCTGCCCGCGTGCCGTCCTGCAGCCCTCGCGCTGCCTCCTGCAAGCTAGTACGGCCCTCGAGCCGCCCCTGCAGGTCCGTCAGGCCCCCGAGCCGCCTCTGCAGACCCGTCAGGCCCCCCCGAGCCGCCTCTGCAGGCCCGTCAGGCCCGAGAGCCGCCCCTGCAGCCAGCGCGCTGCCCTGCCGAGCCGCGTGTCGCCCGTGGGCGCTGCCTCTGCCCCGTCGCGCTGCCCTACGGAGCCGCGCGCGACCCCCGCTGTCCCGTCGCGTCGCCCTGGGGAGCCGCGCTCGGCCCCCGCTGCCCCGTCGCGACGCCCTGGGGAGCCGCGCTCGGCCCCCGCTGCCCTGTCGCGACGTCCTGGGGAGCCGCGCTCGGCCCCCGCTGACCCGTCGCGACGCCCTAGGGAGCCACGCGCGACCCCCCCGCTGCCCCGTCGCGACGCCCTGGGGAGCCGCGCGCGCCCCCCCCCCCCCCCCCCCCCCCCCCCCCCCGCTCCCCCGTCGCGGCGCCCTGGGGAGCCGCGCGCCGCCCCCCCCCCCCCTCGCTGCTGCCCGAGCCACCCTGCAGCCCGCGAGCCGCCTCTGCAGCGCCGAGTGCGCTCTGCCAAACCCTAAAATAAATAATTAATTATTAAAAAAAAAAAAAAAGGGAGCAGCTGCCCCTGGCCCCTGGAGCAGCCGCCCCTGGAGCAGCCGCCCCTGCAGCAGCCGCCCCTGGACCTCTGCAGCCGCCCCTGGCCCCTGGAGCAGCCGCCCCTGCAGCTGCCGCGGAGCCCTCGCCCTGCAGTGGTAGCGGCCTCGCCGTTACCACCGTCGTACGCCTGCCCTTCTCGCCACTGGTGAGCACTGCCCTGCCCGTATTGCTGTTACTGCTGCTCCTGCTGCTACTGCTCTTTCTACTTCTACTGCTGCTCCTGGCGTGGCCAGATGCAGCTCCAGCGCCGTCCGCGTGAGTCCCTCACGCCCCAACAGCTTCGTGAGTGGTATGCTGGTTGGGGTTGTAGGGGTGGCCGCGCTGCTGCTACTACTACTGCTGCTACTACTGCTACTGCTGCTCCTGGCGGTGGCCAGATGCAGCTCCCGCGACGTCCGAGTGAGTCCCTCACGCCCCAGCAGCTTCGTGAGTGGTACGCTCAGCGTGGAGGGTCACGGGGTACTGCTCGCTGCCCGTACGTCATTCGCACTGGTGCTCGGACTGGTCAGCCTTGCGGGACGTTTGGTCACACAGAGTCCCGCTGCTTCGCCCGTCTGAGCGACGCCTGGCGTACAGAGTTTGGCGACGCGGCTGAGCTCCCCGACTGGGTGGAGCTGCTTAGGCAGAGGGTAGATATCTATGCTCTTGACTATGATGCTATCCTCACTGCCATGTATGCATTTCCTACTAGTGCTGAGAGTGCCTGTCACCTGTGTGTGCCGCCTGACCCCGGTATCCAGTCTGCTGCTCTAGGTACTGGTGAGGCTGCTGCACTAGGTGCTCGTGTGTCTGTTGCCCCAGGTGCTGGTGAGGCTGCTGCTCTAGGTACTCGTGAGTCTGCGCCCTCTGGTACTGCGTCTACTGAGGCACTGCACACCTTCACACTGGACTTAGACGCTTCCCGCTGTTTCTTTCGTGACCGCACTGCCCTTGAGCAGCTTGCTCGGCCGGTTGCAGTCTCCCTCGCTGACCCCTCTGGGGGTCCGGTCATTGCGACCTCCTCTACTGTTCTCCCTTGTCCTGCGGTCTTGTCGGGCACTCTGTCAGGTCTCTACCTCCCCTCGTTCTCTACGAACTTGGTGGCGGGTAGTGCGCTCCAGGACGGGGGTGTCCACCAGTTTACCCCTGCCTACGAGCGTGTGACACACTGCACGTGCGCTCGGACGGGCCGCCACCTGGCTACCTTCACTCGGCAGCCGGGGTCGGACCTGTACACACTGACCACTGAGTCCCCACAGGTAGCTGCGTCTGCGTCTGCGTCAGGTCAGCTGTCTGCCCCCTGCTCGTGTCGCTCTCTGGCACACGAGACTGTCCTCTGGCACCACCGTCTTGGTCACCCGTCAGTGCAGCGCCTTCGTGCCATGCACAACCGATACCTTGTCTCTGGTCTTCCCAGGGTTCTCCCTCCACTCCCACCCTCGCCTGCTCCTCCCTGCCTTCCCTGTGTCGAGGGGCGGCAGCGCACCGCTCCTCACTCCTCCTCGTTTCCCCCGACGACTGCTCCCTTGCAGACGCTCCACATGGACGTGTGGGGCCCAGCCCGCGTCCGTGGACAGGGTCAGGAGAGGTACTTCCTGATCGTTGTTGACGACAACTCGCGCTACACCACGGTCTTCCCCTTGCGCACCAAGGGTGAGGTCCCTGATGTTTTGATCCCTTGGATCCGCGCTTCTCGTCTCCAGCTTAGTGAGCGGTTCCACTCGGACTTTCCTGTCCTGCGTCTGCACTCTGACAGAGGTGGTGAGTTCTCCTCTGACCTCTTGGCAGCCTACTGTGCGGAGCACGGCATCCGCCAGTCGTTCACGCTTCCGGCCTCTCCACAGCAGAATGGGGTTGCTGAGCGCCGCATTGGTTTGGTCATGGAGGTCGCTCGTACCTCCTTGATCCATGCGGCTGCCCCCCACTTTCTGTGGCCGTTTGCGGTCCGATACGCTGCGCATCAGCTCAACCTCTGGCCCCGTGTCTCCGTTCCGGAGACTTCGCCGACACTGCGTTGGACGGGAGAGGTTGGCGATGCGTCGCGTTTTCGGGTCTGGGGATCCCGAGCTTTTGTTCGCGATACGTTCGCGGACAAGCTCTCCTCCCGCGCTGTTCCCTGTGTCTTCCTTAGCTTTGTCCCGGACGCGTCTGGTTGGCAGTTTTACCACGCCACCTCGCGCCGTGTCCTGCCCTCTCAGGACGTCACTTTTGACGAGTCCGTGCCCTACTACCGCCTCTTCCCCTACCGCACTGCCCCGCTCCCCCCCCCCGCCTCTCTTCCTCGCGCCAGGTGCTGCTGTGGTAGACCCCCTCCCCCCTCAGGGTGCCGCTCCCTCAGGTGTGTCCCAGGTAGACCCGGTTGAGCCTGTCGAGGTAGCTGTCGACTCTCGTCCTGCCAGGGGTGCTGAGCCTGAGCGTGCGGAGCCTGGGGTTGCGGAGTCTGGGGGTGCTGAGCCTGGGGGTGCGGGGTCTGGGGGTGCGGAGCCTGCGGGTGCTGAGTCTGGGGGTGCTGAGCCTGGGGGTGCGGAGCCTGCAGGTGCTGAGTCTGGAGGTGCTGAGCCTGGGGGTGCTGAGCCTGGGAGTGCTACGTCTGAGAGTACTGAGCCTGAGCGTGCTGCACCTGGGGGAGGCCTCTCCTCGCAGCAGCTGCGTGAGTGGTACTTACAGTAGTGCAGCCTCAGGAGAGGTGCTTCTGGAGCTCGGAGTGGTGCCGGAGCTGGTGCTAGTGCTTCCCCTCCTAGGCGGGAGCTGCCCTCTCCCCAGCAGCTCCGAGAGTGGTACGCTAGGCGCTGCAGTCTCCGGAGTGGCGCTCCCGGTGTCGTGGACTCTGGAGCTTCTGGAGTTACTGGAGGTGCTGCTGCTGCTGGCGGTGCGGCTGGCGCTGCTAGAGGTGCTACTGCTGCTGCTGGAGGTGCTGCTGGCGCTGCTGGAGGTACTACTGGTTCTGGTGCTGCTGGAGCTGCTGGAGGTGCTGCTGCTGCTGGCGGTGCGGCTGGCGCTGCTGGAGGTGCTGCTGGTGCTGCTGGCGCTGCTGGAGGTGCTACTGGTGCTGGAGCTACTGGAGCTGCTGGTGGTACTGCTGCTGCTGGCGGTGCTGCTGGCGCTGCTGGAGGTGCTGCTGGTACTGGTGCTGCTGGAGTTGCTGGAGGTGCTGCTGCTGGTGGTGCTGCTGGCACTGCTGGAGGTGCTGCTAGTACTGGAGCTGCTGGGGACCCTGCTGCTGCTGGCGGTGCTGCTGGAGCTGCTGGGACTGGCCCTGCTGAGGGGGTTGGAGCTGGAGGTGCCGAGCGGCCACGGCCGTACTACGTTCCGCTCCTTCAGCAGGTTCTTGGCCTTCCGCCCTCTCCTGGTCCTACTCCTCCCCTACTGAGTCCACCGCTTGTCCAGTCGCAGTCACAGTTACAGCCAGTCTCTCCACTTCCTGGTCCTTCTCCCTACACTGCGCCGACGGGAGGTCTTACGGAGCGTCGTGAGCCTGATTCTCGTCCTCCGTTGCCTGAGACTCGTCCAGAGTCGTCTGAGTCGCGTCCAGAGTCGCCTGTCCGCGCTGTCCGCGCTGGTCGTCGTGTTCCACGTCAGCGTCCTCCTCCTGTCCTTGGCACTCACTATATGACCCTGCGTCCCTCTACTGCTCCACAGCGTGTCCCACTGTCGTCTCCACCAGCGTCCTCTCTTCCTGCTCTTGCTGACCCGGAGTCTGACTCTCTTCGTGCTGCCAATCCTACTGTCACGCGTCTCCTTGCCACTGCTGTCACTGACCCTTCCTTTGAGTCCTCTGCTACGTCTGCTCTAGTCGCTGAGCTTGTTGACTTTGCTGCTGCCTGTCGTCTAGACTACGCCGCTAGCCTTATTGCTGAGTCTGAGTCTGAGTCTGTCTGTCCTCCGTCTGTCGGGGGTGAGTGTGCTCTTGGCACGGACGTCCTTGAGGACAGACAGGAGGAGTTTGAGTGCTTTGCCGCTGCTTTGCCTCATCTCGTGTCCATGCTAGTTGCCCCTGAGGGAGACCCGGATGCACCAGACATCCCGACCCCACGCTCCTACGCAGAGGCGATGGAGGGTCCCTACTCCTCTCAGTGGCAGACAGCCATGGACGCAGAGATGGCTTCCTGGAAGTCCACATGCACCTACGTCGACGAGGTTCCCCCACCTGGGGCGAACATCGTCAGTGGCATGTGGATTTTCAGGGTGAAGCGGCCGCCGGGTTCTCCGCCTGTCTTCAAGGCGCGTTACGTTGCACGAGGCTTCAGTCAGCGAGAGGGAGTTGACTTCTTCCAGACCTTCTCCCCAACCCCGAAGATGACCACTCTTCGGGTTCTGCTGCACGTCGCTGCTCAGCGTGACTACGAGCTCCACTCTCTTGACTTCAGCACTGCGTTCTTACAGGGCAGCCTGCACGAGGAGATCTGGCTGCGCCGCCCACCTGGCTTCACTGGGTCGTTCCCTCCTGGTACCCAGTGGAGCCTCCGGCGGCCAGTCTACGGTCTCCGCCAGGCACCCCGTGAGTGGCACGACACACTGAGGACTACTCTTGCTGCTCTTGGGTTTGCTCCTTCTACTGCTGACCCGTCGCTGTTTCTACGCACCGACACCACTCTGCCGCCGTTCTACGTTCTTGTTTACGTAGACGACTTGGTCTTTGCTACTGCTGACACTGAGGCACTCGCCCACGTGAAGTCGGAGCTGCAGAAGAGACACACGTGCACAGACCTGGGTGAGCTGACAAGCTATCTTGGCTTGCGGATCACCCGGGACAGAGCACAGCGCACCATCACCTTGACTCAGTCACACATGGTGCAGCAGGTCCTTCAGCGCTTCCGCTTCACGTACTCCTCGCCTCAGCCCACTCCTCTGCCTACCGGTCACTCGCTCTCAGCTCTGCCTTCGGATGAGTCCGTAGAGCCGAGTGGCCCGTATCCAGAGCTTGTGGGCTGCCTCATGTACCTGATGACCTGCACTCGACCTGACCTGGCATACCCTCTTAGCATCCTAGCACGCTATGTCGCTCCCGGCCGTCACCGGAAGGAGCACATGGATGCCGCTAAGAGGGTGTTGCGCTACTTGTGCAGTACGTCGGGCATGGGGCTCGTGCTTGGAGGTCGGAGCGACGTTGTCCTCACGGGTCACTCAGACGCTTCTTGGGCTGACGACCAGGCTACGCAGCGGTCGTCTCAGGGTTACACCTTCAGCCTTGGCTCTGGTTCAGTTTCTTGGCGTTCTACTCGCTCTTCTTCTGTTCTCAGCTCCAGTTGTGAGGCTGAGATCTACGCCACAGCCATGGCTGCACAGGAGTTACGCTGGCTCACCTACCTGCTGACCGACCTGGGAGAGCGGCCTCGTTCTCCTCCAGTGCTGTACGTTGACAACAAGGCCGCCATTTCCTTGTGTGAGGAGCACAGACTGGAGCACAGGACGAAGCACATCGCTCTGCGCTACTTCCTTGCTCGAGAGCTGCAGCAGCGTGGTCAGCTTCGTCTGCGTTACGTGGCCACTCGGGCCAACACTGCTGATGTGTTCACCAAGGCGCTTCAGCCTTGTGACCATCAGCGTTTCTGTACTGTTCTAGGCCTTGTGCCTACTCTCCCTCACTTGCTCACTTCTTGACTCTGCTTGTACTGTGATCTCTATATATATATACCTGCATGTTTACTCTTGTTAGGTTGTGATCACTGTACCTCTTGTTATATTATCAAACTGCATGTGAACTGGTCTTGTGACCACTTGCTTGTGCTCGGAATTTGTGTGGTTTCCTTGAGATCCACCCTGAGCTTGATTTGCTTTGCTTTGACTGGTCTTGTGACCATCTGGTTGTCTCCCACTTAGCCTATGGGGGTGTGTCAAACATGATACATGTTCATATTGTGTAGGCTATAGTGGGTTTAGCCTTAGGGGGTACAACATTGCTAGGGTTTCCTACTTGTATCACCCTGCTGCCTAGTTTCACACATTCTCGTTCAGTTCTACATTCTAACAGAGCTCTCACTGGAGCCAGCGTTTCCGTGACCGCTGGAACCTGGTGATGCGGGTGAAGACCAAGGTCGGCCAACGACTGTCGGCAGGTGCGTGTTGAAGGAATTCGTGTCGCGCGCGGGCTATTGAATGCATGTCCCTCACCCAGTGTCTAACCATCCCGTGTTTCCGTTGCGCGTGTACCGTTTGCAGAGTGCGCGAAGGACTGCGAGTCCTTCTGGAAGTTCGTGCGCATCAACAGGGCGCGGCACAACATCGACCTGGCCCGCATCATCAACGCGGACCAGACTCCACTATTCGTGGAGATGCCAGCCGAACGGACGATCGAGCACCGCGGTGCGCGCTCGGTCCCAATCCGCACTGCAGGCTACCAGAAAACGCGCTTGACGGTGATGCTCGCGTGCACTGCATCCGGGGAGAAGCTGCGGCCGTGGGTGTGGTTCAAGATGAAAAACGTCCCCAACTGTGAGATTCCGGAAGGTAAGCGTAATGAATTCAACCGTGCGACTGCTTGATGAGCGTGCCCCACTGTGCTGAAGCCCGTCTGTCCCTTGTGTGCCTGGCAGGAATCGTGGTCCAAGCACAGGACAACGGGTGGATGGACGAGAGCGCTGTGCAGACCTGGCTGTCCAAGGAGGTGCTGCCCCATCTGAACCCCCAGCGCGGCCAGAACGCGAGGCGTGCGATGCTGGTGTTGGACTCCTACCGCGGTCACATCACCCAGACCATGCTTCAGTCGTACCGCACGCACAGCATCACCCCTGCAGTCATCCCAGCGGGTTGTACGAGCCAGATTCAACCCCTGGACGTCTCAATCAACCGGTGCTTCAAGGCTGCTGTGCGAGCGCGCTACGCCAGGTGGTTCATGCGTGAGGGGATTCACCTGAAGACGAAGAAGGGTGAGTTGGTCCTTCATTTATGGTATTATTCCTATTCTGTTTCCTGTCCTTGTCTTAAACATGCTCCTTCATGTCCGTGTCTCTAACATCTCGCTGCCCCATCCTCAAACCCACCCGCAGGGAACCTGCGGAGGCCGCCCCATCCCGTGGTGCTGCAGTGGATTGCGGAGGCTTGGGATCAAGTCCCCAAGCAGATCATCATCGACGCGTTCCGCCACTGTGGGATCTCAAGCAAGCTGGACGAAACGGAGAACCACCTGGTGATGTCTCACCTGTGCGCCAGGAGCACCACTGATGTCTCCACGGACATGTCCCTCGGGGGGACCACATGCGACAATACGCGCCTGCTCGGTCGGGCTCCAGAGGAGGAGGAGGAGGAGGAGGCGATGCAGGCGGAGGGCGTGCGGGAGGTGGCAGTGGCAACCGGCCTGGAGGTGCTGTACCAGGAGACCCCCAACTACCGCGGGGCGGCGGCCGAGGCTGACCGCATGATCGAGCCTAGGGAGACGGCTAGGCATGCCTGGCGAGTGCCAGACCTGGGTGTAGAGCCTGTTGTTAGCGCGGGCGAGGAGGCGGTGACTGAGGGGGGTTAGGTAGAAGTAGAGATTCATGAATGTATGCATGTACCCCTCTAAAGTAAAGAAGGCTCGTTTAGAAGACACCCCCTGTTGATAAGAAAACCCCTAAACCCCGGTTCTGATTATAAGACATATATGTCTTAACTCGTACACACAAATAGGTGTCGTATAAAAAGGCTAGCCTGTTTATAAGAGACACCCGTATAGTAGACAACCCCTGTCTACTATTCAACACTGTCTTATATCCGGGCGATGACGGTACTGATTCTGGAAGATGGTCATTCGTAAACAAATCAGCGTGCGTCGTTGGGTGTGCGTCCTAAATAACCCCCCAAAATACCCCGATGAATGTAGACCGCCGCTTTAAGAACCTCAGCTTCGAACTAGCCTTATCGCGACGAATCGATTGGTACACCTATAATGCTCATCAGGCGAACATCGTATCAAACGCTTCTCAGGATCTGCTGTTCAGTTTCTTACAGCCATACAATCTCAAGGCTTCATTATCTGATATCCTGACACCAATCCATTGCGCTTCACGAGAGCTCTCACAGCGAAGTCATGATTGGCTATTCTTATTTCATGGCGTTATCAAGGCTACTGACGATCACCCTCAGGTTTTATCAGCGACAACTCAGCACCTACACCAAGAATATTGGCCTGATGGAGGGACATTGTGGCTATATTATACTGGGCTCAGTCATCCAGCATCTCAGGCATTTCTGGCCCTTGCAAATCAACTGCTGCTGGTCTTTATTCATTATCGCCCTATGGCGCGTCCTCCTCCCAAGGAACGTGCTCCTCTGTTGCCGAAACGTGCTGCTGTCGCTAATCCTGCTTCGGTACCTGAAGATAAGGGGAAACACGTAGAGGAAAATGAACCGGTTGCTCCAGTAGCAGGGAGCTCGGGTCTATCCCTAGAAGAAAAGCTTGCTGCACTTACCCACGCGCATGATAACGACAATGAAGACGAGTTCATGGATGATGACTCGGACACTGAGCTGGAGTTTGAGATATCCAAGGACTCCGTCGCGAAGCTTCGTTATACGGCTATCTTGCTCCTGCCTCTTGTTCTGCAGCCGGAAATGGCCTCGGTCATCATCATCGTGCAGATGCTGCTGAAGCGCGTTTGGTCTTCTTTGCTCTCTGATGGCGCTAATACATCGGTTGACTTTCAGGACATTCACCCTGCATACGTCGCAAAGACCAAGTACAGCCACCTTCAGTTATCATTTCAGAATGAAGAAGATGCTACTAAAGTGCAGCAAGCGGCTCTGGAATATCAGAAGCCGAACGGAGCGTCGTATACATTACACTGGCTTCACACTGAGAATGCTGCTTTTGCGAAAGAGAAGGCTACTAACCCGCGCGTCATTGAAGTGGGTTTTAAAGATATACTTGCGAGCATCAAGCCAGATGCTGTTGAGGACTTGCTGGTGAATTATAAGCTGAAAGTTCGGCAAGTCGCGCCGTTTCTGGAGAGTCACTGCTTCCATCGGGTTGTACATCCAGTATCTGGAGCTAACACAGGGGTTATCAAAGGGCTGGTGGTACCGCACCCGGAGGATAAGAAAAGGCGCTGGATCCACCAAGTCAACCACCCGCAGGAGAAGGGCAAGATGCTCCTGGTTCATTACCCTATGCTCTCCTATCGGCTCTGTGGGGGTCTGCATTATGATAAGTATCATGATGCCTTCACCACTGACCGACAGCATAACATAGGGAAATGGAGCTTGAGCTTAGGTCGTGTGCATGGGATTAACGGTAACAGTGCAACAACTTGTTTCCATGATCCTGTTTATCTTACCTGTCATGAAGAAACTAACCCTCTGGATGCTTGTCGCAGCTGCCTCGCTGACTGCATCGCGCCTGGTTTGCCCGATCCTGCTCGATCTTGCGATTGTTCTTATTTCCACTGGGAGCTCCAGGGAGGATTGGATCTGCACTCAGACCTGCTGCGGGAAAGCATATGGGAAGCTGTTTGTCGCTGCTGCAGAACACATAACCTCCGCGCGTCATCTGCACGGACAGGGAGAGCTCAGTGCTGTTTCCCGCTTAACAAAGGAGAAGGAAAATCTGCATTTTGTTCGCAAGGACTACGGAATTTAATGGACCCAGAGAAGCTTACCATGGTGAAAGCGGTTGGTTCGGCGGTAGCTGCTGTGTTCTGTCTCACTTGCCAGTGGATGCGTAGAGGCGAGCAAGGAGTTATTAAATGAATACACGGAACAGTCTGTCGTTTGCGGGCCTGAATGTCAACGGCCTGGGAGATTTCACGAAACGGAAACGAACAACGACTTGCAAGAAAGGAGCTGATATCTTGGTCTTGTCAGATACTCGGATAGCAGCAGACAATCCTTACTGGTCTTCCCTCAATATACCTTCCTTCATAGCCACTACATCCGTGACCCGGGCTGGAGGAGTAGCAGTTCTTAGCCAGCGAACGGATCTATTATTTCATAACCCCTTAGCTCATCCCTCAGGTAGACTAGTTAAGACGGAAATCCACTGCTCTAACCTCCAACTCACCTTGATAGCGACATATCTTCCTGCAGACAAAGCTGAAAAAAAGAGCATTCATTAGAATAGTACTTGGACCAATCCTTAGCCTCATCTAGCCAGGCACCAACCTGCTTATTCTGGGAGACTTTAATACCATCGAAAACCCACTGCTTGATAAGACATCTAGACACGGATCAACCACGGAGAATGCCTTTCTTTACCACCACTGCAAAGCTTTTGACATCTCCGACGCTTTCCGTTCCCTTAACCCGGGTGAACGAGAGTTTACCTTTTTTTTCACAGGCGCATCAAGAGAGCTCACGGATTGATCGAGCACTGGTCTCTTAGTCCTTGTTTCCGCGCCTGGTAACGGCCGAACATGTCTTGCCTGATGAGCCTGTCTCTGATCATGGCTTCGCCATCCGCGTGGCCTTTAAGCTCAAGACGCAGATGAAGCTGGGGCCGGGGATGTGGCGTTTTCACCCTTCTCTGTTGGGCAGACCGGGGGCTAAGAAAAAGATCGAGGAAGTGGAGTGCTTGGTCACACAGAATGGAGGGAGTTTCACAACCCTCATTTCTCGTCTGAACACCAGTCTGCGGTCATATGCAAAGGAAGAGAGTAAGAGGATACGGGCAACCATTGCTCATCTCACCACGAGGGTGGCTGCACTTCGACAAAAGTTCATGCGGAACCCGAAGAATCAACTGCTGAAAGAGCAGCTGAGGAAGCAGGAGCAGCAGCTCAAGGAGTATTTTGCGTGCCGAAGGGACAGAATGCATACCATGGCTGGGATGGAGCTGGCAATATCAGGAGAAGTTCCATCACCGCATTTGTCGGGGAGAATAAAGACGCGGGAAACCAGAACTCAAATAGCGGAGGTAGGAGTTCCGGGCTGGGATGGAGCTGGCAATATCAGGAGAAGTTCCATCACCGCATTTGTCGGGGAGAATAAAGACGCGGGAAACCAGAACTCAAATAGCGGAGGTAGGAGTTCCGGGAGGAATGGTGTCAGAACCAAAGCGGATCTTGGAAGCGGCGTCGGATTACTTCCGCAGCCTCTTTGGGGAAGATAAGCGCACGGCAATCTCGGGCTGGAGTCCAGCTGCGGGGAAGAAGCTGACGTACACTGATACAGAGAATCTGCAAGAGGAGTGGACGGAGAAAGAAGTTAAGCAGGCGCTGCGGGAAATGGCATGCAACAAAACGCCGGGGAAAAAACGGATTACCAAAAGAGGTGTTGAGTTGCATTGGGATACGCTCGGGAAACACGTCATGGGACTGGTACGATATTTCACCCTCACCTCTTCGCTTCCGACCAGTGTCAAAGATGCGGTGACGATCCTCCTGCACAAGAAAGGAGCGAAAGAGCAGTTAGAGAATAACCGCCCTATTATGCTACTGAACATTAGCTATAAAGTACTGGCGCGGGTCTTGGCGAGCAGGATTAAAAGGTCCTTCACAAGGTGATCTCATGGGAGCAGTTTGGCTTCATCCCAGGAAGGCGGATATTGGACGCAGTGGGGCTGGTTGTTGACATCATTGATGCAGCCAAGAATGGGAAGGAGGACTGGTTCATGTTACTCGTTGACTTCAAAAAAGCGTTCGACTCGGTGTCCCAGGACTTCATTTTCGAGGTGATGGAGAAATGGGATTCCCGGCCCGATATATTGGCTGGGTGAAGGGCCTGCACACAAACACAAGAACGAGTCTGTTAATCAACGGCTGGCTGGGTGATGCGGTGGAAGTGGTCTCGGGGGTGAGGCAAGGTTGCCCCTTAGCACCTTACCTCTTTCTCTGTGCGGTGGAACCATTGGCGCAGAAAGTGATGAAGCGGAAGATAGGGATCTCCCTCACACGTTGTGTTGGTCAGAGTTTGGCCTACATCGGCTATGCGGATGACACGACCCCCTTGCTGCAGGGGAAACAGCAAATCAGCAGAGCGGAGGAGGTGTTAGGGGAATTCAAGAGCATCTCTGGCCTTGAGACGAATAAGGAGAAATCAGTGGTGATGCCATTGGGTGCTAACCTGGGAAAAAGACTTGGCGCTGGGATGGGTTTCGTTGGGCTGGCGCAGACTGCGGAGATCACTACTACAACGGGAGCTAGACTACGGGATGGGCACGGGTGCTCGTGTGATCTCTGCGTTCGTTCGTCCTTAGTCGTTTTCCTAGTGCACACATTGTTTGCTAGTTCACGGTCGACCAGCTCCAGGTCGACATCACTCCTGGTCGACCAGCTCCACGTCGACCAGCACAGTCGTCAGCCGACCACCCAAGTCGCCTACCAGAAGTCGGCGTCACCAAGTCGGCGCCGACTTCCAGGCCGACCTCTTGAAGTCGGCGACCTCCCAAGTCGGCGACCTTGCAAGTCGGCGATCTTGCAAGTCGGTGACCTTGCAAGTCGGTGACCTTGCAAGTCGGCGACCTTGCAAGTCGGAGACCTTCCAGGTCGACGTGCGACATCGTCCGCAGAGCCACCACCTCGGTCGACGACGACTGCGTCGAGCAGGGGCGAAGGTCGGTGCAGAGTACCCGTCCGGTCGACCGAGTACCTCCCCGCTCGCAGCGACCAGCAGCATCTCGTCGCCGTCGCCCTGCAACTGCACTCCGTTCTCCTTCAGCTGGCCAGCAGACAGAAGGTTCACCTGTATGCCCGGAAGGTAGAGTACGTCGGGGATGAGGACCCGCTTCCTGGCCTCCCCTTGCAGAGCGACGGTTCCGCAACCCTCGACAGGCTGCAATGCCCCGTTGAACCCACGCACGTGCTTCACCCCGTCGCTCGGCCCCATGTCGACGAAGACCGACTTCGTCCCCATCAGGTGGTGGGAGCACCCGCTGTCGAGCAGCACCGCCATCGGGTTGGCCTGCACAGCTGCCGCCACCGCCTGGAAGTCTTCGCCAACCTCCGGCGCCAGCGAGACCGTCGGCTCCACCACGCCGACCATCGAGCATGCCGCCTCCCCGTCGCCTCGGCTCTTGCCGGTGGAGGTGTCGACGTCCTTCGTCGACGACGTCTTCTTCGACGCTTGCTTCTCCTTGCGCGGCTTCTCATCTCGACGGGGGCGACGACTGGCCGATCGACCACGACCTCCCTGGTTGTCGTCCTCGTCGCTGTCATCGCGGTCGGGGCACTCGAAGGAGAGATGATCGGGGTCGCCGCAGATCCAGCACTCCCGCCGTCGACCACCACCTCGTCGACCCTTGTCCCGCGTCGACCGCTTCTCGTCGACGTCCGTCGACCGCCCACCTCCGCTACCACCTCCGCCCGGCTTCCCGCGCTGCCCTTGCTGCTGATTCAGCTTCGACGATGGAGCGTAGTTTGCCTGCGGAAGGAGCTCTGTAGGCTGTTCGGCCTCTTGCATCGCCTCATCTTGAAGAATGTAGCTGGTGATAGAGTCCTCGTCGAGGGACTCATGCGTGCCGGGCACCATCATCATTCTCTTCATGAGATTGTAGCTGCGCGGCAAGCCCTTGACGATGTGGGTGATGTAGGACGCTGTCGAGTATTCGGCGCCCGCCATCCGCATCTCAGCCAGGATTCGTCGAGCACGGTTGCAGTAATCCATCGCCGACTCCTGCTCGCCCATCCGAATGTGAGTCATCTTCTCCTCCAGCTGCCCGATGTACAGGTCGTCCCTGACCTGGTACGTCGACATGATGAAGCGCCAGGCCTGGTGACCAGCATCCAGTCGCTCTCGACAGCTCCTGAGTGCAAGCTGCACCACCGGCGAGCAACACCTCGAGATGACCATGAAGGTGAGTAGGTGAGCAGAACGAAACTCCCCGCGCAACTCGACATCCTCCTCGGGCGGAATTGGCACGGTGCCGTCGGCGAAGCCCTTCAGCCCGTCGACCTCCAGCTGAGGTTCTATCGACTCCCTCTAGGTGATGAGGTCTCGTCGACCTTGCAGCGGTGCGACGGTGATCCGGTCCGACGAGAATTTGAAGTAGCCATACGCCGGTGCAATCCCGCCTGCAGTCACATGCGTCGTCGCCGAGAGCCCTCCACCGCTTCGTAGCGGAGAGCGACGTCGAACATCGACGCCGGCACGCGAGCTGCATGCAGCCGCCGTCGACCGCTGCACTCGCGCCTGGATTCCGTCGACACCACCGTCGACCTGTCAGAACATATATATAGCTTATGCTGTTGTGTAGGCTATAGTGGGGTATCCCATAGGGGGTACAACCCAATTAGGGTTTCCTATATGTACACACTTCATTCATAGTTCATTCATTCTTGTTCAAATCTTCTCATGGTATCGAGCAAGTTCCCCCTTGGGAACTGTGCTTAGGGCCCACCACATCGATTTTTTTTTTTCCTGCCCGAAGCGCGCTCAGCCCGAGTCGCGCTCCGGGCCCTCACTTCGTCGAGCCGCCCTAGCGGCCCTTCACTGCGACCCCGCCACTCGTCTCGCGGCCCCGCCGCCTCTCTCCTAGCGGCCCCGCCGCCCTACCTAGCGGCCCCGCCGCCCTACCTAGCGGCCCCGCCGCCCTACCTCGCGGCCTCGCCGCCCTATTGCGCGGCCCCGCCGCCCTACCTAGCGGCCCCGCCGCCCTTACTCGCGGCCTCGCCGCCCCATTGCGCGGCCCCGCCGCCCTACCTCGCGGCCTCGCCGCCCCATCGCGAGGCCCCGCCGCCCTACCTAGCGGCCCCGCCGCCCTTCCTCGCGGCCCCGCCGCCCCATCGCGCGGCCCCGCCGCCCCATCGCGCGGCCCCGCCGCCCTATCTAGCGGCCCCGCCGCCCTTCCTCGCGGCCCCGCCGCCCCATCGCGCGGCCCCGCCGCCCTTCCTCGCGGCCCCGCCGCCCCATCAGCGGCCCCGCTGCCCTATCAAGCGGCCCCGCCGCCCTTCTCTGCAGCGGCCCCGCCACTCCTCTACAGTGGCCGAGCCGCCCAGCAGCAGCGCAGCCGAGCCGCCCAGCAGCAGAGCAGTCGAGCCGCCCTGCAGCCGAGCCGCCCGGGAGCCGAGCCGCCCTGCCGCCGAGCCGCCCTGCCGCCGAGCCGCCCGGGAGCCGAGCCGCCGAGCCGCCCTGCCGCCGAGCCGCCCTGCCGTCGAGCCGCCCTGCCGCCGAGCCGCCCGGGAGCCGAGCCGCCCAGCAGCCGAGCCGCCGAGCCGCCCAGCTGCCGGGCCGCCCTACTGCCGAGCCGCCCGACCTGCCCTGCCTGGTGAGCACAGCACCACTGTTACTGCGTGCCCTTCCCCTACTGCTTGCACTACTACACTGTCGTCGTCATGGCTACCCCTAGTGTCCTCGCTTTTGACGCTGAGGGTCGAGCCATTGACTTTGAGGTCTGGGTCGACGACCTGCAACTGTTCTTACAGTGCGATAGGGCGGACGGTCTTTCCCTCTTTGACCTCACCTCTGGCGCCTCTCCTGCCCCTGCTGCTGATGCTGACCCCACTGTTCGCTCTCAGTGGGCCACCCGCGATGCTGCTGCACGTCTTGCTGTGCGTCGCCACCTGCCTACCACTGAGCGCGCGCACTTTAGTCAGTACAAGAGTGCTCAGACCTTGTACGACGCTGTAGTTGCGCGCTACTCTTCCCCTGCCACTGCTGCCCTGAGCCGCCTCATGCTACCGTACCTCTTTCCTGACCTTGCTGCCTTTCCCACTGTCGCTGACCTCATTACGCACCTCCGCACTAGTGACGCTCGCTACCGCGCCGCCCTTCCTGCTGAGTTCTGCGCCAAGAACCCCCCCCCCATGTACATCACTCTCTATTACATAGTCACACGCCTCCCTGACTCCCTTCGCGTAGTCAGGGACCACTTCCTCTCAGTCTGTCCCACCACTCTCACTGTCGACCTCCTCGAGAAGTCCCTCCTTGCGGCGGAGAAGAGCATCGTCGCTGTAGGAGCCTCTCGTGGTGACCCTCGCACCCCCATCTTTGAGGGGTGTTCTCCTTCCCCCCTGCTGCCCTCTGTTGCCTCTGCTGCTGCTGCCGACCTGCTTGGTCTTGAGTCGGTCTGCGCGGCGTCTGCCCCTAGCGGGAGACGCCGCCCTGGCAGGGGCAAGGGGGGCAAGGGCGCGGGTGGAACTGGCGGGGGCGGTGGAGGTGGCGGTGGAGGCGGCGGAGGGAGTGGGGGTGGCGGTGGGAGTGGTGGCGGGGGCGGTGGTGGCGGTGGCAGCAGCGGAGGAGGAGGCGGTGGTGGCGGCAGCGGTGGGAGCGGAGGCAGCGGTGGTGGTGGAGGTGGAGGCGGCGGTGGCGGAGGGGGTGGAGCTGGTCGGGGTGGTGCCCCGCAGCGTAGCGGCTCTGGTGGTGGCCAGCGTCAGCAGCAGCAGCAGCAGCAGCAGCAGCAGCAGCGTTCGCGGGACATCCCCCCGCCCCAGCAGCTCCGTGAGTGGTACACGCAGCGTCAGCGGGGTGGGGGTTTTGGTCCGTGCACCTACGTCCTTCGTTCCGGCGACCGCGCGGGTGAGCAGTGTGGGGGTGCCCACCCCACCCAGCGCTGCTTTGGCCGCCTGACGGACGCTTGGCGTCAGCAGTTCCCCGAGGCCAGTGAGACTCCCCGTTGGGGAGAGCTGTCTAGGGCTGGCGTAGCTATCTTTGATCTTGACTTTGATGCTATCCTTGCTGCCATGTATGCTGTGACTATTAGTGAGGAGGGTGACTGTTACCGGTGTTTCCCGCCCGACCCGGGCATTGGTACTGCTGCGCCAGGTACTTCTGCGGCTGCTGCTCTAGGTGCCAGTGCGTCTGCACTCTCAGGTACTGGTGAGGCTGCGCTCTCAGGTACTGCGTCGGCTTCGGCCTCCCTCACCTTCACACTTGACTCAGGGGCTTCTCGCTCCTTCTTTCGAGACCGCACCACACTCACGCCGCTTGGCCGGCCGGTTGCAGTCTCCCTGGCTGACCCCTCTGGGGGTCCTGTCCTCTCTCACTTCTCCACTGTCCTCCCGTGTCCGGCTGCCCCCTCGGGCACCTTGTCTGGTCTGTACCTCCCCTCGTTCTCGACGAACTTGGTGAGTGGTGCTGACCTGCAGGATGCGGGGGTTCACCAGTTTACTCCTGCGAGTCAGCGGGTGACCCACTGCTCGGACGCCCGCACAGGCCGACACCTGGCCACGTTTTCGCGTCGGCCGGGGTCGAGTCTCTACACCCTGACCACTGAGTCTCCTCCTGTCCCTGCGTCTGGCCAGGTAGCTGCGTCGGGTCAGGTGTTTGCTGCTGCGTCCAGGTCTGGTCCTGAGTCTGCCCCCTGCTCGTGTCGTCGCCTGTCTCATGAGACTCTCCTGTGGCACCACCGTCTTGGCCACCCCTCCTTGCCTCGTCTTCGGGGCATGGCTTCCCGTGTCCTTGTCTCTGGTCTTCCCCGGTCTCTCCCTCCCCTTCCTTCGGGACCCGGCCCTTCCTGTGTCCCCTGTGTCGAGGGGCGGCTCCGGGCTGCCCCTCACTCCTCCCAGTTTCCCCCGACAGAGGCTCCTCTGCAGACGCTTCACATGGACGTGTGGGGCCCGGCCCGCGTCCGTGGGCAGGGTCACGAGCGCTACTTCCTGCTGGTGGTTGACGACTACTCGCGTTACACCACGGTCTTCCCCTTGCGCAGCAAGGGTGATGTCACTGAGGTGTTGATCGACTGGATCCGCGCAGCTCGTCTCCAGCTCAGGAGGAGCTTCGGCTCGGACTTTCCTGTTCTGCGT
Organism: Closterium sp. Naga37s-1; assembly: GCA_947471745.1. Classification (NCBI taxonomy): domain Eukaryota; kingdom Viridiplantae; phylum Streptophyta; class Zygnematophyceae; order Desmidiales; family Closteriaceae; genus Closterium; species Closterium sp. Naga37s-1. The sequence continues at coordinate 4,568,325 of CANJKZ010001109.1, read as the reverse complement.
CTGCACTCTGACCGAGGTGGAGAGTTCTCCTCTGGCCTTCTGCGAGCCTACTGTCGTGCACGAGGCATCCGCCAGACCTTTACGCTTCCGGACTCCCCACAGCAAAATGGGATTGCTGAGCGCCGCATTGGCATGGTCATGGACGTCGCTCGTACGTCCATGATGCATGCGGCTGCCCCCCATTTTCTGTGGCCGTTTGCGGTTCGGTACGCGGCGCATCAGATCAACCTTCACCCCAGGGTCTCCCGGCCGGAGACCTCCCCAGCTCTGCTGTGGACGGGGAAGGTCGGCGATGCGTCTGCGTTCCGTGTCTGGGGATCTCGGGCGTTTGTCCGCGACGTGTCTGCGGACAAGCTGTCCCCTCGTGCTGCTCCCTGTGTCTTCCTCGGCTTCCCCCCTGACGCCCCAGGGTGGCAGTTCTACCACCCCTCCTCTCGTCGTGTTCTGTCCTCCCAGGACGTCACGTTCGACGAGTCAGTCCCCTTCTACCGCCTCTTCCCCTACCGCACTCCTTCCCTCCCCCCGCCACCGCACTTCCTTGTGCCAGGTGCCCCCCCGGTAGACCCCTTCCCCCTCAGGGTCCTGCCCCTTCAGGTGTGTCCCAGGTAGACGCAGTCGAGCCGGTCGAGGTTGCTGGTGACTCTGGTCCTGCTGCGGGTGCTGAGCCTGGGGGTGCTGACTCTGGGGGTGCTACGCGCGTGGGTGCTGAGCCTGGGGGTGCTGAGCCTGGGGGTGCTGAGTCTGGGGGTGCTGAGCCTGGGGGTACTGCGACTGGGGGTGCTGAGCCTGGGGGTGCGGAGTCTGGGGGTGCTGAGCCTGGGGGTGCTGTGACTGGGGGTGCTGAGCCAGGGGGTGCTGCGTCTGGAGCTACTGAGCCTGGAGCTGCGGAGCCTGCGGCCACTGGACCTCCCCTTGTGGCGTCTGGCGGTGCGGGACCTGGTGGTTCTCCGGGTGCTTCGCCTCGGCGGGAGCCCCTCTCTCCACAGGAGCTGCGCGAGTGGTTTGCTCGCCGCTGGAGACGTACTGCTGGAGCTGGAGCTCCTTCGGCTGCTGAGGATACTTGTGCCGCTGGTCCCGGAGCTACTGGGCCCTCGGGTCCGCCTGGAGCTGGAGCTGCCGCGGGTGTTGGTGCTGAGACTGCTGCTGTCCTTCCTGGTGGTGGTCCTGCTGCGGGTACTGCTGGTGCTGCTGGAGGTACTGGAGCTGGAGGTGCTGTTGGCGCTGGTGCTGCTGCTGAGGGTGCTGTCCCTGCGGTGTCTGGAGTCGCCGCGCGGCCTCGGCCGTACTTCGTTCCACTCCTACAGCAGGTTCTTGGTCTTTCTCCTCCTGCAGCGTGTCCACAGCCTGTTCAGTCACAGTCCCAGTTAGAGCCCGCCTCCCCACTTCCTGCTCCCTCTCCTTACACTGGTCCCACTGGAGGTCTTGCTGAGCGTCGTGAGCCTGCGTCTCGTCCTGCGTCGCCTGTTCGTACTGCTCGCGCTAGTGGTCGCGGTTCGCGTCAGCGTCCTCCTCCTGTCCCTGGCACGCACCGGATGTCTTTGCGTCCGTCCACTGCTCCTCTGCGTGCCCCTTTGCCTTCTCCTCCTGAGTCCTCCCTTCCTGCACTTACCGACCCAGAGTCCGACTCTCTTCGTGCTGCTAGTCCTACTGTCACACGTCTCCTTGCTACTGTCGTCACTGACCCCTCTTTTGAGTCCACTGCTGCGTCTGCTCTTGTTGCTGAGCTCGTCGACTTTGCTGCTAGCTGTCGTCTAGACTACGCTGCCGGTCTTGTTGCTGAGTCTGCGTCTGTCTGTCCTCCGTCCGTCGGGGGTGAGTGTGCTCTTGGCACGGACGTCCTTGAGGACAGGCAGGAGGAGTTCCAGTGTCTGGCTGCTGCTTCACCTCATCTCGCGTCCGTACTACTTGCCCCTGAGGGAGACCCGGATGCACTAGACATCCCGACTCCGCGCTCTTACGCGGAGGCCGTAGAGGGTCCCTACTCCTCTCAGTGGCAGGCAGCTATGGATGCAGAGATGGCGTCCTGGAAGTCCACAGGCACCTACGTTGACGCGGTTCCCCCTCCTGGGGCGAACATCGTCAGTGGCATGTGGATCTTCAGGGTGAAGCGGCCGCCGGGCTCTCCACCTGTCTTCAAGGCGCGGTATGTCGCTCGTGGCTTCAGTCAGCGGCAGGGAGTTGACTACTTTCAGACCTTCTCTCCCACCCCGAAGATGACCACTCTTCGGGTTCTGCTGCACATAGCCGCTCAGCGCGACTACGAGCTCCACTCTCTTGACTTCAGCACTGCTTTCTTGCAGGGTAGCCTGCACGAGGAGATCTGGCTGCGCCGTCCACCTGGCTTCACTGGGACTTTCCCTACTGGCACCCAGTGGAGCCTCCGACGGCCAGTCTACGGTCTCCGCCAGGCACCGCGTGAGTGGCACGACACACTGAGGACTACGCTTGCGGCTCTTGGGTTTGCTCCCTCTATGGCTGACCCGTCGTTGTTTCTGCGCACCGACACTTCTTTGCCGCCGTTCTACATCCTCGTGTACGTCGACGACTTGGTCTTTGCCACAGCTGACACTGCTGGACTCGCCCACGTGAAGTCCGAGCTGCAGAAGAGACACACGTGCACAGACCTGGGTGAACTGCGCAGCTACCTTGGCTTGCAGATCACTCGGGACAGAGCACGCCGCACCATTACCTTGACTCAGTCACACATGGTGCAGCAGGTCCTTCAGCGCTTCGGCTTCACGTACTCCTCGCCTCAGGCCACTCCTCTGTCTACTCGCCACTCGCTCTCAGCTCTGCCTTCGGATGAGTCCGTAGAGTCGAGTGGCCCGTACCCAGAGCTTGTTGGCTGCCTCATGTACCTGATGACCTGCACACGACCTGACCTTGCATACCCTCTTAGCATTCTTGCACGCTATGTTGCTCCTGGGAGACACCGACCAGAGCACATGGCTGCAGCGAAGAGGGTGTTGCGCTACTTGTGCAGTATGTCGGGCATGGGGCTAGTGCTTGGAGGACGGAGTCCAGTGGTCCTCACTGGGCACGCGGACGCTTCTTGGGCTGACGACCAGGCTACGCAGCGGTCGTCGCAGGGTTACACCTTCAGTCTTGGTTCCGGCTCTGTCTCGTGGCGGGCTACTCGCTCGTCGTCTGTTCTCGGCTCCAGTTGTGAGGCTGAGATCTACGCCGGGGCCATGGCTGCACAGGAGCTTCGCTGGCTCACCTACCTGCTGACTGACCTTGGAGAGCCGCCTCGTTCTCCTCCAGTGCTGTACTTAGATAACAAGGCCATGCTGGCCTTGTGTCGAGAGCAGCGCTTGGAGCACAGAACGAAGCACATTGCTCTCCGTTACTTTCTTGCTCGTGAGCTGCAGCAGCGTGGTCAGTTGCGACTTGCGTACGTGGCCTCTGAGGCCAACACTGCTGATGTGTTCACCAAGGCACTTGCGCCTTGTGACCATCAGCGCTTCTGCACTCAGCTGGGTCTTGTACCTGTCTTGCCTCACTTGCTCTCCTCTTGACCTTGCTTGTACTGTCACATATATATACCTGCTCTTGTTTGTCTAGCTCTATATATATATGTGCACTCCTGCATGTGAACTGGCCTTGTGGCCTTGTCGTTGTGCTCGGACTGTGTGGTGACTTTGTGATCCACCCTGAGCTTGCTGTGCTTTGCGTGACTGGTCTTGTGACCCCTTGTTCTCCCCCACTTTGCCTATGGGGGTGTGTCAGAACATATATATAGCTTATGCTGTTGTGTAGGCTATAGTGGGGTATCCCATAGGGGGTACAACCCAATTAGGGTTTCCTATATGTACACACTTCATTCATAGTTCATTCATTCTTGTTCAAATCTTCTCATGGTATCGAGCAGGTTCCCCCTTGGGAACTGTACTTAGGGCCCACCACATTGATTTTTTTTTTTCCTGCCCGAAGCGCGCTCAGCCCGAGTCGCGCTCCGGGCCCTCACTTCGTCGAGCCGCCCTAGCGGCCCTTCACTGCGACCCCGCCACTCGTCTCGCGGCCCCGCCGCCTCTCTCCTAGCGGCCCTGCCGCCCTACCTAGCGGCCCCGCCGCCCTACCTAGCGGCCCCGCCGCCCTACCTCGCGGCCTCGCCGCCCTATTGCGCGGCCCCGCCGCCCTACCTAGCGGCCCCGCCGCCCTTACTCGCGGCCTCGCCGCCCCATTGCGCGGCCCCGCCGCCCTACCTCGCGGCCTCGCCGCCCCATCGCGAGGCCCCGCCGCCCTACCTAGCGGCCCCGCCGCCCTTCCTCGCGGCCCCGCCGCCCCATCGCGCGGCCCCGCCGCCCTATCTAGCGGCCCCGCCGCCCTTCCTCGCGGCCCCGCCGCCCCATCGCGCGGCCCCGCCGCCCTTCCTCGCGGCCCCGCCGCCCCATCAGCGGCCCCGCCGCCCTATCAAGCGGCCCCGCCGCCCTTCTCTGCAGCGGCCCCGCCACTCCTCTACAGCGGCCGAGCCGCCCAGCAGCAGCGCAGCCGAGCCGCCTAGCAGCAGAGCAGTCGAGCCGCCCTGCAGCCGAGCCGCCCGGGAGCCGAGCCGCCCTGCCGCCGAGCCGCCCTGCCGCCGAGCCGCCCGGGAGCCGAGCCGCCGAGCCGCCCTGCCGCCGAGCCGCCCTGCCGTCGAGCCGCCCTGCCGCCGAGCCGCCCGGGAGCCGAGCCGCCCAGCAGCCGAGCCGCCGAGCCGCCCAGCTGCCGGGCCGCCCTACTGCCGAGCCGCCCGACCTGCCCTGCCTGGTGAGCACAGCACCACTGTTACTGCGTGCCCTTCCCCTACTGCTTGCACTACTACACTGTCGTCGTCATGGCTACCCCTAGTGTCCTCGCTTTTGACGCTGAGGGTCGAGCCATTGACTTTGAGGTCTGGGTCGACGACCTGCAACTCTTCTTACAGTGCGATAGGGCGGACGGTCTTTCCCTCTTTGACCTCACCTCTGGCGCCTCTCCTGCCCCTGCTGCTGATGCTGACCCCACTGTTCGCTCTCAGTGGGCCACCCGCGATGCTGCTGCACGTCTTGCTGTGCGTCGCCACCTGCCTACCACTGAGCGCGCGCACTTTAGTCAGTACAAATCTTCTCACGACCTTGATCACCCCTCTCTGCCTCGTGCCTTCGCTGCCGCTGACTCGTGCACCACCGTCGACCTCGTCGTTGATGCCACCTTCGTTGCGCACCGGTCGAGGAGAGGCAGGACGGGAAGGGTGTTCCGTCGCCCACTGCGACCGGATGCCCAACTCGGCGATCACCAAGGGGATCGTCCCGTACTCGCCATCCGCGTGGCGTCTCCTCGCGTCAGCCAAACGTGCCTCCAAGGTGTCCGCTACTCCCGCATCAACTACGGGGTCGACCATGGCGACTATCGCTGCTGCCGGCCTACGAACGACTTAGTAGGTGCAAAAGTCGGCTCCTATCTGAAGGTCGCGTGTTCGATCCACGCTCACCGCACCATGCGGAGAGACACTCTACAACGGTAGTGAGCTAGACTACGGGGGTTGGCACGAACTACTAGAGGTGATCGTAGCTTTGCTTGGTTCTTTAGTGCTTGCACATTCACGGGAGAAATTGGCAAGAGTTTCCACTAGCAAAGTTGGAATTACAGAATGATTGAACAAGCAATGACAGAATGACTACATCAGGCACCTAGCAACCCTGCAGCTAGCCTGGTCGACCGCCAGCACAGCTCGGTCGACCGCCTGCCAGCGTTGCGTAGAGGGGCCGCGCCAGCACTGCAGAAAGGCGACCTGCCAATAGAGCAGGTCGACGGCGTGCCAACGCTGCAGCGGAGCGGCTGTCCAGCGTTGCCCCGTAGAACACAGCAGTGCGCACGCTCGCAGGTGCGCGCAGACAATTGGCCCGACTTGCCTCGTTGGGCATCCGTCGGCTGTTGTCTGCGCCTGACGAGCCACATCGACTTCGGGATACCAGCCCGCAGTCGCCTTCGCCATCGCGACCTCGACGACGTTCGCGTGCCTTCGCAGAACTCGTTGAGCAGGTTACCCGGTTGACCCGGACGACCACCAGGTGCTTCCGGTCAACCACCACTGCTTCTGGTCGACCCCCAGGTCCCTCTGGTCGACCACAACTCCCGTCGAGCTACCCCCTGGTCGACGGACCCCTTCCGTCGACCAGAACCGTCAGCGGTTGTCGCCGAGCTCCCCTCGTCGACCGCTGCTCACTTGTCAGGTCGACGGACTGCTCCGTCGACCTCCTGTTCGAACTGTAGGTCGACGGGATGCTCCGGAGACCTCCCGGTCGAACGGCAGGTCGACGGGATGCTTCGGAGACCTCCCGGTCGAACGGCAGGTCGACGGGATGCTCCGGAGACCTCCCGGTCGAACGGCAGGTCGACGGGATGCTCCGGAGACCTCCCGGTCGAGCTGTAGGTCCTGGTCGACGTCCCACCCGTCGCCCAGACCAGTCAGTTGCAGCTGTCGAGCTCCCTGGTCGACAGCAACACCACAGCGGTCCCCTGCAGCTCGACGAAGCCTGTCGAGCAGCTCTCCCACTGTGAACGGTCGGCTGCTACTCCCGTACATCCGACCAAGTCGTCGGCGTTGCCCAAGCGAGGGCAGGGCCAACACTCCATTCCTGTTAACTGGGTGTACGGGCAGGTAAGGTCGTGGACGACCCCCTTGCCATCCACGAAGTCGGTGGACTTCTTCCCGAGGAACTCCCCTCCTCGGTCTGAGCGCAGCATCAGCACCGACTTCTTCACCTGCCTCTCCACCAACACCAGCCACTTCTGGAACTCCAGCAGCACATCCGACTTCTTGGCGACCGGCCTCACCCACACGTAGCGGGTCTTGCGGTCCTTGAGCAGCAAGAAGTACAAGCTGCCGTCCTTGGCAGCCACGCGGAACGGCCCGCACAGGTCGATGTGCACGACGGCCTGCACGTCGTCAGCGTCGGAGCCTTGGTCGGGGAAGGTGTGCTGCGCCAGCTTCCCGCCGACACACGGTGAGTCGGCGCCCGTCGCCGACTTGAGGTCCAGCCCAGTGGCGACCTCGTGCTTCGCCGAGCTCCGTATGGTGTCCATGCCGACGTGCGCAAGCCTCGCATGGATCCGGTCTGGCGTCGACTTCGTCTTCGAGACAATCGTCCGCAGGGCCACAACCTCCGGCGTGGGCGACGTCGACCTTGTTGAGCAGGGACGCAGGTCGGTGCAAAGGACACGCCCGGAGTACGTCGCCCGACCGAGCACCTCTCCCGCTGCCGAGACGAGCAGCATCCCGTCGCCGTCCTCCTGCAGCTTCACGCCGTGCTCCTTCAGCTGGCCGGATGACAGCAGGTTGGCCCGCACACCCGGGACGTACAACACGTCGGGGATGAGCACTTGCTTCCCGGCCTCCCCTTGCAGGGCGATAGTGCCGCGGCCCTGGACGTCCTGCAGCGCCCCATTGAAGCCGCGCACGTGCTTGATGGAGCCGCTCGGCTGCAGGTCGACGAAGACTTCCTTCGTCCCCATCAGGTGGTGGGAGCAGCCGCTGTCAAGCAGGACCACCGCCGGGTTCGCCTGCACAGCTGCCGCCACCGCCTGGAAGTCCTCTCCGGCCTCCGGCGCCAGTGAGATGGTCGGCTCCACGACGCCGACCAGCGAGCACGACGCCGTCTTGTCGTCCCGCGCCTTGCTGCCAGCAGAGGAGTCGGCGTCCTTCGCCGAGGTCGACGTGGTCGACTGCTTCTCCTTGCGCGGCTTGCTTCCTCCACGACGAGGACGACGGTTGCCAGACCTCCAACGGCCTCCCTTGGCGTCGTCGTCGTCATCAGAGTCACTGCGGTCGGGGCACTCGAAGGAGAGGTGGTCGGGGTCGCCGCATAGCCAGCACTCCCGACGTCGACCTCCTCCTCCTCAACCGCTGTCCTTGGTCGACCTCTTCTTGTCGACTTCCTTGGCCGATTTCCAGCCACTGCTACCACCGCCGCCAGGCTGTCCGCGCTGCCCTGGTCGACCTCCTTGCTTCGCCGGGGCAACGAAGTGCGCCTGCGCCAAGAGCTCCTTGGGCCGCTCAGCCTCCTGCATCGCCTCGTCTTGCAGGGTGTACGAGGTCAAGTTGTCCTCGTTGAGCGTCGTCCTCGTACTCGGCGCCATGGACAGCCGCTTTAGGAGGTTGTAGCTGCTTGAGAGGCCCTGCATGACGTGGGTGACGTACGACGCCGTCGAGTACTGCGCGCCGGCCATCCTGATGGTGGCGAGAATTCGCCGGGCCCGGTTGCAGTAGTCGGTCGCCGTCTCCTCGTCGCCCATACGTAGGTGCGTTAGCTGCCCCTCCAGCTGGGCGATGAACAAGTCGTCGATGACCTGGTAGGTCGACTCGATGAAGTGCCACGCCCGGTGGCCGGCGTCGAGGTACTCTCGGCACCACTTCAAGGCGATCTGCACGCCTGGCGAGCAGCACCGCGAGACAACCGCGAATGTCAACAGCTGCACGGCGCGAAACTCCGCACGCAAGTCAGGGTCGTCCGGCGTCGCCACGCTGCCTCGAGCAAAGCTGATCAGCCCGGCCATCTCCAGCTGGGGCTCGATGGCTTCCTTCCAGGTGAGTATGTCGGGTCGACCAGTGAGCGGCGGGGTGACCAAGATCCTATCCGGCGTGAACTTGAAGTAGCCGTAGCTCGGTGCAATCCCGCCCTCCGTCACCTGGGTCACCGACATCGGCGACAACCCACCCCGTCGACCTCCGACGTTGCCATGCGAGGAGCCTACAGCCGCCGACGGCCGCACTCCCTGCGCCTGAACGCCGCCGACTTCATCGGCGTGTATCACACCTCTCTGCCTCGACGTGCTCCCGCACTACTGCCGACCTGGTCACCACCGGCGTGGACGCCCACGTCGACGCCGACCTCTGTGTTCACCAGTCGAGGAGACGCATGTCGAGAAGGGTGCAATGTCGCCCACATGGTGCGAATGCCAGCCTCCACAACCGCCCAGGGGATCGTTTCGTACTCCTGGGACCCATGGCGTGTCCTCGCGTCCTCCAGCTGTGCTTCTAGGGTCTCCATTCCCTTGGCGTCACCTACGCGCACGCTAGTGACTGCACGGCAGCCGGTCTACGAACAACTTAGGGAAGTGACCTCTACGTCGACCTGACTGAAAGGTAAGTCGCGTGTTCGGTCCACGCTCACCGCACCATGCGGAGATCACTACTACAACGGGAGCTAGACTACGGGCTGGGCACGGGTGCTCGTGTGATCTCTGCTTTCGTTCGTCCTTAGTCGTTTTCCTAGTGCACACACTGCTTGCTAGTTCACGGAGCAAGTTGGCAAGAGTTTCACAAGAGAAAGTTAACAACAATGGTACAATCAGGTTGGCAAGACAAGACTACATTAAAGCTAGCATTCAGGTCGGTCGACTGCCAGCGCAGCATGGTCGACCGCGTTCCAGCACGACTTAGTCGACCGCGTTCCAGTAGTGCAAAGTCGACGGCGTGCCAACGCTGCAGGTCGACGGCGTGCCAGCGTTGCTCCCGCAGAACAACAGCGCATCAGCTTCGCAGGTGCTCGCAGATGATTGGCGTGCTGAGCCTCGTCACCTGCACAACGCACACACCAAGTCATCCTCGTGCTGGCGACTCCACCTGATCCACCACGTCGACCTCGGGATACCACCACCGAGGTCAGTCTCGCCAACATCACCTGGGCGACCGTCGCGCTCTTCCGCAGAACCTCGTCACCCAGGTAACATGGTCGACCGGGCAACCACGTCGACCAGGTGCTCCTGTATGTGCCCGCCTCCCAAGTCGACGGCCACCTCCATTCGACCTCACCAGGTCGACCACACCCCTGGTCGACCAGCTCCAGGTCGACGTCACTCCTGGTCGACCAGCTCCACGTCGACCAGCACAGTCGTCAGCCGACCACCCAAGTCGCCTACCAGAAGTCGGCGTCACCAAGTCGGCGCCGACTTCCGGGCCGACCTCTTGAAGTCGGCGACCTCCCAAGTCGGCGACCTTGCAAGTCGGCGATCTTGCAAGTCGGTGACCTTGCAAGTCGGTAACCTTGCAAGTCGGCGACCTTGCAAGTCGGTGACCTTCCAGGTCGACGTGCGACATCGTCCGCAGAGCCACCACCTCGGTCGACGACGATTGCGTCGAGCAGGGGCGAAGGTCGGTGCAGAGTACCCGTCCGGTGTAGCGTGCTCAACCGAGTACCTCCCCGCTCGCAGCGACGAGCAGCATCTCGTCGTCATCGCCCTGCAACTGCACTCCGTTCTCTTTCAGCTGGCCAGCAGACAGAAGGTTCGCCTGTATGCCCGGAACGTAGAGTACGTCGGGGATGAGGACCCGCTTCCTGGCCTCCCCTTGCAGAGCGACGGTTCCGCAACCCTCGACAGGCTGCAATGCCCCGTTGAACCCACGCACGTGCTTCACCCCGTCGCTCGGCCCCATGTCGACGAAGACCGACTTCGTCCCCATCAGGTGGTGGGAGCACCCGCTGTCGAGCAGCACCGCCATCGGGTTGGCCTGCACAGCTGCCGCCACCGCCTGGAAGTCTTCGCCAACCTCCGGCGCCAGCGAGACCGTCGGCTCCACCACGCCGACCATCGAGCATGCCGCCTCCCCGTCGCCTCGGCTCTTGCCGGTGGAGGTGTCGACGTCCTTCGTCGACGACGTCTTCTTCGACGCTTGCTTCTCCTTGCGCGGCTTCTCATCTCGACGGGGGCGACGACTGGCCGATCGACCACGGCCTCCCTGGTTGTCGTCCTCGTCGCTGTCATCGCGGTCGGGGCACTCGAAGGAGAGATGGTCGGGGTCGCCGCAGATCCAGCACTCCCGCCGTCGACCACCACCTCGTCGACCCTTGTCCCGCGTCGACCGCTTCTCGTCGACGTCCTTCGTCGACCGCCCACCTCCGCTACCACCTCCGCCCGGCTTCCCGCGCTGCCCTTGCTGCTGATTCAGCTTCGACGATGGAGCGTAGTTTGCCTGCGGAAGGAGCTCTGTAGGCTGTTCGGCCTCCTGCATCGCCTCATCTTGAAGAATGTAGCTGGTGATAGAGTCCTCGTCGAGGGACTCACGCGTGCCGGGCACCATCATCATTCTCTTCATGAGATTGTAGCTGCGCGGCAAGCCCTTGACGATGTGGGTGATGTAGGACGCTGTCGAGTATTCGGCGCCCGCCATCCGCATCTCAGCCAGGATTCGTCGAGCACGGTTGCAGTAATCCGTCGCCGACTCCTGCTCGCCCATCCGAATGTGAGTCATCTTCTCCTCCAGCTGCCCGATGTACAGGTCGTCCCTGACCTGGTACGTCGACATGATGAAGCGCCATGCCTGGTGACCAGCATCCAGTCGCTCTCGACAGCTCCTGAGTGCTAGCTGCACCACCGGCGAGCAGCACCTCAAGATGACCATGAAGGTGAGCAGGTGAGCAGAACGAAACTCCCCGCGCAACTCGACATCCTCCTCGGGCGGAATTGGCACGGTGCCGTCGACGAAGCTCTTCAGCCCGGCGACCTCCAGCTGAGGTTCTATCGACTCCCTCCAGGTGATGAGGTCCCATCGACCTTGCAGCGGTGCGACGGTGATCCGGTCCGGCGAGAATTTGAAGTAGCCATACGCCGGTGCAATCCCGCCTGCAGTCACATGCGTCGTCGCCGAGAGCCCTCCACCGCTTCGTAGCGGAGAGCGACGTCGAACATCGACGCCGGCACGCGAGCTGCGTGCAGCCGGCGTCGTCCGCTGCACTCGCGCCTGGATTCCGTCGACACCACCGTCGACCTTGATCACCCCTCTCTGCCTCGTGCCTTCGCTGCCGCTGACTCGTGCACCACCGTCGACCTCGTCGTCGACGCCACCTTCGTTGCGCACCGGTCGAGGAGAGGCAAGACGGGAAGGGTGTTCCGTCGCCCACTGCGACCGGATGCCCAAATCGGCGATCACCAAGGGGATCGTCCCGTACTCGCCATCCGCGTGGCGTCTCCTCGCATCAGCCAAACGTGCCTCCAAGGTGTCCGCTACTCCCGCATCAACTACGGGGTCGACCATGGCGACTATCGCTGCTGCCGGCCTACGAACGACTTAGTAGGTGCAAAAGTCGGCTCCTATCTGAAGGTCGCGTGTTCGATCCACGCTCACCGCACCATGCGGAGAGACACTCTACAACGGTAGTGAGCTAGACTACGGGGGTTGGCACGAACTACTAGAGGTGATCGTAGCTTTGCTTGGTTCCTTAGTGCTTGCACATTCACGGGAGAAATTGGCAAGAGTTTCCACTAGCAAAGTTGGAATTACAGAATGATTGAACAAGCAATGACAGAATGACTACATCAGGCACCTAGCAACCCTGCAGCTAGCCTGGTCGACCGCCAGCACAGCTCGGTCGACCGCCTGCCAGCGTTGCGTAGAGGGGCCGCGCCAGCACTGCAGAAAGGCGACCTGCCAACAGAGCAGGTCGACGGCATGCCAACGCTGCAGCGGAGCGGCTGTCCAGCGTTGCCGCGTAGAACACAGCAGTGCGCACGCTCGCAGGTGCGCGCAGACAATTGGCCCGACTTGCCTCGTTGGGCATCCGTCGGCTGTTGTCTGCGCCTGACGAGCCACATCGACTTCGGGATACCAGCCCGCAGTCGCCTTCACCATCGCGACCTTGACGACGTTCGCGTGCCTCCGCAGAACTCGTCGAGCAGGTTACCCGGTCGACCCGGACAACCACCAGGTGCTTCCGGTCGACCACCACTGCTTCTGGTCGACCCCCAGGTCCCTCTGGTCGACCACAACTCCCGTCGAGCTACCCCCTGGTCGACGGACCCCTTCCGTCGACTAGAACCGTCAGCGGTTGTCGCCGAGCTCCCCTCGTCGACCGCTGCTTGTTATAGTCTAAGTAGGCTCCAATGTGCCTAAAACGAAAGATAGAGTGCACAGTCAGATTTCTGCACAGCGGCTTCAAACGTTCATAGCGATCTGGTCACAGCTCCAAATGACCTCATTCAACTTGGTTCTGGAGCGTCTTGATGTCGCCTACAATAAGCAATTTAGATCCCACGATTTCACCAAGTATTGACAACACAGCGCTGGTTTGAACGAACAGCACTATGGCAGCCACTATAGTCTTAGAACACAAGATAGGAAGAGTTAGGAAGAGTTACGAGTTGGGAATAACTCCCAGCTCCTACAAACCCCAAGAGCCGAGGTACAGTGATGTGGAACAGTGCCACACTGTCCCCAACCATGAAGGGTCTGTTGGTGCAACCCTACGGTTTGCACTCGGCTTGTTGTCCGTGTGCATGCATGCGTGTGTGCATGGAGTGGAATGAGTGCATGAAATAAATATATATATTTCATGCTCATAATATTGTGTGTATGATGGGTCATGATGTCGAGTGTGTGTGTGTCAAGTCTATAGCGAATTATCGCTAGTCGCGTGTAACGCGGTCATTTTGTGTGTCCCGCGCGGTTTCTACTTTGTCGTGCGCGGTTTCTATTTTGTCGCTTGTCGAACGTTCGGCGTGTCGCAGGTGTGTGCAGCAGACCCATCAAGAACTCAAGGATGAGTTTTGTGATGAAGAACCGGAGCCTTGGTTCAAGCTTCAAGTGATTCCGAAGCTCGCCAAAAAAGGGTACACCTCAAGATGTTGAAGATAGTTACATTACAATGTGTAGTGTAACATTTCTGTTGGTGTAGACCCTTGTGGAGGGTAGTATCGAGACCCTTCGTAGTTGGGGACAGTGTGGCACTGTTCCACATCACTGTACCTCGGCTCTTGGGGTTTGTAGGAGCTGGGAGTCATTCCCAACTCGTAACTCTTCCTAACTCTTCCTAAGTTGTGTTCTAAGACTATGTTGCTGCCATAGTGCCGTTCGTTCAAACCGACGCTGTGTCATCAATTCTTGATGAAATCGTGCGATCTAAATTGGCAACGTTAAGGCGCTCCAGATCCAAGTTGAATGAAGTCATTTGGAGTTGTGAGCAGATCGCTATGAACGTTTAAAGCCGCTGTTACGAAATCCGACTGTGCACTCTTTCGTTTTAGGCACATTGAAGCCTAGTGTGACTATAAAAAGTGGTATCAGAGCCCCTTGGAGCAGTTTCGACAATGGCTGGACCTGAGGAAAGGGGTGGCAGAGGTGCTGGAGGCAATGGAGAAGCCCAAGCACAAGGCCAAGCCCGTGAGTCAGCCGTGGCGCCCGTGCAACCGACTCTTGGACCTTCTAGGGACGAACCAAGAGTGTTCGGGCTTGACAAGTTCAACGGCGACAACTTTGCTGAATGGTCCTTCAGAATGGAGAATGTGTTCGACCATTATGACCTGCTGGAGGTGATGGAAGGAACGGAGAAGCGTCCCGAGAACGACCCGGAGAAAAGCCCGTGGGTGCGGAAGAGCGCACAAGGCTATCTCCTACTTGGGCAAGCGTTGGGGAGCAGTCAAATCCGTCACATCAAGCCTTTCCAGCGTGATCCAGAGAAGGGACCAAAGGCATGGGCTGCTCTCAAGGGTGTACACGCTCCTGCAACAGCGGCGGTAGCTGTGGTGTTGGAACGGCAAATGGCGACGCTACGAATTGAGGAAGATGAACCCGTGGAAGACGGGGTGCAGAAATTCTTCAACTTGTTGACGCGGCTTGAGGGAGCTGATTTGAACTACAGTGAGCTCCAGAAGAAGACCAAGTTGCTGGCCCTACTCCCTGAGTCGTGGTCCTCGCTCATCATCAACTTGAATCGCGACTTGCCCCGCCTCTCGCTTGAAGACGTGAAGCGAGCAATCCTACAAGAGGATTTCCGCCGCCGTGAGTTGGCGAGTGCGGATGGCGCTGGGGCAGCGAGCGTCGGCCGTGGATATGGCCGAGGAAGAGGCAGAGGACGAGGGGGAGGAAGGTTTGGAGGCAGCAACTTCGGCGGAGGCCGCGGGAATGGCGGATACGGCAGCGACGACAAGAGCTACGGTCGCGGTCGCGGGCGATTTGACGGCGAATGTCACTATTGCGGCAAGAGCGGACACATGTGGCGCGATTGCTTCAAGCTCCCTGAAGGATGGACTCCTGCTCAAGGCCAAGAGGGTAGAGGAGCAGGAGGAGGGAGAGGAAGAGGCCGTGGAGGCCATGGCGGTCGCGGAGGTGGAGCCGCGAACATGAAGAGTGGAGACAACGACAAGGACCCGAGCGACGATCGGTACCCGGGTCTATTCTGCTTTGTGTCGACGCAAGTACCAGCTGGTCCTGAGAAGGATGAAGGCCTTGAGGAGCCAGCAGCTGTGGGGAAGGTGACCCTACACCCCCTGGACTATTGGGTGATTGACAGCGGCGCTACCTATAGCATGACACCTCGCCCCGACTTGCTCACCGAACTCGAGCCGTCACCGGTGAAGCATGTCACATCGGCTTTGGGGCAGCGAGCAGAGGTGAAAGGCATGGGCAAGGCCATGTTCAAGGGTGCTGATGGGAAGATGGTGGGCCTCAAGAACGTGCTTTGGGTGCCCAGCCTTGCTGCGAACCTGATTTCCGTGCGGCGATTGGCAAAGGCCGGCATGGACACGAACTCGAAGGGAGCCAAGACCTACACCGCAAGGCTTGGCGAGCGGATTCTATGGGACCTTCATGAGGATAGGGACGTCTACAATGAGATGTGGCAGATCCCTGTGGTCCCCATGCCTAAGGAGAGGCAAGTGGCAGCAAGCGTCAGCACCAAGGATGAAGCGGTTGGTAGCGGCGATGGCGCGAACGGTCGCGCTAAGGAGATTGTGTCCAAGAAGTGCAATCTTGGAGGGACCAGCAAGCTCGGTGAACACGAGGAGAGTGGTGTAGCAGCCAAGAAGCGGCACAAGGGTGAGGAGAACCCCGAGGCAGCAGCGGAGGAGGAGTACGGCGAGAGCATGTGGGGCGCTATTGCGAGCGCGGCATTCTCCAATCCGACTTCGGCTACGGGGGAGTGTGATTGGCTCACCTTGCATCGGCGCATGGGGCATGTGGCCCTGCCTATTTTGCAGCAGCTAGTGAAGAACCAGATGGTTGCTGGCATACGTGTGAAGGGGGAGCCCGATGAGGTGCTTGGCTGCCCAACATGCTTGCAAGCCAAGTTCACCCGGTTTCCGTTCTCGAGCTCCGAGGCAACAGCTAAGGCACCACTTGATGAGGTGGTGATGGACGTGGTGGGCCCCCTGAAGCTTGGAGCTGCTGGAGCAGAGTACTTCCTCACCATTGTCGACGTCTACACTCGCATGACTTGGGTGTATGTGCTGGCCAAGAAGAGTGACGTGGCTGAAACGTTGAAGACGGATTGGTTCCCGATGGTGGAGCGGCAACAAGACCGTCTAGTCAAGTCAATCCGCACCGATCGAGGGGGAGAGTTCCTGAGCAAGGAGTTTGGGTTGTGGCTGAAGAAGAATGGTATTTGGCACTCTCTCACCATGCCATACTCCCCTGCAATGAACGGCATCGCCGAGCGAGCGAACCGGACGATCACGGAGGCGGCACGTGGGTTGCTCATTGAAGCCGGGCTACCCGACTATTTCTGGCCTGATGCGGTGGGGAGCGCGTGTGTGGCCAAGAACAGAGTTTTGACTCATGTGGGAGCAGACAAATGGGTGCCCTATGTGGAGTGGCTTGGAAGGAAGCCAAAGGTGGATATGCTTCGGGTGTTCGGGTGCATGTGCATGGCGCTCGTGCCTAAGCATCTTCGGCACAACAAGCTTGGTGCCAAGGCGGTGTGGGCCGTGCACTTGGGCATGGCTCAAAACAGCAAGGGGTGGCTTCTTTGGGACCCATTCACCAAGAAGTTCATGGTGAGCAGGGACTGCAAGTTCATGGAGAACTTCATGTACAAGGATTGGAAGGCGGAGAATGAGGCGAAGATAGGCGTGCGGTTTGGGGAGGTGAAGAGTTCCGGTTTGGAGCATGTGGAGCTGCCTTTGGAGCTGAGCAGCGGCAGCACAACCACGAGGCAATCCTCCCTTGTGAATGGGGGAGAGGAGGCCAATGATGCAGAGGAAGAAGAGGAGGAGGTGCAGCAAGTGAGCGAGCGTGCACCGTCACTCCCTTCCCGCACTACGAGTGCTCCACGGATTCGAGCCACACCGCAGCAACGCCAAGGCCTTCAAGTCCCTGCAGCTGAGGAGGAAGGAAGGGGGAAGAGGAGAGTCCAACCCCCTAACAGGCTGACCTATGATGCGCCGGGAAAGCAGGGCAAGACAGCCCTGGCCGGAGCGGCAATGGTGGTCGGAGACGACGAGGAGAGTGACTACGAGGAGTGTGCCTTCGCGTTCTTCTCTCCGGTGGAGATGCCGGGAGAACCAGCAACTCTCAAGGAGGCCTTGGAGAGTAGTGATTCTGAGGAGTGGAAGAAGGCAATGGAGAGTGAGCTAAAGAGCATCGAGGAGAACGACACGTTTGAGTTGGTGGAGCTACCGGAGGGGCGTAAGGCGATTACGTCCAAGTGGCTCTTCAAGATCAAGTCCGACGCCGACGGCAAGATCGAGCGTTACAAGTCTAGGATGGTGGCCAAGGGGTACCAGCAGAAGGAGAAGGTGGACTTCAAGGAGCTGTTTGCTCCAGTGGTGAAGCCGACGACGCTGCGAACCCTATTCGCGGGAGCCGCGATCAAAGGTTGGGTGGTGAAGCAGCTAGACATCGTAACGGCGTTCCTCAACGGAATCCTTGAGGAGGAGATTTTTATGGCGCAGCCAGAGGGGTTTGACGATGGCAGCGGCAGAGTGTGGAAGCTAAAGAAACTCTATGGGCTGAAGCAGGCCCCTAGGCAATGGTACATGAAGCTGCGCGAAGTGTTGGAGGAGATCGGCTTCACTCCCTCAACGGCCGATCACTCCTTGTTCATGCTTGGCGAGGGGGAGCAGAGGAGCTTCATGGTGGTTTATGTGGATGACATTCTCATATTCTCACCCTCCTCTGACCTTGTGAAGGAGGTGATGCTGAAGCTGCAAGACAAGTTTAAGTGCAAGTCCCTTGGGGACGTCAACTTCTACCTCGGGCTCCACATCGAACGTGACGTGGAGAAGCGGTGCATGCGGGTGCACCAACGGAAGTACCTGGAGGCGTTGGCTGCCAACTTTGGGCAGAGTGAAGGTCATGTCGCTACACCCTTTTCCTCTGGGTTCAAGTGTGTGAAGGGACCAGAGGAGGAGAGCGCTGGAGAAGAAGAGAGGCGCCGTTTTCACTCGTTGGTGGGCAGCCTCATGTATGCGGCGGTGAACACTCGGCCGGACGTTTCCTTTGCTACCGGGCAACTGGCTAGGGTTGTGCAATGTCCTAATGAGGAGCAGGTAGCAGCTGGAATGAGGGTGGCCAAGTATCTTGGCCAAACACCGACCGTTGGGCTGCAATACTCGGCGGCGGCACAAAGGCGCCAAAAGGGCGCGGATGGTGTGGAACCCGGGCGTTTGTTCCTCACCGCCTACTCGGATGCTTCATATGCATCTGAACCAGAGGACATGACTAGTGTGGGGGGCTTCATCTGCTGTGTAGGCGGAGGCCCAACTGCTTGGGAGAGCAAGAAGCAGGTTGACCAAGCATTGAGCTCGGTGGAGTCCGCATACATGGCACTCTTCCGTGCCGTACGGGAGATTGTGTGGCAGCAGCGTTTGTTGGCTGAATTGGGGGAGGAACAGCAAGGACCAACCTCACTCTACTGTGACAGCGAGGGAGCCATTGCTCTAGCGAAGAACCCTGTGTTGCACGGCCTGACAAAGGACATGAGGGTGAAGTGGCATTGGACGAGGAGCATGGTGGCCGCGGGTGAAGTTGAGTTGCGTTATGTGAAGACGACGGGGCAGCCAGCTGACATGATGACCAAGAGGCTGGTGGAGCAGCAGCATTGGAAGTGCTGCAAGCTGACTGGGATGGCTCTAAACTGAGAGAGCAAGATCCTAAGGCCAACAATCCGAGGGGGAGTTTGTTGGTGCAACCCTACGGTTTGCACTCGGCTTGTTGTCCGTGTGCGTGCATGCGTGTGTGCATGGAATGGAATGAGTGCATGAAATAAATATATATATTTCATGCTCATAATATTGTGTGTATGATGGGTCATGATGTCGAGTGTGTGTGTGTGTCAAGTCTATAGCGAATTATCGCTAGTCGCGTGTAACGCGGTCATTTTGTGTGTCCCGCGCGGTTTCTACTTTGTCGTGCGCGGTTTCTATTTTGTCGCTTGTCGAACGTTCGGCGTGTCGCAGGTGTGTGGAGCAGACCCATCAAGAACTCAAGGATGAGTTTGTGATGAAGAACCCGAGCCCTGGTGTCAACACTCAAGTGATTCCGAAGCTCGCCAAAAAAGGGTACACCTCAAGATGTTGAAGATAGTTACATTACAATGTGTAGTGTAACATTTCTGTTGGTGTAGACCCTTGTGGAGGGTAGTTTCGAGACCCTTCGTAGTTGGGGACAGTGTGGCACTGTTCCACATCACTGTACCTCGGCTCTTGGGGTTTGTAGGAGCTGGGAGTCATTCCCAACTCGTAACTCTTCCTAACTCTTCCTAAGTTGTGTTCTAAGACTATGTTGCTGCCATAGTGCCGTTCGTTCAAATCGATGCTGTGTCATCAATTCTTGATGAAATCGTGCGATCTAGTGTAGGCAATGTTAAGGCGCTCCAGATCCAAGTTGAATGAAGTCATTTGGAGTTGTGAGCAGATCGCTATGAACGTTTAAAGCCGCTGTTACGAAATCCGACTGTGCACTCTTTCGTTTTAGGCACATTGAAGCCTAGTGTGACTATAACAGGGTCTCGAAAATACCCTTCACTAGGGCCTACACAAAGTGAAATGTTACACTACACAAAGTAATGTAACTATCTTCAATATCTTGAGGTGTACCCTTTTCGCGGGCTTCGCGATCACTTGAATGTTGACACCAGGGCTCAGGTTCTTCATCACAAACTCATCCTTGAGTTCTTGATGGGTCTGCTGCACACACCTGCGACACGCCGAACGTTCGACAAGCGACAAAAGAGAAACCGTGCACGACAAAATAGAAACCGCGCGCGAGACACAAATGACCGCATTAACACGCGGCTAGCGATAACTCGCTATTGACTTGACACACACACTCGACATCATGACCCATCATACACACACTATTATAAGCATGGAATATATATTATCCCATGCCCTCATACCATTCCATGCACACACGCATGCACTCGCACGGACAACAAGCCGAGTGCAAACCGTAGGTTGCACCAACACTGCTCACTTGTCAGGTCGACGGACTGCTCCGTCGACCTCCTGGTCGAACTGTAGGTCGACGGGATGCTCCGGAGATCTCCCGGTCGAGCAGCAGGTCGACGGGATGCTCCAGAGACCTCCCGGTCGAACGGCAGGTCGACGAGATGCTCCGGAGACCTCCCGGTCGAACGGCAGGTCGACGGGATGCTCCGGAGACCTCCCGGTCGAGCTGTAGGTCCTGGTCGACGTCCCACCCGTCGCCCAGACCAGTCAGTTGCAGCTGTCGAGCTCCCTGGTCGACAGCAACACCACAGTAGTCCCCTGCAGCTCGACGAAGCCTGTCGAGCAGCTCTCCCACTGTGAACGGTCGGCTGCTACTCCCGTACATCCGACCAAGTCGTCGGCGTTGCCCAAGCGAGGGCGGGACCAACACTCCATTCCTGTTAACACTCCCCTGCCGCGCTCACGCTTGGGCCTCCAGCCCACGCGGCAGTACTCCACGGGGAAAACTCGTCCTCGGCGTTCACCCCACACACAGCATGCCGTCACCGCACCAGCCGTGCAGAAGGGCACGGCACCTACTGCTGCACCTCGTCGTCGCCGTCGCCGACGTCGGCCAGACGAACTTGGCCGATGGCGACAGAGCACCGGTTGAAAGCCGGAAAATGCAGCGCCTTCGTCACGAAGTCCGCCGGCTGCTCGGTGGTCGGGATGTACTTCAGCATAAATTTCCCGCGCCTCACCATGTGCTGCAGCCAGGCGTAGCGTCGCTCCATGTGCTTGAGGTTGCCCATCAGCCCCAAGCCCTCAGCGACCGTGATTGCCGACTTGTTGTCAACGCGGAGGATGGTCGGCTTCCCAGCGTCGAGCAGCTTGAATTCCGCAAGGAGGAAGCGAAGTCGACGCCCCTCCTTGCCGGCATCCGTGGCCGCCACGTACTCCGACTCGGTTGATGACAATGTCGCGCACTTGATGCGCGAGCTCGACCAGGAGACGGCGGCCCCTCCGTAGACGAACACGTAGCCGCGTCGTCTGCATCCACGTAGCCGATCAGCTCCAACGATTCTGGTCCACCGCCGAACTCCAGGGCGGTGTCGCGGGTATCGGCAAGGTAGGCGAGGCAGCGGTCGACCTCGCGCCAATGCTGGTCGCTCCTCACCGTGAGGCCGCTCCCCAGCTTGCTGCAAGCGAACGCGATGTCCGGCCTCGTCGTCGTCGCCGCAAACTGCAGCGAGCCGACCTTCTGCCGGTACTCCTCCTCTTCGCGCTCCTGAGCCTCCTCGTCGTCGAACGTCAGCTGAGCGTAGGCGTCGACCGAGACCGACGTCTTCGGGACTCGACCGCCCTGCTCCTCGTCGATGAAGCGCCTGCGCAGCTTGTTGGCGTAGCCCTGCTGGTGTAGCCACAGCTTCCTGGCCGACCTGTCGCGCACAATCTCCAGCCCAAGGTACTTCACCGCCGGCGAGATCTCACGCAGCTCGAAGGCGGCCTCCAGCAGCTCTTTCAGCTCCTTCAGCATCGCGGTGCTGCTGCTGGCGGCGAGCAGGTCGTCGACGTAGATCAGCACCCAGCAGGTCACTCCGTCATCGCCGGCCTTGAAGTAGAGCGCCTCGTCGACCTGGCTCTTCTTCCAGCCAGCGCCCAGCAGCACACCGTCTAGAGCCCTGTACCACAGCAGCGGCGACTGCTTCAGTCCGTAGAGGATCTTCAGCAGCTTACACACCCGGCCGGTCCCGTCGTCGAAGTAGTCCGGCTGGTACATGTAGAGCACCCTGTCGAGATTGCTCTGCAGGAAAGCATTCTTCATGTCGAGCTGCATCAGATTGAGGTCGAGGACGGCGACGATGCTGAGGAAGATCCTCAGCGTGACGTAGCTGCTCACCGGCGAGTACGTCTCGTCGTAGTCGGCACCGTAGACCTGCGTGAAGCCCTTCACGACCAGCCTCGCCTTCTCGCGCTCGACGGTGTCGTCAATGCGGTACTTGGTCGTCAGCACCCACCGGTTCTTCATGATGTTCACCCCACGTGGGCGTTCGACCAGCTCCCAAGTGCCCATGCCGATGAGGCTGCGAATCTCTTCTTCCATGGCGGCCTTCACCGCCTCGCCCTTCCAGCTCGACAGCGCCTCCTTCACCGTCATCGTGGCGATGTCCCAGCGGTGTTCGGGGTCGGCATGCATGTCAGGGTCGAGCTCCGGCAGGTCTTCATCCTCCTCGGCGTCGTCGTACAACAGGTCGTCGTCGACCTCGTTGAACACCGTGGTGAAGGCAGCTGGCGGTAGGCAGGCGTGGAAGCTCAGCCGCTCCGGTGGCCGTCGAGCTCGACCTGTGCGTCGCAGCTCAGGCTTCGTGATCGGCACTTCCACCACGTCGCTTTCGGTGGACTCCTCACCCGCCGACTGCTCCCCTTCCTCATCGACGTCCTCGTCGTCGACCAGCTGCTTCGACCCTTCGACCGGCTGCTCGTCTGCTGCTGACTTCGACAGCTCCCCTGTCGACCGCCCTGGCTGCTGCTCCCCTGTCGGCTGCACCGCTGCTGTTGCCTCCTGTTCGACCGGCTCCCCTGTCTGCTGCTCCTCTGTCGCCGACGGCTTCCCATCCTGGTCGACGAGCTTGACGCCTTGTCGACCGCCGGCGATGCCATGGGCCGGCGCCACAGGCGACGCCTCAAGGCTCCCCTCATCGTCAGTGGTCGACACAGGTGCCGACCCAGGCCGATCTGCGACGGGAACGGAGGAGCAAGGACAGGGGGAGGGGGAAGAACCTCCACAACATCCTCAACAGCAGGCTCGTCGACTTCGGCGAGCAACGGAATCGTCGCCGTCGAGGTGTCCGTCGGCGAGTGCGCCTGCGTCCGCTCCGACGCCGGCCCATACGTCGCCTTCCACACCTCAAGCGACAGCGTCTCATAGAAGATCACCTCGACCGACGTGACCACCTTGTTGTCTGTCAGGTCGAGCACCTCCCAGCCCTTGCTCTCCGGCGACACACCCAGGTGAAGCCCCCAGCGAGCCTTCGGCGCCAGCTTCCCACCGTGCTGCTGGTCAGGAATCAGGAACTGCACCATGCAGCCCCACACCCGCGCCAGCGTGAGGTCAGGCTTCGTCCCGGTCAGCAGCTGGTACGGAGTCGTCCCCGGCGGCGTCGTCGACCGCTCCAAGCAGTTGCGCACCCAGACTGCCTGTCGAAGAGCAAGGTGCCACCAGTGATGCTGCACGCCCATGTGCAGCAGCATCGTCCGCACTGACTCGACGACTGTGCGCATCTCCCGCTCAGCCATCCCATTCTGCTGCGGAGTGTAGGGGCACGTCAGGTCGTGGACGATGCCCTTCCCGTCGACGAAGTCGGTGAACGCCTTGCCGAGGAACTCCCCTCCTCGATCGGAGCGAAGCGACAACACTGACTTCTTCGTCTGCCGTTCCACCAGCACCAGCCACCGGTGGAACTTCCGCAGCACGTCGCTCTTCTTAGCAACCGGCATTGCCCATACAAATCGAGTATGGCGATCCTTCAGCAACAGGAAGTACAAGCTGCCATCTTTTGCAGCCACCCGAAATGGCCCGCACAAGTCAATGTGCACGACAGCTAGCGCCTCCGCTGCGTCCGAGCCCTTGGCGGGGAAGGTGTGCCGCGCCAGCTTTCCTCCGACGCACGAGACACACGGCGGGTCTGCTCCGGTCGGCGACGTGATGTCGAGCCCATCAGCAACATCATGCTTTGCTGAGCTCTTGATCGTGTCGACGCTGACGTGTGCGAGCCGCGCATGCATCCTATCGGGGGTCGTCTTCGTCGCCAAGACGATCGTCTGCAGAGCCACCACCTCGGTCGACGACGACTGCGTCGAGCAGGGGCGAAGGTCGGTGCAGAGTACCCGTCCGGTGTAGCGTGCTCGACCGAGTACCTCCCCGCTCGCAGCGACGAGCAGCATCTCGTCGCCGTCGCCCTGCAACTGCACTCCGTTCTCCTTCAGCTGGCCAGCAGACAGAAGGTTCGCCTGTATGCCCGGAACGTAGAGTACGTCTGGGATGAGGACCCGCTTCCTGGCCTCCCCTTGCAGAGCGACGGTTCCGCGACCCTCGACAGGCTGCAATGCCCCGTTGAACCCACGCACGTGCTTCACCCCGTCGCTCGGCCCCATGTCGACGAAGACCGACTTCATCCCCATCAGGTGGTGGGAGCACCCGCTGTCGAGCAGCACCGCCAACGGGTTGGCCTGCACAGCTGCCGCCACCGCTTGGAAGTCTTCGCCAGCCTCCGGCGCCAGCGAGACCGTCGGCTCCACCACGCCGACCATCGAGCACGATGCCTCCCCGTCGCCTTGGCTCTTGCCGCTGGAGCTGTCGACGTCCTTCGTCGACGACGTCTTCTTCGACGCTTGCTTCTCCTTGCGCGGCTTCTCATCTCGACGGGGGCGACGACTGGCCGATCGACCACGGCCTCCCTGGTTGTCGTCCTCGTCGCTGTCATCGCGGTCGGGGCACTCGAAGGAGAGATGGTCGGGGTCGCCGCAGATCCAGCACTCCCGCCGTCGACCACCACCTCGTCGACCCTTGTCCCGCGTCGACCGCTTCTCGTCGACATCCTTCGTCGACCGCCCACCTTCGCTACCACCTCCGCCCGGCTTCCCGCGCTGCCCTTGCTGCTGATTCAGCTTCGACGATGGAGCGTAGTTTGCCTGCGGAAGGAGCTCTGTAGGCTGTTCGGCCTCCTGCATCGCCTCATCTTGAAGAATGTAGCTGGTGATAGAGTCCTCGTCGAGGGACTCACGCGTGCCGGGCACCATCATCATTCTCTTCATGAGATTGTAGCTGCGCGGCAAGCCCTTGACGATGTGGGTGATGTAGGACGCTGTCGAGTATTCGGCGCCCGCCATCCGCATCTCAGCCAGGATTCGTCGAGCACGGTTGCAGTAATCCGTCGCCGACTCCTGCTCGCCCATCCGAATGTGAGTCATCTTCTCCTCCAGCTGCCCGATGTACAGGTCGTCCCTGACCTGGTATGTCGACATGATGAAGCGCCATGCCTGGTGACCAGCATCCAGTCGCTCTCGACAGCTCCTGAGTGCTAGCTGCACCACCGGCGAGCAGCACCTCAAGATGACCATGAAGGTGAGCAGGTGAGCAGAACGAAACTCCCCGCGCAACTCGACATCCTCCTCGGGCGGAATTGGCACGGTGCCGTCGACGAAGCTCTTCAGCCCGGCGACCTCCAGCTGAGGTTCTATCGACTCCCTCCAGGTGATGAGGTCCCATCGACCTTGCAGCGGTGCGACGGTGATCCGGTCCGGCGAGAATTTGAAGTAGCCATACGCCGGTGCAATCCCGCCTGCAGTCACATGCGTCGTCGCCGAGAGCCCTCCACCGCTTCGTAGCGGAGAGCGACGTCGAACATCGACGCCGGCACGCGAGCTGCGTGCAGCCGCCGTCGACCGCTGCACTCGCGCCTGGATTCCGTCGTCACCACCGTCGACCTTGATCACCCCTCTCTGCCTCGTGCCTTCGCTGCCGCTGACTCGTGCACCACCGTCGACCTCGTCGTTGATGCCACCTTCGTTGCGCACCGGTCGAGGAGAGGCAGGACGGGAAGGGTGTTCCGTCGCCCACTGCGACCGGATGCCCAAATCGGCGATCACCAAGGGGATCGTCCCGTACTCGCCATCCGCGTGGCGTCTCCTCGCGTCAGCCAAACGTGCCTCCAAGGTGTCCGCTACTCCCGCATCAACTACGGGGTCGACCATGGCGACTATCGCTGCTGCCGGCCTACGAACGACTTAGTAGGTGCAAAAGTCGGCTCCTATCTGAAGGTCGCGTGTTCGATCCACGCTCACCGCACCATGCGGAGAGACACTCTACAACGGTAGTGAGCTAGACTACGGGGGTTGGCACGAACTACTAGAGGTGATCATAGCTTTGCTTGGTTCTTTAGTGCTTGCACATTCACGGGAGAAATTGGCAAGAGTTTCCACTAGCAAAGTTGGAATTACAGAATGATTGAACAAGCAATGACAGAATGACTACATCAGGCACCTAGCAACCCTGCAGCTAGCCTGGTCGACCGCCAGCACAGCTCGGTCGACCGCCTGCCAGCGTTGCGTAGAGGGGCCGCGCCAGCACTGCAGAAAGGCGACCTGCCAATAGAGCAGGTCGACGGCGTGCCAACGCTGCAGCGGAGCGGCTGTCCAGCGTTGCCGCGTAGAACACAGCAGTGCGCACGCTCGCAGGTGCGCGCAGACAATTGGCCCGACTTGCCTCGTTGGGCATCCGTCGGCTGTTGTCTGCGCCTGACGAGCCACATCGACTTCGGGATACCAGCCCACAGTCGCCTTCGCCATCACGACCTCGACGACGTTCGCGTGCCTCCGCAGAACTCGTCGAGCAGGTTACCCGGTCGACCCGGACGACCACCAGGTGCTTCCGGTCGACCACCACTGCTTCTGGTCGACCCCCAGGTCCCTCTGGTCGACCACAACTCCCATCGAGCTACCCCCTGGTCGACGGACCCCTTCCGTCGACCAGAACCGTCAGCGGTTGTCGCCGAGCTCCCCTCGTCGACCGCTGCTCACTTGTCAGGTCGACGGACTGCTCCGTCGACCTCCTGGTCGAACTCTAGGTCGACGGGATGCTCCGGAGACCTCCCGGTCGAACGGCAAGTCGACGGGATGCTCCGGAGACCTCCCGGTCGAACGGCAGGTCGACGGGATGCTCCGGAGACCTCCCGGTCGAGCTGTAGGTCCTGGTCAACGTCCCACCCGTCGCCCAGACCAGTCAGTTGCAGCTGTCGAGCTCCCTGGTCGACAGCAACACCACAGCGGTCCCCTGCAGCTCGACGAAGCCTGTCGAGCAGCTCTCCCACTGTGAACGGTCGGCTGCTACTCCCGTACATCTGACCAAGTCGTCGGCGTTGCCCAAGCGAGGGCAGGGCCAACACTCCATTCCTGTTAACAGGGTGTACGGGCAGGTAAGGTCGTGGACAATCCCCTTGCCATCCACGAAGTCGGTGGACTTCTTCCCGAGGAACTCCCCTCCTCGGTCTGAGCGCAGCATCAGCACCGACTTCTTCACCTGCCTCTCCACCAACACCAGCCACTTCTGGAACTCCAGCAGCACATCCGACTTCTTGGCGACCGGCCTCACCCACACGTAGCGGGTCTTGCGGTCCTTGAGCAGCAAGAAGTACAAGCTGCCGTCCTTGGCAGCCACGCGGAACGGCCCGCACAGGTCGATGTGCACGACGGCCTGCACGTCGTCAGCGTCGGAGCCTTGGTCGGGGAAGGTGTGCTGCGCCAGCTTCCCGCCGACACACGAGACACACGGTGAGTCGGCGCCCGTCGCCGACTTGAGGTCCAGCCCAGTGGCGACCTCGTGCTTCGCCGAGCTCCGTATGGTGTCCATGCCGACGTGCGCAAGCCTCGCATGGATCCGGTCTGGCGTCGACTTCGTCTTCGAGACGATCGTCTGCAGGGCCACAACCTCCGGCGTGGGCGACGTCGACCTTGTTGAGCAGGGACGCAGGTCGGTGCAAAGGACACGCCCGGAGTACGTCGCCCGACCGAGCACCTCTCCCGCTGCCGAGACGAGCAGCATCCCGTCGCCGTCCTCCTGCAGCTTCACGCCGTGCTCCTTCAGCTGGCCGGATGACAGCAGGTTGGCCCGCACACCCGGGACGTACAGCACGTCGGGGATGAGCACTTGCTTCCCGGCCTCCCCTTGCAGGGCGATAGTGCCGCGGCCCTGGACGTCCTGCAGCGCCCCATTGAAGCCGCGCACGTGCTTGATGGAGCCGCTCGGCTGCAGGTCGACGAAGACTTCCTTCGTCCCCATCAGGTGGTGGGAGCAGCCGCTGTCAAGCAGGACCACCGCCGGGTTCGCCTGCACAGCTGCCGCCACCGCCTGGAAGTCCTCTCCGGCCTCCGGCGCCAGTGAGATGGTCGGCTCCACGACGCCGACCAGCGAGCACGATGCCGTCTTGTCGTCCCGCGCCTTGCTGCCAGCAGAGGAGTCGGCGTCCTTCGCCGAGGTCGACGTGGTCGACTGCTTCTCCTTGCGCGGCTTGTTTCCTCCACAACGAGGACGACGGTTGCCAGACCTCCAACGGCCTCCCTTGGCGTCGTCGTCGTCATCAGAGTCACTGCGGTCGGGGCACTCGAAGGAGAGGTGGTCGGGGTCGCCGCATAGCCAGCACTCCCGACGTCGACCTCCTCCTCCCCAACCGCTGTCCTTGGTCGACCTCTTCTTGTCGAATTCCTTGGCCGACTTCCAGCCACTGCTACCACCGCCGCCAGGCTGTCCGCGCTGCCCTGGTCGACCTCCTTGCTTCGCCGGGGCAACGAAGTGCGCCTGCGCCAAGAGCTCCTTGGGCCGCTCAGCCTCCTGCATCGCCTCGTCTTGCAGGATGTACGAGGTCAAGTTGTCCTCGTTGAGCGTCGTCCTCGTGCTCGGTGCCATGGACAGCCGCTTTAGGAGGTTGTAGCTACTTGAGAGGCCCTGCATGACGTGGGTGACGTACGACGCCGTCGAGTACTGCGCGCCGGCCATCCTGATGGTGGCGAGAATTCGCCGGGCCCGGTTGCAGTAGTCGGTCGCCGTCTCCTCGTCGCCCATACGTAGGTGCGTTAGCTGCCCCTCCAGCTGGGCGATGAACAAGTCGTCGGTGACCTGGTAGGTCGACTCGATGAATTGCCACGCCCGGTGGCCGGCGTCGAGGTACTCTCGGCACCACTTCAAGGCGATCTGCACGCCTGGCGAGCAGTACCGCGAGATAACCGCGAATGTCAACAGCTGCACGGCGCGAAACTCCGCACGCAAGTCAGGGTCGTCCGGCATCGCCACACTGCCTCGAGCAAAAATGATCAGCTCGGCCATCTCCAGCTGGGGCTCGATGGCTTCCTTCCAGGTGAGTATGTCGGGTCGACCAGTGAGCGGCGGGGCGACCAAGATCTTGTCCGGCGATGAACTTGAAGTAGCCGTAGCTCGGTGCAATCCCGCCCGCCGTCACTTGGGTCGCCGACATCGGCGACAACCCACCCCGTCAACCTCCGACGTTGCCATGCGAGGAGCCTACAGCCGCCGACGGCCGCACTCCCTGCGCCTGAACGTCGCCGACTTCATCAGCGTGTATCACACCTCTCTGCCTCGACGTGCCTCCCGCACTACTGCCGACCTGGTCACCACCGGCGTTGACGCCCACGTCGACGCCGACCTCTGTGTTCACCAGTCGAGGAGACGCATGTCGAGAAGGGTGCAATGTCGCCCACATGGTGCGAATGCCAGCCTCCACAACCGCCCAGGGGATCGTTTCGTACTCCTGGGACCCATGGCGTGTCCTCGCGTCCTCCAGCTATGCTTCCAGGGTCTCCATTCCCTTGGCGTCACCTACGCGCACGCTAGTGACTGCACGGCAGCCGGTCTACGAACAACTTAGGGAAGTGACCTCTACGTCGACCTGACTGAAAGGTAAGTCGCGTGTTCGGTCCACGCTCACCGCACCATGCGGAGATCACTACTACAACGGGAGCTAGACTACGGGCTGGGCACGGGTGCTCGTGTGATCTCTGCTTTCGTTCGTCCTTAGTCGTTTTCCTAGTGCACACACTGCTTGCTAGTTCACGGAGCAAGTTGGCAAGAGTTTCACAAGAGAAAGTTAACAACAATGGTACAATCAGGTTGGCAAGACAAGACTACATTAAAGCTAGCATTCAGGTCGGTCGACTGCCAGCGCAGCATGGTCGACCGCGTTCCAGCACGACTTAGTCGACCGCGTTCCAGTAGTGCAAAGTCGACGGCGTGCCAACGCTGCAGGTCGACGGCGTGCCAGCATTGCTCCCGCAGAACAGCAGCGCATCAGCTTCGCAGGTGCTCGCAGATGATTGGCGTGCTGAGCCTCGTCACCTGCACAACGCACACACCAAGTCATCCTCGTGCTGGCGACTCCACCTGATCCGCCACGTCGACCTCGGGATACCACCACCGAGGTCAGTCTCGCCAACATCGCCTGGGCGACCGTCGCGCTCTTCCGCAAAACCTCTTCACCCAGGTAACCTGGTCGACCGGGCAACCACGTCGACCAGGTGCTCCTGTATGTGCCCGTCGACCTCCCAAGTCGACGGCCACCTCCATTCGACCTCACCAGGTCGACCACACCCCTGGTCGACCAGCTCTAGGTCGACGTCACTCCTGGTCGACCAGCTCCTGGTCGACGTCACTCCTGGTCGACGTCACTCCTGGGTCACGCCGAGTGGGAGCTGTCAGCCGACGTGGGATAAAGCGCTGCAGAAAATCGCCGGGAAGATGTCGCAGTGGCAGCCGCAATACCTCCCAATTAAGGCTCGAACGGCTGTGATGGATGTATTGCCGATCGCGTGGTCCCAAGCTCAGGTCTACCCGCCGCCTGCGCAGACCTGGGGGGTGATCACTAAAATGACACACAACTTCATGTCAGCTAACAAGGCCACGTCAGAAAAGTGTTTTCACCTCTGGAGCAAGGAGCTCCTGTTCACACCGGTACTGGAAGGTGGAGTGGGAGCGAAGAATTCGGAATTGATACTTACCTGCCTAACTGCCAGGAGGATTTGGCTGATACTTACGGAGATGGATCAGTTAAAGCGGGACTTGATGCGCCAGGCAGCTAACCTACCACGGGGACTGGAGACGTTCATGGCGCATGAGAAGATACTAAAAACATGGGAGGGGAAAAGTCAGCGATGGAAGCTGGCAAGGTCTATGCTTGCTCAGGTTCTCAGCTGCTTACACATTTGAAAAAATGAACTCGAACCGGTTCAACCCAGATTCCCCCAACTCGACTCAAACCTTTCCAGATTTGAACTTTAGAACTTTAGAACCATGAGCTGTTCAGGCTGGTTCAACCCGAACCAAAGTGGCTCAGTCGGTCTGACCAGGTTCGCCCCAAACCATTCGGGTTCGGTACTGGCTTGCTCGTCGTGACTACATACAGGTTTCGCAGGTTTGCAAGGTTACCGAGGGCAGTCGGGATTGAACCAGTGAGCTGATTGTCATTCAGGTATCTGCGACAATGTGCATGAATGTGCATGAATGTGCATGAATGGGCATGGGTGCGATGGATAGTGGATACAGAGAGGTGAAGATTGCATGAAAACGAGCAGCAAATAGGAGCAAGGGACTCCAATGAGAGGTGAAATGAATCCCAGAGAATGTAACAGAGCATGAAAGGCTGCACGATTAATGGGCGTTGTCTGCGGAATATGTGCAATCAATGGCAGGGGATATAGGAGAAAGAAAGGGTGCGGGAAAGAGTGCATGGAGAGAGGAGAGGAGGGGCAAAGGCAAAAACGCACAACAGAGCAATCACGCTTACAAGTAGTTGAGAGTCGTTAAGTTGCTGATTGCGGAAGGAATGGCACCAGAAAAGATCTGTGACAATGAACAAGTAGCAGACATGCGGGTCAGGCACGAGAATGGGTAGAACTGGCCTGGTAATCGAACCATGTAGAACTGGCCTGGTAGTCGAACCGTTACCACACCTGATCTGGTCCGGGCCGAACCGGCTGAAGACCAACCAGTACTACTAGACCAGTCCGTCCCATGCCCATACCTTTTTTTTCACCTTCAGCTTTTCTTTCATACACTTTTCAATAGCGCACGTCGACCCTGGTTTTTTAACACTCCATGTGTAGTTCCGAAAAACATTCGTACAGCTAACGCTCCTTCAACTGAATGGCTAGTTGCTCGTCTTCCTCTCATTGGTCCTCCTGCCCACCAAGTCGTGGGTCAACGGTACGCCTTGTGGTTCATGGTAACGGTTTCAACAGATGTTGCATAGCGAGTGGTTCATTTCCTCCCAAATTCAACAGATCAAGGTTCCTCCAAGTTAATCAACCAATCTGCAAACTCGCCCACAAAACGTTGACTAGCTCAAACCCTTCACATCCATCCAAAAGTTCCAATCTTTTCGAGACTACACTTCTGCGCACCCAGGTTTTCTTCGATCAAGGTAATCAAGCCTCATTCTCAATACATACAAGGTTCTCAGGTTCGAGAGAAAGCCGATTGCAGCAGGAATCGAACCAGTGAGAGCACCCCAACTCATGACTCTGGGATGATGGGCACAGATCATGTGACATATCTTTCCAGCGATTTATGTTCGCGGAGAAATGAGCGGTAAATAATGGGCGAGAAAGCACATGGGCATACAGAATCCTCCACACATATATAGAAATCACAGAGGAAGAACAAGGTGATCGAATCTATTCCTATTCTCCTAGCATGCCCGCAGAAGACAGGAGGTTGAGATAAACGCAGGAGAAGTGAGAGTGGTATTAAGGGAATACGGTTAAGAGGAGGCTGAGAGGAGAAGCGGGGGGAGAGGGAAGAGGGAGAAATATAGGGGGGTTGATTGGGGAGGGGGGATATAGAAAACATCGCCTGATGACATGGGGGATATAGAAAGCAGTGTGACATGGAGTGTGACATGGAGGACATGGAGTGTGACATGGGGAGGCGTTAAGTGAGGAGTGGGGGGGATGCGGGAGTGTGGAGGGGGAGGAGATGGGGTGGCATGGCGTGCAACTCCGCCGGAACAACTGTGCAGTGCAGGACTGAGTCTGCACGATTGAGTCCACGCGACTGAGATTGCATGAGGTACTAATGTGACCACCCGATTCCTTAGCTACTGAGTACGGCAGGGACTAAACAGAGACTCGCACTGAGATCCCAAAGCTAGCTGGCACTAAGATCCCAAGGATTGGTCAAATCCATATCTCAGTTCAGCTTAGCTGTTCATAAAAGCAAGCACGAAGCGCATGCGAAGACTACGAATTGTGTGGAGAGGGTAACGGTGGACGGACTGGAGAGGACAGGAGAAAGGGCAAGAGGGCTGAAAAAAGTGGTTACAAGCAGGAGGTGAAGGGACAGATATAGAAGGCAAAGACTGAGACAGACAACAGGGCAGAAGTGCCTTACAATCTCTGTAGTTTTGAAAGGTTGCTTATTTCGGAAGGAATTGAACCAGTGATTGTAGACATGATAATGTTTCTGTTTTGATGGGCAGTGCAGAGCATGTATGATGAATTTTGAGTTGACACAAAGGTTACCCGTGAGCAACCGACGCATTCATGTGATGGATCAGAGGAAAGAAAGAAAAGAAAAAGAAAATGCATGCACGCACGCACGCACGCATGCGCACGCACGCACGCACGCACGCACGCACGCACGCACACACACACACACACACACACACATACACACACACACACACAAAGCAACAACAGCAAATGAAATGCATGGAAAGGACACTAGCCACAGGTGGTACATCAGCAGAGACAATCGAACTGAAGGGTCGGGAGACATAAGTATGTGAGCAGAAAAGAAACGGAAGAAGGAAACTGAGGGGGAACCAGAGGACAGCTGCGGAAGGAATGACCAGGGGAAGAGGGGGGTGTATGGAAAAACAAGGTGTGAACTAGAAAATGGAAAAACAAAACAGGTAGGCAGGCGGTCGGGTGGGCAGGCAGGCGGGCTGGCAGGGAGGCAGGCGGGCTGGCAGGGAGGCAGGCGCAGGCACGGGGGTTGAAGCGCACGTACAGACCCAAGAGTTGGTTGAGGTTGCTGATAGTATCCGGAATGGGGCCTCCTAGCTTGAGATTGACTAACGACCTGCACCCAATTGCACCCAACCCAAGTGCACCCAAACGCACCCAAATCGATCGGACGGAATGAACCCATTGGACTGCACCCAGTTGCAGCCAAATGCACTCAAAAGCACACATATCTACCCAACGCGCCCCAGATGCATGCACGCAAATACATTTACGCAAACATTCCGCCACATGGTCTTCCATCCGCTCAGCCGGGATTATCTTGTTTCAAAACACCTCCCATCCCATCAGGACTGAGTACCTTTAAGAAGGCGGCAGTACTGTTGACAATAGAGTTGGCACTAGTACTGTTCACCGCATGAGAAACACACTGCGCCGGCCATCATCACGAATGATTGCAGTGCAGATCAAATCTCACAGCAGGCGTCATGACTCAGGAGTGAGTGCGTGCGGATCCGATCTCACATGGAGATGATCATCCCGTTGTTGTCGCACACGATGTTTTTTTCAACACTGGCGCAATCAGGGTTGGAGCCCCATCCTGGCAGCGTCCGACCCCATGCTGTCTGGCAGTCCTGCAGAAATTGCACTGTGGGGTTGTGGAGTGAGGGAGGGGGTGGTGGGGGGAAGGGGTGGTGGGGAGGTGGGGAGGGGGAGGGATGGGGAGAAAAGGATGTGATGTGTGACTGGGGAAGAGCGGGGTGTTGGAATTGGATTTTATTCGAGCTAATTCGAAGGTGTTGGTGCAGATCAGCGTCTTTTGAAATCAATCTCTTGGAAAATCCATCTATCATCCAACCAGATCATATGGTGAGACATCGTACGAAATCATCATTATTCTTTCATGCAAACCAGCATAATCTCATACATGGTGTCACATGCAACCATTATGTATCATACATACAATAAAGAAAGCCATTCCTACCCATCATTACATCATACATATGATCACCAAAGCCATCCTTCCCAGATTTTGCATGATAGTATGTCACGCAAGCCATCCTATCATACGAGCAATCATCCTATGACTCAAACCATCAGGATCGTTGCAGCCATCCACCTTGGGAGGCCTCGAGCGGCTGGGCGCGCACCACGGTGGCGAGGCGCGTGGCGGGTCCACATACGGCAAGAAAAATGACCGCGAGATGGCGTAATGCGACTGCACGCGTCATCGCCGGCTGGTGGCTCGCCACAATCGTTGGAGGCGAGGTGAAAAAGACGAGGGTGGAGCGGCATGTCATGGCGCCAGCCGGCGCTACTGGTAGATGTGCGCAGTGCTGAGGCCAAGCGCTATTGCCAGGCAAATCGGTGCTTTGTCGCAACCAGTTCTACTGTACTATCTACTCGGAGAGTTCTCTACTACTACCCGTATGTCGCGTTTCCCTTCTGGGCGTGCTGCTCGCGACAGCTCACTTTTCTACTACTAGTACGATGCTCACACTGCTTTCGGCTGCTCCTCTCCCTTATCATAGTGCCGTGAGTTCAAGTGACAAAACTCAGAATCTCCTAAGGCAGATAAAATATTACTGCTTCTTGAATTATTGCCTTCTTTGCGCGTGAATGGGTACAAGTGTAGAATGGTGTCACTGTACCATTCCTGATTGGGCAGGAATATTTCCCACACATCTCGGTGCCTGGTTGGACCAAATGGTGGTGTCTGGCTTGTGCCATGGTAACTCGTGCTGGTTGCTCTCCCAAGTTTCCAACCCAACCAACCCCCCTACAGGGCACGAAAAGTCAATAGGGTCAATCCAGCTGGGCGTGGTTTCGTTGTCAAGCTATAACGCCGCATCGTTTCTGAAATGAGCTACAAAGAAAGCATGTGCAGATAAAAAAACAAGAATTAGTGGCTACTATATGGCCCCACAAATAAGCGTATGCCTATGGAGCAATGTGCTTATGGATGATCCTCGATCATAAGCGCACCCTCTGTAAAGCCCTCATTTATTATAAGCAAATGTATAATCATATTTTTTAATACTGATCAAAACAGTAATGGTTTTTAATTCAGAGGCGGGTCTACATCAATTTTCACTTTGTTTTATTCTTTCGAGGGAGGCCGATTCGTTCAGGAAAAGTGGAACGCCACAAAGCTGACTGACAACACATCTGTATGGGGTGGGGGGGGGTCGGGAACGACTGTGCGTGTGGGCTGCGAGCGAGCGACTGCGCGCGAGTGGCTCATGGCAAGGTGAGCTTGACTCATTCCTCTGCGAAGTGACGTGTCCTTGCCCCTGAGCGCCGACTGAGAATCGCCATTGCGCGATTCTGATTTAGGCCACTCTAACATTTCGATTCAATTGAATTTGCAAGACTGAGATGCACAATTTGGTGAGTTTAAAATATACGTATGTTTTTCTGTTGTATAAGCACATGCGCCTATAAATAAGAGAGTGGAGCTCGTAGTCGCGCTGAGCGGCTATGTGCAGCAGCACCCGAAGAGTGGTCATCTTCGGGGTGGGAGAGAAGGTCTGAAAGTAGTCAACTCCCTGCCGCTGACTGAAGCCTCGAGCCACGTAACGCGCCTTGAAGACAGGCGGAGAACCCGGCGGCCGCTTCACCGTAAAAATCCACATGCCACTGACGATGTTCGCCCCAGGTGGGGGAAACTCGTCGACGTAGGTGCCTGTGGACTTCCAGGAAGCCATCTCTGCGTCCATGGCTGACTGCCACTGAGAGGAGTAGGGACCCTCGATCGCCTCAGCGTACGATCGAGGAGTCGGGATGTCTGGTGCATCCGGATCTCCCTCAGGGGCAATCAGCATGGACACGAGATGAGGCAAAGCAGCAGCAAAACACTGGAACTCCTCTTGCCTGTCCTCTAGGACGTCCGTGCTAAGAGCACACTCACCCCCGACGGACGGAGGACAGACAGACTCAGACTCAGCAACAAGACTAGCAGCGTAGTCTAGACGACAGTGAGCAGCGAAGTCGACCAACTCAGCAACTAAGGCAGACGCAGCAGTGGACTCAAAGGAAGGGTCAGTGACAACAGTAGCCACGAGACGCGTGACAGTAGGACTGGCAGCACGAAGAGAGTCCGACTCCGGGTCAGCAAGAGCAGGAAGAGAGGACTCAGGAGGAGACGGCAAAGGGACACGCTGCGGAGCAGTGGAAGGACGCAGTGCCATCTGGTGCGTGCCCGGGACCGCAGGAGGACGCTGACGCGGAACACGACGACTAGTGCGAGCAGCACGAACAGGCGACGCAGGACGAGACGCAGGCGCACGACGCTCAGCAAGACCTCCAGTAGGACCAGTGTAGAGAGAAGGAGCAGGCAGTGGGGAGGCGAGCTGTAACTGTGACTGCGACGGGACAGACGGTGGACACTCTAAGGGAGGAGGAGGACCAGTAGAAGGCGGGAGACCAAGAACCTGCTCAAGGAGCGGAACGAAGTATGGCCGCGGCTGCGTAGCGCCTCCTGAAACAGAAGGGACAGCACCAGTACCCCCAGTGGCAGCACCAGCGCCAGCAGCACCTCCGGCTCCAGCAGCGCCAACTCCAGCACCCTCAGAAGCACCAGCGCCAACTCCAGCACCCTCAGAAGCACCAGCGCCAGCAACACCGCCAGCTCCAACACCAGGAGTACCTCCAGCTCCAGCAGCGCCAACTCCAACACCCTCAGAAGCACCAGCGCCAGCAGCACCGCCAGCCCCAACACCCTCAGAAGCACCAGCGCTAGCAGCACCGCCAGCTCCAACACCAGCAGCACCTCCAGCTCCAGCAGCGCCAACACCAGCACCCTCAGAAGCACCAGCGCCAGCAGCACCTCCAGCGCCAACACCAGTAGGACCGCCAGCTCCAGCACCGCCAGTAGCTCCAGCGCCAGGAGCACCTCCAGGAGGACCAGCGCCAACAGCTCCAGCAGCACCCCGGAGGCTGCGACAGTACCGAGAGTACCACTCACGTAGCTGCTGCGAAGAGAGAGCTCCCCTAGGCGCAGCACCCCCAGGCTCAGCACCTGCAGTCTCTGCACCCCCAGGCTCAGCACCCACAGTCTCTGCACCCCCAGGCTCAGCACCCGAAGTCTCCGCACCCCCAGGCTCAGCACCCCCAGTCTCCGCACCCCCAGGCTCAGTACCTCCAGACCTAGCACCACCAGGCTCAGCACGCTCAGTACCTCGCGCAGGACCAGAGTCGACAGCTACCTCGACAGGCTCGACCGGGTCTACCTGGGAAACACCTGAGGGAGCAGGAACCTGGGGAGGCAAGAGGTCTACCAAGGCAGCACCTGGCGTGAGGAAGAGCGGCGGAGGGGGGAGCGGGGCAGTGCGGTAGGGGAAGAGACGGTAGAAGGGGACCGACTCGTCAAGGGTGACGTCCTGGGAAGACAGAACACGGCGCGAGGTGGGGTGGTAAAACTGCCAACCAGGCGCGTCAGGGGGGAAGCCAAGAAAGACGCAGGGAACAGCACGGGGGGACAACTTGTCCGCAGACAAGTCGCGGACAAAAGCCCGAGATCCCCAGACACGAAACGCAGACGCATCGCCAACCTTCCCCGTCCACCTCAGAGTAGG
The DNA here is from genome assembly GCA_947471745.1 of Closterium sp. Naga37s-1. NCBI lineage: Eukaryota > Viridiplantae > Streptophyta > Zygnematophyceae > Desmidiales > Closteriaceae > Closterium > Closterium sp. Naga37s-1. The sequence goes on along the minus strand of CANJKZ010001109.1, from coordinate 4,530,121 downwards.
GGAGGTCTCCGGCAAGGAGACCCGGGGCTGAAGGTTGATCTGATACGCCGCGTACTGAACCGCGAACGGCCACACAAAATGGGGAGCAGGCGCATGGATCATGGACGTACGAGCGACGTCCATGACCATACCAATGCGGCGCTCAGCAATCCCATTTTGCTGTGGAGAGGCCGGAAGCGTGAACGTCTGGCGGATGCCCTGTGCACGACAGAAGGCTCGCAGAAGGGCAGAGGAAAACTCACCGCCTCTGTCGGAGTGCAGACACAGGACAGGAAAGTCTGAGCCGAAACTCTCTCTGAGCTGGAGACGAGCTGCGCGGATCCAGTCGATCAACACCTCAGTGACCTCACCCTTGCTGCGCAAAGGGAAGACTGCGGTGTAACGCGAGTAGTCGTCAACCACCAGCAGGAAGTAACGCTCGTGACCTTGTCCACGGACGCGGGCTGGGCCCCACACGTCCATGTGAAGCGTCTGCAGCGGAGCCTCTATCGGAGGAAACTCGGAGGAGTGAGGAGCGGCGCGCTGCCGCCCCTCGACGCAGGGAACGCAGGTGGGGCCAGGCCCCGGAGGAAGAGAAGGGAGGGACCGGGGGAGACCCGAGACAAGGAAACGAGAGGCCATGCCTCGGAGACGAGGCAGGGAGGGGTGACCAAGGCGGTGGTGCCAGAGGAGAGTCTGGTGAGACAGGAGACGACACGAGCAGGGGGCAGACTCAGGACCAGACCTGGACGCTGCAGCAAACACCTGACTCGACGCAGCTACCTGAGGAGACTCAGTAGTCAGTGTGTACAGGCTCGACCCCGGCTGACGGGTAAACGTGGCCAAGTGTCGGCCTGTCCGAGCACACGTACAGTGGGTCACTCGCTGACGTGCAGGAGTGAACTGGTCAACCCCTGCGTCCTGTAGGTCAGCACCACTCACCAAGTTCGTAGAGAACGAGGGGAGGTAAAGACCTGACAGGGAGCCAGAAGGGGCCGCCGGACACGGTAAGACAGTGGAGAAGTGGGCAAGGACGGGACCCCCAGAGGGGTCTGCCAGGGAGACTGCAACCGACCAACTAAGCGGTGTGAGTGTGGTGCGGTCTCGAAAGAAGGAGCGGGAAGCACCCGAGTCAAAGGTGAAGGTGTGTAACACCTGAGACGACGTGGTACCTGAGAGAGCAGACTCACCAGCACCTGGGGCAGCAGACTCACCAGCACTTGGGGCAGCAGACTCACCAGCGCCTGGAGGAGCAGACGCACTAGCACCTAGAGCAGCAGCCTCACCAGCACCTAGAGCAGCGGCCTCAATGCCCGGGTCAGGCGGAACACACAGGTAACAGTTACCCACATCACTAGTAGGCAATGCATACATGGCAGTGAGGATAGCATCATAGTCAAGAGCATAGATATCTACCCTCTGCCTAAGCAGCTCCACCCAGTCGGGGAGCTCAGCGGCGTCGCCAAACTCCGTACGCCAGACGTCGCTCAGACGGGCGAAGCAGCGGGACTCGGCGTGACCAAGCGTCCCGCAGGGCTGACCAGTCCGAGCGCCAGTGCGAATGACGTACAGACAGCGAGCAGTACCCCGTGACCCTCCACGCTGAGCGTACCACTCACGAAGCTGCTGGGGCGAAAGGACCGCGCGCGGACTACGCAGCAGCTGCACCTGGCCACTACAAGCAGCTCCCGAACTCCTCACGCCAGGACGACTCCCACTACGGCCACCCCGACAACCCCAAGTAGCGTACCACTAACGAAGCTGCTGGGGCGTGAGGGACTCACGCGGACGTCGCTGGAGCTGCATCTGGCCACCGCCAGGAGCAGGAGGAGCAGTGGTAGCCGCAGTAGCAGCAGTAGCAGCAGTAGAAGCAGTAGCAGTAGTCGTAGCGCGGCCACCCCTACAACCCCAACTAGTGTACCACTCACGAAGCTGGTGGGGGGCGAGGGACTCACGCGGACGGCGCTAGAGCTGCATTTGGCCACGCCAGGAGCAGCAGTAGCAGTAGAAAGAGTAGTAGCAGCAAGAGCAGCAGTAACAGCAGTATGGGCAGGGCAGTGCTCAGCAGTGGCGAGAAGGGCAGGCGTACGACGGCGGCAACGGCGAGGCCGCCACCACTGCAGGGCGAGGGCTCCGCGGCTGCTGCAGGGGCGGGTGCTCCAGGGGCGGCTGCTGCAGGGGCGGCTGCTGCAGAGGCGGCTGTCGCAGGGGCGGCTGCTCCAGGAGCGGCTGCTGCAGTGGCGGCTGCTCCAGGGGCCGCTGCTGCAGGGACGGCTGCTCCAGGGGCGGCTGCTGCAGTGGCGGCTGCTCCAGGGGCGGCTGCTGCAGTGGCGGCTGTTCCAGGGGCGGCTGCTGCAGGGGCGGCTGCTCCAGGGGCGGCTGCTGTAGTGGCGGCTGCTCCAGGGGCGGCTGCTGCAGGGACGGCTGCTCCAGGGGCGGCTGCTGCAGTGGCGGCTGCTCCAGGGGCGGCTGCTGCAGTGGCGGCTGTTCCAGGGGCGGCTGCTGCAGGGGCGGCCGCTCCAGGGGCGGCTGCTGCAGTGGCGGCTGCTCCAGGGGCGGCTGCTGCAGTGGCGGCTGCTCCAGGGGCGGCTGCTGCAGTGGCGGCTGCTCCAGGGGCGGCTGCTGCAGGGGCGGCTGCTCCAGGGGCGGCTGCTGCAGTGGCGGCTGCTCCAGGGGCGGCTGCTGCAGTGGCGGCTGCTCCAGGGGCGGCTGCTGCAGTGGCGGCTGTTCCAGGGGCGGCTGCTGCAGTGGCGGCTGCTCCAGGGGCGGCTGCTGCAGTGGCGGCTGTTCCAGGGGTGGCTGCTCCAGGGGCGGCTGCTGTAGTGGCGGCTGCTCCAGGGGCGGCTGCTGCAGGGACGGCTGCTCCAGGGGCGGCTGCTGCAGTGGCGGCTGCTCCAGGGGCGGCTGCTGCAGTGGCGGCTGTTCCAGGGGCGGCTGCTGCAGGGGCGGCCGCTCCAGGGGCGGCTGCTGCAGTGGCGGCTGCTCCAGGGGCGGCTGCTGCAGTGGCGGCTGCTCCAGGGGCGGCTGCTGCAGTGGCGTCTGCTCCAGTGGCGGCTGCTGCAGTGGCGGCTGTTCCAGGGGCGGCTGCTGCAGTGGCGGCCGCTCCAGGGGCGGCTGCTGCAGTGGCGGCTGCTCCAGGGGCGGCTGCTGCAGTGGCGGCTGCTCCAGGGGCGGCTGCTGCAGTGGCGGCTGCTCCAGGGCGCGGGTTAGGGCAGGGCGCCGCGGCGGGCAGGGGCGACGAGGGAGCCGCAACGGGGCCGCGAGGGAGCCGCGACGGGGCCTGGAGAGGGGCCGCGGAGGGGCCGCGACGAGCCGCGACGAGCCACGAGGGGCCGCGAGGGGCCGCGAACGGCCGCGGAGGGGCCGCGAGAGGGGCCGCGAGGGGCCGCGAACGGCCGCGGAGGGGCCGCGAGGGGCCGTGAGAGGGGCCGCGAGGGGCCGGGAGAGGGGCCGCGAGGGGCCGCGAATGGCCGCGGAGGGGCCGTGAGAGGGGCCGCGAGGGGCCGTGAGAGGGGCCGCGAGGGAGCGGCTAAGGGGCCGTGAGGGGCCGGGATAGAGGGGCCGCGAGGGGCCGTGAGTGGGGCCGCGAGGGAGCGGCTAAGGGGCCGCGAGGGGCCGTGAGAGGGGCCGCGAGGGATCGGCTAAGGGGCCACTAAGGGCAGGGGACGTGGGGCGCGACTCGGGCAGAGGTGAAGCGCGCTCCGGGCAGGAGATTTTTTTTTTTTTTGAATTTTCGGTGGGCCCTAGGAAACGTTCCCACTAGGGAACCTGCTCTATACCATGTGAAAGAACAAGGAATGAATGCACTAGGAAACAGGTGGGTACAAGTAGGAAAACCTAAAAGTGTTGTACCCCATATTGTCTACCCCACTACAGCCTACACAGACTATAGCATATAAGTTTGACATTGTGACCCCTTGTTCTCCCCCACTTTGCCTATGGGGGTGTGTCAGAGTTATATGGCTTAGCCTGTGTAGGCTGTAGTGGGGTAGCACATATGGGGTACAACACATTTCTAGGGTTTCCTACTTGTACCCACCTTTTGCCTAGTCAATTCATTCCTCGTTCTTTCACAGTCCCAATTATAGGAAACCTAAGTTTGTGTACAAGTTTAGACATATATGTCTTATAAACGATGGTTGCCTTCTAAACAGGGAAGTGTTTTCTAGACGGTTTCTAGCATTAGCAAGGTTCAAGATGTGGAGATAACTTCAGCAACGGGAGCTAGACTACGGGCTAGGCACGGGTGCTCATGTAATCTCCGCGTTCGTTCGTTCCTTAGTCGTTTCCAAGTGCTTCACATTACTTGCTAGTTCACAGGGAGAACTGGCAAGAGTTTCACTAGGAAAGATTGACAAGAATGATTAATACAATATTGACAACACAGACCACATCAAACCAAGAATGCTAGTCAGTTGACTGCCAGCACGACTTGGTCGGCCGCGCTCCAGTAGAGAAAAGTCGCGGCTTGCCAACGTTGCAATTCCATGGTGTGCCAACGCTGCAACAAGTCGGCTGCACAGCCTTGCACCCGGAGGACAGCAGTGCATCTGCTTCGCAGGTGCGTGCAGTTGGTTGGTGCTCCACACCTTGTCACGAGCACAGCACAGCCGCCTGGAAGTCTCCACGCCAACGACTGCGCCCACCAGCCATGTCGACCTCGGGACACCACTTCCGAGGCCGGCCTCGCCACTAACACCTGGGCGACTATCGCATGCCCCCGTAAAAACCCGTCGCCCAAGTAACCTGGTCGACCGGGCAACCACCTCGTCAACTAGCTCCTCCTTGTGCTCGTCGACCTCCCATGTGGACTACCACCTCCGGTCGACCACACTAGGTCAACTTGACCTTCAGTCGACCAGCTCTAGGTCGACGACACTCCTGGTCGGCCAGCACTCCTATCAGCCGACCACCCAAGTCGGCTCCCCCAGGTCGGCGTTGTCAACGGGAATTGGGTGTGGCCCCGTCCTTGCTTGGGAGGAGCCGACCTTGTGGTCGGGTGTACGGGGGAGTGCAGCCGACCTGCAGTAGTGGGCGAGCTGGCCGACGAGGAGGTCGACCTGCACGGGGGCCACTGCAACGGACGCCGGTTTTGCGGCGCCTAGTTTTGAGTGGTCGACGAGGTGGTCGACTGAACCTGGTGGTCAACGAAGGCGGGGCCGACGTCGACCTTGGCAAGGGAGGCTGGGGACGTCAAGCTGGAGGGCGTCGAGTAGCATGACGCCGAGCAGCTGGGCGTCGAGAAGTGGGGCGCCGGGGTGGAGGACGCCGATCTTGGGTGGCCGACGACTTGGCGAAGTCGGCGGCCTAGTCCCGACGTGGTCGACGAGGGGACGCCGACCAGGGAGGACGCAGACTTGACGGCGTTGACCTGGTTTCCCGGTCGACAGGGATACCCGGGCGACGTGTGCGAAGGTCGCCGGGGTGACTTCCGTGAGGCCGACCTCGGGGGTGGTATCCCGAGGTCGACGTGGCTAGTGGGCGCATTCGCTGACGTGGAGTCTGCTGGGCGTCTGCGCTGTGCCCGTGACAACGCGTGGAGCACCAACCAGCTGCGCGCACCTGCGAAGCATGTGCACCATTGTTCTGCAGATGCAACGCTGTGCAGCCGACTTGCTGCAGCGTTGGCGCACCGTGGACATGCAACGTTGGCAAGCCGCGACTTTGCTCTGCTGGAGCGCGGTCGACCAAGTCGTGTTGACACGCGGTCGACCGTGCTGCGCTGGAAGTCGACCAGCAGCTTTGCTAGGTCTGATGTAGTCTTGCATGCCAACTTTGTTCTCAACTTTTGCTAGTGAAACTCTTGCGGTTTTGCCCCGTGAATGCACAAGTGCTAGAGAACAACTAAGGAACGAACACAGAGATCACACAAGCACCCGTGCCTTGCCCGTAGTCTAGCTCCCATTGTAGTAGTTATCTCCGCAGGCATCACCAAGTCGATGCCTCCGATGTCAACCTCGCCAGGTCGACATCTCAAGTTCGAACCTCCAGGTGTTTGGATCGCGTGATGCAAATCGAAGTGAACCAGTTGAAGTACACCCGACTGACGGAAGCATGTAAACAGCAGGTCGTCCTTTTTTTTTTTTTTTTTTTTTTTTTTTACAAGCAATATCATGTCGTCTTGTCCATCCCCTGCCATTCTCTGCACACATCCCAGGGGCCATATCCATCGTGCTGCCTTTTATACCTCTGTTGCAGTTTTTTAGATGTCCGCTGCTGTTGGAATTGCTCTTATCCCTTCTCGTTTCCAACCTTGACCTCCCTGTACTTATCTACCACATGCCCACTTATGTTCGTGTTTGCAGAGGTCTTTATGCCAATCAGCTCAATGGCTCAATACCTGCTAAAATCAGCAACCTCACAAACCTAAAAAGCATGTAAGTAGACACGAGCAAATATCAAATATGAATGGGTTCGAGCCGAACCTGGTCAAACCGGCTGGTGCAACCGAACAAGTTGAACCAGCCTGAACAGCTCATGAGTCAACGTTAAAGCCCTCGGCTTGAAACATGAAGGGGCTTGGTTCGATCTGCTGCAGTTTGGGTCAAACCAGTTGTAGCAAGGGCTGCCTGAAATATGTAATTAGCAATGTATTTAAGACGTGAAGGCCTAATACTTTTACCCTTCTCCCTCTGTATTTTTTTCATACATCCTTTCTTGTTGCTTCCCCATTCGCACTCTAACCTCTCATCCTTTTCAGTCCTTTAAGCTCAAAACCTTTGCATACTTCTCGTGTCCCTCTTTTCCTATCGTCATGTCACACCTCACATGATCTGTCCCGTCGCCCTCATTCCTTGCTTTTCCTATTGCAACTATCTTGTTTTTGTCTCTCTCTCACTCTCTCCCCCCCTTCTCTCATGCTCTCTTCTATGCCCATTCTGTACAGTGAATACTGCTAGTGTTAGCCTTCAATCTCACACTTTGTACTTTGTATTTTCTATATCCTAGAATAGTGTAGCTTGCACATTTTGTTTGGTTGGGTGTACACCTACATCCCAACCAAACCCAAATGTAATCTCCAAGCAATCTCCAACCCACCAATTGGATATTGCCTTGGGATTACCCCCAATCCCTAGGGGTTGCCTCTGATTCCCTTCCCCAACTATTCCTTACCCTGCTTGGATGTACTTAAAGAGCTTCGAGCTCATTACTAATGCATCGCTTCTAAGCCTAAGTTCTAACATGGTATCAGAGCCCTTCAACCGCACACGCGGATCATGATCCTCTTATCTCTGCGGATGTTCGTCCCGCAAACCTCGGCGTAACCGCCTTCAATCTCGTCGCCGTTGATTCGCGACATTCGTGGGCGGAAATTCTCCCGCACCACTTTCCCGTCACTTTCGACGGCATCTACTATTTCTCTGGTAAGCGCATCGTCGGCGCTTTAACCTATCGCTCGTTTTCGTCGAACATCATCGCGTCATTCCTTCTCCTCGTCGGGCCGTCGCCCGTCGCCCTGCAGCTTCTCGTCGGGCCGTCGCCCGTCGCCTTGCAGCTTCTCGTCGGGCCGTCGCCCGTCGCCCCGCAGCTTCTCGTCGGGCCGCCGCCCGTCGCCCTGCAGCTTCACCTTCGGGCTGCCGCCCGTCGCTCCGCATCTGCACTCCTACCCCCATCCCCCCCCCCCCCCTTCCCCGCAGCTGAACAGGTGTAGCAACGCTGAATGGTACGCCATCCACGGCATAGACAAGAAGCCACCGAACTGGATGCGTGCGCGTAAGGCCAACCTGGTTGAGGTCCAGGACCCCGCTTCGGCTAGTGCTAGTGATAGTGCTCCTGCTGATGTGCGTACCAACCTGTTGTTCCCTGGCACTGCCATGATTAATGAAGCTTCCTCCCAGTACCTCGGCCCATCACAAGCATCACAATACATAGAGTTCACACTCGACAGCGGCGCCACTCACACTGTGCTCAAGGAAACACTCTCCTTCAAACCATACGCAACACCCATCCCTCTCCTAGGAGCTGACTCAAGCTTCACCACTCTTGCCAAGGGTTCATCCACAGTCCCGTGCTCCGCCTTCCCTTCCGGCACTGTCACTGGAATGTGCGTGCCTTCACTCCGCCACAATCTCGTGGCCCAAACGGAGATTCAGGAAGCTGGGCTACGCACCATCTTCTGGGAGAACGAGAACTATGGTGATATCCTCGACCCACTCACCAACAAGGTCTTGACTCGTTTCACCCTCAACAGCAAACGGCCTTTACACGCTGCAAGTACCCATCCCACAGGTGTCAACCACCCAAGCAGAGGCAACTACCTCACCATGCTCGTGCCGCAGTTTCTCCAACCCGACCATACTCTACCACCATCGGCTCGGGCACCCAAACTTCCGCACACTTGCTGACATGGCCTCCAAGAAACTTCTACTCGGCCTGCCAGCCTCACTTCCTCCACCACCAGACTCCCCCGCTCCCACGTGCCTTGACTGCACCAAGAGCAAACTGCGTCAACAGCCCCACCCGGCCTCACCCTCTGTCGCAGCAGCACCACTGGACTTGGTACACCTGGACGTCTGGGGCCTTGCCCCTGTTCCTGCACGAGGTGGTTATCGCTACTTCCTTGTCATCGTCGATGACCACTCTCGCTACGTCTCTGTTCACCTCCTCCACACTAAGGCTGCAGTTCCAGAGGTCCTCATGGCGTGGGTTAAACAGGCACAGACCACCTTTGACCGCAAAGTCAAGCGCCTCCACTCGGATGGTGGTGGTGAGTTTTGCAACGACAAGCTCAAAGCCTTCTGCTCCTCAGAAGGCATCCAACAAAACTTCACCCTCCCTGACAGCCCGCAGCAGAACGGCATAGCTGAGAGCCGCAACCACACCCTGGTGCAGATCACTCGGTGCCTCCTCGGCCACTCCAACGCTCCGCACTCTCTCTGGGGGTACGCTCTCTACCACGCCGCCCTCCTCTACAACCTTTACCCCCACCCGCATCTTCCCGACACCACTCCAACCACACTCTGGCTCGGGAAAACGCCCACTGCTCGCTCTCTTCGAGTTTGGGGGTGCACCGCCTATGTCCTCCTCAACCCTCAGGCTCGACGGCAGCACGGCGGCAAGCTCGGTCCCAAGACCCAGACGTGCATCTACCTCGGGCACAACGCCGACTCGCCTGACTACCTCTTCCTCAACCCCTCCACTCAACAGTTGGTCCGGAGCCACGATGCTGTCTTTGATGAGACCCGCCCATTCTACTCCACTTCGGGACGGGACCCTCTCTCTGATCCACCCTCCCTCGTGTGGGCAGACTTTGATGCGCCTCCTGACCATCCACCTGCGCCGGCCCCCTCACCTCCTCCCTCTCCTGCCATCGCACCTTCTCCCTCAGAGATCTCTGACCCGCCCTCGCCGGTTTCTTCGGCGGCTGCCCCTCCATCCCCCTCACTTCCCACTCCGCCGACTGTGCAGCCACCTCCGAGCGCACCTATCACCTACCATCGGCGGTCCCACCCTCCGGCTTCACATCGTCCCCCGGTTCCCCCCACCACAGAGGAACCCGCTCTCCCACAGTCGCCCGAGCTGATCACGTACCACCGGCGGCCCATTCCCCCGCCCAAGCCTCCTAAGTCAACCCCTCCGACACCGCCTGCCCCACCCTCTTCTCCGGTGGCTCATGGCACTCGTTCGCATGCCGCTGCTCTTCCACTAGCGATGGTTCTTCGATACACAGCGATCACACCGCCTCCTCCTGCTGGGGGGGATGTGCCCTCTACCCTTCTGGAAGACAGGCATGAGGAGCTGTGTGATCTTCATGCAGTCATTCCTCAGCTCTCGCACATCTTCCCCGACATCACTGACTCACCCTCCCTCAACTTCGCGGAGAACCCGACCATCCCTATCCCTCTCACCGTCCAGGAGGCTCTCTCAGGCCCTCATGCTGCCGAATGGCGTGCTGCCATGGAAGCGGAGATTGAAGCATTCACCCGCAACCACTCCTTTGACGACGAGACTCCACCACCAGGAGTCAACATCGTCGGGGGCAAGTGGTTGTTCCGTGTAAAACAGCTCCCAGACGAGGCCCTGGTGTTCAAAGCTCGTTACGTAGCCAAGGGCTTCACCCAGCAGCAGTACCGCGACTTCTTCCTAACCTTCTCCCCCACATCCAAACCTCCCACCATTCGTACGCTCATGGATGTCGCAGCTCGAGAAGACTTTGAGATCAAATCCATGGATGCCTCATCCGCCTTCCTACAAGGACGTCTCAAGGAGACAGTGTTCATGGACAGACCTGAAGGCTTCCCAGGAGAATTCCCTCCCAACACTGTCTGGAAGCTGAATCGCCCCGTCTACGGCCTTAAGCAAGCCCCTCGTGAATGGCACAACAAGGTGAAAGAAGTCCTCCTCTCCCTGGACTTCCACCCTTCAACTGCTGACCCGACTCTCTTCATCCGCCGTCACTCTGAGCCATTCTACATCCTGGTCTACGTGGATGACTTCATCCTCGTTGCCAAGGACTCGGCCCAGATGACCTCTGTCCAGGCAGCCCTGAGCAAGGCCCTCCAGATGAAAGACCTCGGTGACCTCAAGCACTACCTGGGGATGGAGATCACTCGTGATCGCCAGGCTCGCACCATTTCACTCTCCCAGGAGTTCTACATCGACAATGTGCTCAAGCGGTTTGAGATGGAGCTGTGCACTCCTGTTGCCACCCAGCTGCCGCTGCAACACCTCCTCACAGCTCCAGCTGTACCCACACCAGAGGCCTGCTCTGAGCCATACCCGGAGCTTGTTGGGTCCCTCATGTACGCCATGATGTGCACCCGGCCGGACTTGGCCTATCCTGTCAGTGTCCTCTCTCGTTACGTGGCCCCTGGACGCTTCACTGATCTTCACTGGAAGGCGGCGAAGCGGGTACTGCGCTATCTTCAGGGCACCAAGTCTCACGTTCTCACACTCGGTGGGCTCTCCCCTCCTCGCCTGGAAGGTTACACCAACTCCTCCTGGGCTGATGACCAGACCGACCGACGCTCCTCTCAGGGGTACTGTTTCACCCTTGGGAGCGGAATTGTCAGTTGGCGCTCCACCAGGTCGTCTGCAGTCTCCCTCTCCTCATGTGAGGCAGAGCTCTACGCAGGCACCATGGCTGCTCAGGAGGCCCGTTGGCTCACCTTCCTACTCCAGGAGCTTGGTTTCCCACAGTCCGCCCCCTCCCTCTGGTGTGACAACCAGAGTACCATCCACATCTCTCAAGACCCTGTGTATCACACCCGCACCAAGCACATTGAACTCCGGCACTTCTTCATCCGTGACCTTGTCCAACAGGAGCAGTTGAAAAGGGAATACGTTGCATCTGACTGCAACCTGGCTGATCTGTTCACCAAGCCCCTTGGAAAAGTTCCCCACCACCGTCTCCTTGGCGCCATGGGGCTCTGTGCTCCACCTTCTCTACCCTGAGTTCGATTGACGCCTATGGGGGGGTGTTAGTGTTAGCCTTCAATCTCACACTTTGTACTTTGTATTTTTTATATCCTAGAACAGTGTAGCTTGCACATTTTGTTTGGTTGGGTGTACACCTACATCCCAACCAAACCCAAATGTAATCTCCAAGCAATCTCCAATCCACCAATTGGAGATTGCCTTGGGATTACCCCCAATCCCTAGGGATTGCCTCTGATTCCCTTCCCCAACTATTCCTTACCCTGCTTGGATGTACTTAAAGAGCTTCAAGCTCATTACTAATGCATCGCTTCTAAGCCTAAGTTCTAACAAATACATGCCCTGGTGCAGGAAACAACACATCTCCCTACACTTTCCTAACCCCATCTATCTCCTGCCATTCTGCACACATCTCAGGAACAATGTCCGCTGCTTATGCCTCTGTTGCAGTTGTTCAGGTTTCCGTTGCTGAAGGAGTTGCTCCTATCCGCTTCTTGTTTCCATGCAAACTTGACCTCCCTGTATCTATCTACCACATGCCCACCTATGTTCATGTTTGCAGAGGCCTTTATTCCAATCAGCTCACTGGCTCAATCCCTGCTGCAATTGGCAACCTCACAAAGCTCACTTACTTGTAAATAGACATGAGCAAGCACCAAATATGAATGGGTTTGAGCCGAACCTGGTCAAACCGGCTGGTGCAACCGAACAACCTCCTTGGTCCGGGTTGAACCATCCTGATCAGCTCAGGACTCAACATTAAAGCCCTCAAGTTAAAACATGAAGCCGTCAGCTTGAAACATGAAGGGGCTTTGTTCGATCTGCTGCAGTTCGGGTCGAATCAGTTAGAGCAAGGGTTGCCTGAAATATGTAAACAGCAATGTATTCAAGAAATGTAGGCCTAATACTTTTACCCTTCTCCCTCTGTGTTACTTTCATACATCCTTTCTTGTTGCTTCCCCATTTGCACTCTAAGCTGTCGTCCTTTTCAGCATTTGCACACTTTTTGTGTCCCTCTTTACCCATTCTCATATCACACTTCAAATGATCTGTCCCGTCTTCCTCATTCTTTGCTTTTCCTATTGCACTATCTTGTTTCTGCCTTTCTCTCACTCAAATGGACCTTCCATTAGAAAACATAAATGTTATAGCACACTACGATCACGGCATACAGGTAGGCAAGCACTCTACGGCAGCTCGAGCCGTGGCTCGAGCACGTGCAGGAGGTCTCCAATGCCAAGTGGCTCGCTCTGAAGTGGGGTGGGCGCTGCCCCGTCCTCAAGGGCCGTCAGTGTCTTAGCGACTAGCGTGTTCCCTTGGGCGCGCTGCAGGGCAGCGTAATCGACCACCGCTGCCTGTATGAGTGGTAGAGCTTTGCTGCCTCTTATGACGAGCGCTCCTCATTGTGCAGGCGTTTTTCTGCGAGTTTAGCGCAGAGGTGGAGGAATTCTAGCACCCCAGCTGAACAGTGCCCGTACGTCTCTACTGCCATCGCTAAGAAACTGACCCACGCTGGTCGGTTAGCATACTTGCGCTCCTTCCCCCGCGCAGCAGAGTCAGCAGCCCAACCTGGCTCCCGACGCGCAAGGGGGTCCTGATGGGAGATGGGGGTCTGTGACAGCCACATCACAGAGCCAGACGACCCACAAGTCTGGGTGCCGGGTTGCTAGGTCTGCTTTCAGTCCTTCAACTGGCGTGTTAAGTGTTGTCTCTACCTGGATAGCGCACCTCGACTCCTCCGCAATCCGGGCACACTCATCGAGCGCGTACTGTGTGCCAGTGCGTCCCTTCCTGTTCCGCAGTTGAGGAGGTGATTTGGAGGCCGCTAAGTAGGGTCCCTCACTCTCTCTCTCTTCCCTCTCTCATGCTCTCTTTCATGCCCATTCTGTACAGTGAATACATGTCCTGGTGCAGGAAACAACACATCTCCCTTCACTCTCCTAACCCCCATCATCTCCTGCTATTCCGGGAATGTCCGCTATGTTGCCTTTTATGCCTCTGTTGCAGTTTTCCAGTTTTTCGCTGCTGATGGAGGTGCTCCTATCTGCTTCTCGTTTCCATGCAACCTTGACCTCCCTGTATCTATCCATCACATGCGCACTTATGTATGTGCTTGCAGATCCCTTCATGAAAATCAGCTCACTGGCTCAATTCCTGCTATAATCGGCAACCTCACAATCCTAAAAGAAATGTGAGTAGATACGATCAAGTACCGAAACATGAACGGGTTCGAGCTGAACTTGGTCAAACCGGTTGGTGCAATCAAACCAACCACCTTGGTGTTAATTGTATAGGTGGTTATGGTATTTCTTTGTAACTGGTTGTAGGTTAAAGGCTTGAGCAAAATGAGATTATAGGCCATCGCTAGGGTATAGAACTTAACTTGCAATAATAAGCACCAACAAACCCCTAACACGCACTACAACATCTTTGGTGTTGCTAATTAAGCACTTAAGTTGTTGGAGACTGTTGTGGGACCATGGTTGGGCTTGTGAATATTGTCAAACTCGTCAGTTTTCAAATCTGAATTCTTGAACAATTCTTTAATCTGATCCATGGCTGCCAAGAAATTCTGTCAGGATACCCCGCAACACTCAAATCGCGATAGAGAGCGGCCTAGATCCTTGTTGGAAGTGTGCTTTATCATTCCAGAGAGTAGAGATCAAAACCGTTCTAACACGTGTATGCTCGTTATATAAAGTTACATAAGTTGTACACAATGCTCCGTCAAAGTCGGCGGACAGAATCTTTTACTCCACTTTCTAGATTCTCATGCTTTCTATCACTTAGTTCGGGTTGAACCAGCCTGAGCAACCTTACAACTAAACGTTTAGGCCCTCAGCTTTAAACATGAAGGATCTTGGTTTGATTTGCTGCAGTTTGGGTCAAACCAATTGAAGCAAGGGTTGCCTGAAGTACATAAACAGCAAAGTATTCAAGAAACGTAGGCCTGGCACTTTACACTTCTCCCCCTGTACTTGATTCATACAACCCTTCTTGTTGCTTTCCCATTCGCACTCTAACCTGTTGTCCTTTCCAGTCCTTTAACCTCAAACCTTTGCACACTTCTCGTATCCCACTTTTCCTATCGTCATATCCCACCTCACATTATCTGTCCCGTCCCCCTCATTCCTTGCTTTTCCTATTGCTCCTACCTAGTTTCTCCCTCTCTCTTACTCTCTCCCCCTCTCTCATGCTCTCTTCCATGCCCATTCTGTACACGAAATACATGCCCTGGTGCAAGAAAACAACACATCTCCCTTCACTTTCCTAACCCCATCTATCTCCTGCTATTCTGAACAATGTCCTCTGCGTTTCCTTTCATGCCTCTGTTGCAGTTGTTCAGATTTCCGCTGCTGAAGGAGTTGCTTTTATCTGCTTCTCGTTTCCATGCAAAGTTGACCTCTCTGTATCTATCTACCACATGTCCACCTATGTTCATGTTGGCAGAGGCCTTTCTGCCAATCAGCTCACTGGCTCAATCCCTGCTGCAATTGGCAAACTCAGAAACCTCAAGCTGCTGTAAATAGACACGAGCAAGCACCATAAATGAATGGGTTTGAGCCGAACCTGGTCAAACCGGCTGGTGCAACCGAACAACCTCCTTGGTTCGGGTTGAACCAGCCTGAACACTCATGACTCAACGTTAAGGCCCTCAGCTTGAAACATGAAGGGGCTTGGTTTGATCTGCTGCAGCTTACCGTACCCTTCTCCCTATGTGTTTTTTCATACATCCGTTCTTGTTGCTTCCCCGTTCGCACTCTAACCTGTCGTCCTTTTCAGTCCTTTAACCTCAAAACCTTTGCATACTTCTTGTGTCCCTCTTTTCGTGTTGTCATATCCCACCTCACATGATCTGTCCCGTCCCCCTCATTCCTTGCTTTTCCTATCGTTATATCCCACAAGGCATGGGCATTGGCCCGACCCGACCCAACTCGACCTGTTTGGGGTTACCCGAGGGCGGGGTCGGGTCGGGTCGGGTGTACCTGACCTCGGGTAATTTGGTATGTCAGAACTTAGGCTTAGAACTGATACATTAGTAGTAAGCTCAAAGCTCGTTAAGTACATCAGAAATGAGCAAGGTATGGATGAGGAGGGAATCAGGGGGCAATCCTAGGGAATCAAGGGTAATACCAAGGCAATCTCCAGTTGGTGGGTTTGAGATTGCTTGGAGATTACATTTGGGTTTGGTTGGGATGTGGGTGTACACCCAACCAAACACAAGGTGCAAACTACACTAAGCTAGGTTATAAAAGTACAAGTACAAAATGTGAGATTGAGGGCTAACACCAACACCCCCCCATAGGCGTCAATCGAACTCATGGCGGAGAAGGAGGAGCGCATGTCAACGGGAGTTGTGTGTTGGCCCCGTCCTCGCTTGGGCGGAGCCGACTTCGTGGTCGGGTGTGAGGGGAGCAGCCGACCTGCAGCAGTGGGCGAGCTGGTTGACGAGGAGGTCGACCTGCACGGGGACCACTGCACGGGCGCCGACTTTAGGGTGGCGCCGACTTCAGGGAGGTCGACTTGGGAGTCGACCTACGGAGGACGTCAACTTGGTGTCGTCAACTTGGGGCAGCCGACTTCGGTGGTCGGCTAACGGCCTGCTGGTCGACCTGGTGGTGGTCGGCCTGACCTGGTGGTCGACGGCGGAGGGGCCGACGTCGACCTCGACTCAGGACACCGAGCAGTTGGGTGTCGAGTAGCTGGGCGTCAACTTCGTGACGCCGACTTCGAGTAGCCGACTTGAGTGGTCGGCCGACAACTGCGCTGGTCGACTTGGTGGTTGGTCGACCAGGACTGCTGGTCGACGTGGTGCTGGTCGACCAGAAGGGACGTTGACCTGGAGCTGGTCGACCAGGGGCGTGGTCGACCTGGTGAGGTCGACATGGAGGTGGTCGTCGACTTGGGAGGTCGACGGCCACGTACGGGAGCTGCTGGTCGACGTGGTTGCCCGGTCGACCAGGTTACCTGGGTGACGAGGTTCTGCGGAGGAGTGCGACGGTCGCCCAGGCGAAGTTGGCGAGCCCGACCTCGGTGGTGGTATCCCGAGGTCGACGTGGCCGATCAGAAGCAGTCGTCAGCGGGAGGTTGACGTGGTGTGTGCGCTGTGCAGGTGACAAGACTCTGCGCGCCAATCATCTGCGCACACCTGCGAAGCGGATGCGCTGCTGTTCTGCGTGAGCAACGCTGGCACGCCGTCAACCTGCGACGTTGGCACGCCGTCGACTTTGCACTGCTGGAGCGCGGTCGACCAAGTCGTGCTGGAACGCGGTCGACCAAGCTGCGCTGGCAGTTGGCCGACCTGAATGCTAGCTCTGATGTAGTCTTGCCATGCCAACTTCATTGTACCATTGTTGTCAACTTTCTCTAGTGAAACTCTTGCCAATTCTCCCTGTGAACTAGCAAGCTGTGTGTGCACTAGGAAAACGACTAAGGACCAACGAACGCAGAGATCACACGAGCACCCGTGCCTAGCCCGTAGTCTAGCTCCCGTTGTAGTAGTTATCTCCCCATGGTGCGGTGAGCGTGGACGGCACACGACTTACCTTTCAGTCAGGTCGACGTAGACACCACTTACCTAATTCGTAGGTGCAGGCCGGCAGCTGTGCGGTAGTCACTATGGTAGGAGCCGTAGGTGACGCAGGGGTGGTGGACACCCTGGAGGCACGGCTGGAGAACGCGAGGAGGAAGCACGAGGCCAACGAGTATGGCGACTTGCCTTGGGCGGTCGTCGAGGCTGGACTCCACACCATGTGGGCGGCGGAGCACCCTTCTCGACCTGCTTCTCCTCGACCGGTAACCAACGAAGGCGGCTTCGACGTGGGCGTCAACGCCGGAGGTGGCCAAGTCGGCAGCAGTGCGGGAGGCACGTCGAGGCAGAGAGGTGTGATTCACGCCGATGAAGTCGGCGGCGTTCAGGCGCGAGGGAGGCAGTCGTCGGCGGCTGCAGGCTCCTCGCAGGGTGACGTCGGAGGTCGACGAAGCGGACTGTCGCCGATGTCGGCGACACAGGTGACGGCAGGCGGGATTGCACCGAGCTACGGCTACTTCAAGTTTACGCCGGACAGGATCTTGGTCACCCCGCCACTCACTGGTTGACCCGACATCCTCACCTGGAAGGAGGCCATCGAGCCTCAGCTGGAGATGGCCGGGCTGATCAACTTTGCCCGAGGCACCGTGGTGATGCCCGACGACCTCGACCTGCGTGCGGAGTTTCGCGCCGTGCAGCTGTTGACCTTCACGGTCATTTCGCGGTGCTGCTCGCCGGGCGTGCAGATCGCCTTGAAGTGGTGCCGAGAGTACCTCGACGCCGGCCACCAGGCGTGGCACTTCATCGAGTCGACCTACCAAGTCACCGACGACTTGTTCATCTCCCAGCTAGAGGGGCAGCTGACACACCTGCGTATGGGCGACGAGGAGACAGCGACCGACTACTGCAACCGAGCACGGCGAATTCTCGCCACCATCAGGATGGCCGGCGCGCAATACTCGACGGCGTCGTACGTCACCCACGTCATGCAGGGACTCTCGAGCAGCTACAACCTCCTGAAGCGGCTGTCGATGGCGCCGAGCACGAGGACGACGCTCAACGAGGACAACTTGACCTCGTACATCCTGCAGGACGAGGCGATGCAGGAGGCAGAGCGGCCCAAGGAGCTCTTGGCGCAAGCCAGCTTCGTCGCCCCGGTAAAGCAAGGTGGCCGACCCGGGCAACGCGGACAGCCTGGTGGCGGCGGTAGCAGTGGCTGGAAGACGGCCAAGGAGGTCGACAAGAAGAAGTCGACCAAGGACAGAGGTCGAGGAGGAGGAGGTCGACGTCGGGAGTGCTGGCTGTGCGGCGACCCCGACCACCTCTCCTTCGAGTGCCCCGACCGCAGTGACTCCGACGACGACGACGCCAAGGGAGGCCGCGGGAGGTCTAGCAGTCGTCGTCCTCGTCGAGGAGGAAACAAGCCGCGCAAGGAGAAGCAGTCGACGACGTCGACTTCGGCGAAGGACGCCGACTCCTCTGCTGGCGGCAAGGCGCGAGACGACAAGACGGCGTCATGCTCGCTGGTCGGTGTCGTGGAGCCGACTGTCTCGCTGGCGCCGGAGGTCGGAGAGGACTTCCAGGCGGTGGCGGCAGCTGTGCAGGCGAACCCGGCGGTGGTCCTGCTCGACAGCGGCTGCTCCCACCACCTGATGGGGACGAAGGAAGTCTTCGTCGACCTGCAGCCGAGTGGCTCCATCAAGCACGTGCGCGGCTTCAATGGGGCGCTGCAAGACGTCTAGGGCCGAGGCACAGTCGCCCTGCAAGGGGAGGTCGGGAAGCAGGTGCTCATCCCCGACGTGTTGTACGTCCCGGGTGTGCGGGCGAACCTGCTGTCGTCCGGCCAGCTGAAGGAGCACGGCGTGAAGCTGCAGGAGGACGGCGACGGGATGCTGCTTGTCTCGGCGGCGGGAGAGGTGCTCGGTCGGGCGACGTACTCCGGGAGAGTCCTCTGCACCGACCTGCGTCCCTGCTCAACGAGGTCGACGTCACCCACGGCGGAGGTTGTGGCACTGCGGGCGATCGTCTCAAAGACGAAGTCGACGCCGGACCGGATGCACGCGAGGCTTGCGCACGTCAGCATGGACACCATCAGGAGTTCGGCAAAGAACGAGGTCGCCATTGGGCTGGACCTCAAGTCGGCGACGGGCGCCGACTCACCGTGTGTCTCGTGCGTCGGCGGGAAGCTGGCGCGGCACACCTTCCCCGACCAAGGCTCCGACGCCGACGACGTGCTGGCCGTCGTGCACATCGACCTGTGCGGGCCGTTCCGCGTGGTTGCCAAGGACGGCAGCCTATACTTCCTGCTGCTGAAGGACCGCAAGACCCGCTTCGTGTGGGTGAGGACGGTCGCCAAGAAGTCGGACGTGCTGCTGGAGTTCCAGAAGTGGCTGGTGTTGGTGGAGAGGCAGACGAAGAAGTCGGTGCTGATGCTGCACTCGGACCGGGGAGGGGAGTTCCTCGGGAAGAAGTTCACCGACTTCCTGGACGGAAAGGGGATCGTCCACGACCTTACCTGCCCGTACACCCCGCAGCAGAACGGCATGGCGGAGAGGGAGATGCGGACGGTGGTGGAGTTGGTGCGGACGATGCTGCTGCACATGGGCGTGCAGCACCACTGGTGGCACCTCGCTCTGCGGCAGGCCGTCTGGATCCGCAACTGCCTTGAGAGGTCGACGCTGCCGCCGGGGACGATGCCGTACCAGCTGCTGGTCGGCCAGAAGCCCGACTTGTCGATGGCGAGGGTGTGGGGCTGCATGGCGCAGTTCCTTGTCCCCGAGCAGCAGCGTGGTGGGAAGCTGAAGCCGAAGGCCAGGTGGGGCCTTCACCTTGGCGTGTCGGCGGCGAGCAAGGGCTGGGAGCTCCTCGACGTCGACGCCAACCGGGTGGTCACCACGTCGGACGTGGTGTTCTACGAGGAGACGTCGCTGGCCGAGTGGAGGTCGGAGCACGGGCCGGTGTCCGGCCGCTCGTCGTCCACCCCGCCCACCGACACCTCGTCGGCGACGCTGCCACTGCTCGCCGAGGTCGGTGAGCTTGCTGCTGCGGACGTCGAGGACGTCCGCCCCTCTACCCATCCCCCTCCGATCCCTGCCCCTCCCCTCGTGGCCGACATGCACGGGCTGACCCCTATGTCGGCCTCCGGCGATGAGGGGAGCAGTGGGTCGTCGCCTTCGGCGCCAGCCAAGAGCATCGCCGGTGGCCGACGTGACGAGCGGCAGGTCGACGTGGGATTGAAGTCGACGTCGATCGGGGAGGAGCAGGCCGAGGAGCAGCAGCCGACAGGGGAGCAGGCAGCCGTGAAGCCGACTACGGAGCAGTCGGCGACCGGGCAGTCGGCAGGGGAGCCGACCACAGGGGAGAGGTCGACCAGGAAGTCGACCGAGGTGCAGCAGGACAACGAGGGCAGCGAAGACGGTGACGCCGGGGAGTCCACCAAGAGTGACGTGGTGGAGGTTCGGCCGGAAACCCGGAAGTCGGACAGAGTCCGGAGGCCGCCGGACTTCTTTGTCCCCGCTGCCTTCACCACGGTGTACGACGTGGACGAGGACGACGACCTGCTGTACGACGACGCCGAGGAGGATGAGGAGTTCCCGGAGCTCGACCCCGACGTGCTGGCCGACCCCGAACACCGTTGGGACATCTCGACGATGACGGTGAAGGAGGCGTTGGCGATCTGGAAGGGCCCGGCAGTTAAAGCCGCCATGGAGGAGGAGATCCGCAGCCTCATCAACATGGGCACTTCGGAGCTGGTCGAACGCCCGCCGGGGGTCAACATCATGAAGAACCGGTGGGTGTTGACGACGAAGTACCACGTCGACGACACCGTCGAGCGCGAGAAGGCGAGGCTGGTCGTGAAGGGCTTCACGCAGGTGTACGGCGCCGACTACGACAAGACGTTCGCGCCGGTGGGCAGCTACGTCACCCTGAGGATCTTCCTCAACATCGTCGCCGTCCTCAACCTCAACCTGATGCAGCTCGACATGAAGAACGCCTTCTTGCAGAGCAAGCTCGACCGGGTGCTCTACATGTCCCAGCCGGACTACTTCAACGACGGAACTGGCCGGGTCTGCAAGCTGCTGAAGAGCCTATACGGGCTGAAGCAGTCGCCGCTGCTGTGGTACTTGGCGCTCAACGACGTGCTGGTCGGCGCCGGGTGGAAGAAGAGCCAGGTCGACGAGGCTCTCTACTTCAAGGTCGGCGAGGATGGAATGGCCTGCTGGGTGCTGGTCTACGTCGACGACCTGCTCGCCGCCAGCAGCAGCACCGAGATGCTGAAGGAGCTGAAGGAGCTGCTGGAGTCCGCCTTCGAGCTGCGTGAGATCTCGTCGGTGCAGAAGTACCTCGGGCTGGAGATCGTCCGCAACAGGTC
This sequence comes from Closterium sp. Naga37s-1, assembly GCA_947471745.1. Lineage (NCBI taxonomy): Eukaryota > Viridiplantae > Streptophyta > Zygnematophyceae > Desmidiales > Closteriaceae > Closterium > Closterium sp. Naga37s-1. Next base: position 4,508,864 of record CANJKZ010001109.1, on the reverse strand, counting down.
GGCGGGGAAGCTGTGGCTGCACCAGCAGGGCTACGCCGACAAGCTGCGTAGGCGCTTCATCAACGAGGAGCAGACCGGGCGCACCCCAAAGACGCCGGTCTCGGTCGACGCCTACGCCGATCTCACCTTCGACGACGAGGAGGCGCAGGAGCGACAGGAGGAGGAGTACCGACAGAAGGTCGGCTCGCTGCAGTTCGCGGCGACGACGACGAGGCCGGACGTCGCCTTCGCCTGCAGCAAGCTGGGGAGCGGCCTCACGGTGAGGAGCGACCAGCACTGGCGCGAGGTCGACCGCTGCCTCGCCTACCTCGCCAACACGCGTGATACCGCCCTGGAGTTCGGCGGTGGACCTGAGTCGCTGGAGCTGGTCGGCTACGTGGACGCCGACGACGCCGGTGACAAGCAGAACAGGACGAGCACGGGCGGCTACGTGTTCGTCTACGGAGGGGCCGCAGTCTCCTGGTCGAGCCAGCGCATCAAGTGCGCGACGTTGTCGTCGACCGAGTCGGAGTACGTGGCGGCCACGGAAGCCGGGAAGGAGGGACGTCGACTTCGCTTCCTCCTCGCAGAGTTCCAGCAGCTGGACGCTGGGAAGCCGACCGTCCTCCGGGTGGACAACAAGTCGGCCATCACAGTCATCGAGGGCATGGGGTTGACGGGCAACCTCAAGCACATGGAGCGGCGACAGGCCTGGCTGCAGCACATGGTGAAGCGCGGGAAGTTCTCGCTGAAGTACATCCCGACCGCTGAGCAGCCGGCCGACTTCCTGACGAAGGCGCTGCACTATCCGGCCTTCAACCGGTGCTCCGTCGCCATCGGCCAGGTGCGCTTGGCCGACGTGGGCGACGAAGTTGACGAAGTGCAGCAGTAGGTGCCATGCCCTCTTGCATGGCTGGTGCGGTGGACGACGTGCTGTGTGTTGGGTGCACGTCGATGAGCTAGTCCCTGAGGAGTACTGCCGTGTGGGCTGGGGGCCCAAGCGTGAACGCGGCAGGGGAGTGTCAACGGGAGTTGTGTGTTGGCCCCGTCCTCGCTTGGGCGGAGCCGACTTCGTGGTCGGGTGTGAGGGGAGCAGCCGACCTGCAGCAGTGGGCGAGCTGGTTGACGAGGAGGTCGACCTGCACGGGGACCACTGCACGGGCGCCGACTTCAGGGTGGCGCCGACTTCAGGGAGGTCGACTTGGGAGTCGACCTACGGAGGACGTCAATTTGGTGTCGTCAACTTAGGGCAGCCGACTTCGGTGGTCGGCTAACGGCCTGCTGGTCGACCTGGTGGTGGTCGGCCTGACCTGGTGGTCGACCGCGGAGGGGCCGACGTCGACCTCGACTCAGGACACCGAGCAGTTGGGTGTCGAGTAGCTGGGCGTCAACTTCGTGACGCCGACTTCGGGTAGCCGACTTGAGTGGTCGGCCGACAACTGCGCTGGTCGACTTGGTGGTTGGTCGACCAGGACTGCTGGTCGACGTGGTGCTGGTCGACCAGAAGGGACGTCGACCTAGAGCTGGTCGACCAGGGGCGTGGTCGACCTGGTGAGGTCGACATGGAGGTGGTCGTCGACTTGGGAGGTCGACGGCCACGTACGGGAGCTGCTGGTCGACGTGGTTGCCCGGTCGACCAGGTTACCTGGGTGACGAGGTTCTGCGGAGGAGTGCGACGGTCGCCCAGGCGAAGTTGGCGAGCCCGACCTCGGTGGTGGTATCCCGAGGTCGACGTGGCCGATCAGAAGCAGTCGTCAGCGGGAGGTTGACGTGGTGTGTGCGCTGTGCAGGTGACGAGACTCTGCGCGCCAATCATCTGCGCACACCTGCGAAGCGGATGCGCTGTTGTTCTGCGTGAGCAACGCTGGCACGCCGTCAACCTGCGACGTTGGCACGCCGTCGACTTTGCACTGCTGGAGCGCGGTCGACCAAGTCGTGCTGGAACGCGGTCGACCAAGCTGCGCTGGCAGTTGGCCGACCTGAATGCTAGCTCTGATGTAGTCTTGCCATGCCAACTTCATTGTACCATTGTTGTCAACTTTCTCTAGTGAAACTCTTGCCAATTCTCCCTGTGAACTAGCAAGCTGTGTGTGCACTAGGAAAACGACTAAGGACCAACGAACGCAGAGATCACACGAGCACCCGTGCCTAGCCCGTAATCTAGCTCCCGTTGTAGTAGTTATCTCCGCAGCGCAGAGCCCCATGGCGCCTAGAAGGCGATGGTGAGGGACCTTCCCAAGGGGCTTGGTGAACATATCAGCCAAGTTGCAGTTGGAAGCCACATACTCCACATTGAGCTGCTCTTGCTGGACAAGGTCACGGATGAAGAAGTGGCGAAGTTCGATGTGTTTGGTGCGAGTGTGGTACACGGGATCCTGGGAGAGGTGAATGGTGCTCTGGTTGTCACACCAGAGGGTGGGAGTGGACTGAGGAGAGCCAAGCTCCTGGAGTAGGAAGGTGAGCCAGCGGGCCTCCTGAGCCGCCATGGTGCCGGCATAGAGCTCGGCTTCACAGGAGGAGAGGGAGACTGCAGACGACCGGGTGGAGCGCCAGCTGACAATCCCGCTCCCAAGGGTGAAGCAGTAGCCTTGAGAGGAGCGTCCGTCAATCTGGTCATCTCCCCAGGAGGAGTCTGTGTAACCTTCCAGGCGAGGAGGGGAAAGCCCACCAAGGGTGAGGACATGGGACTTGGTGCCCTGCAGATAGCGGAGCACCCGCTTTGCGGCTTTCCAATGAAGGTATGTGAAGCGCCCAGGAGCCACATATCGAGAGAGGACACTGACAGGTTATGCCAAGTCAGGCCGGGTGCACATCATGGCGTACATGAGGGACCCAACAAGCTCTGGGTATGGCTCAGTGCCTTAGTTGGAGTATACGCTCTGAACATTTTGCGTATTGCGTTTATACGCGCTAAAAAAACGACCGCTGCGTTTTTGGTTCGGAAACGCTGAAAAACGCTCGGGCAGACCGGGAAAAAAAAAATCAAAATTTGAGTTTCGTTTAGCGACATGGCGATTCAAGTGTGGGGTTTCGCACGTCGCGAGTGCAACCCCGAATTCGAAATTTGAAACCGAGTCGCACCAAACCCACCCTTTACCATTGCAAACCCCCTTGTACCCCGTTCACTTCCAACCTCTTCAAATACAATGTTGAGGTGAGTCCCCCTCAACCCACCCACCATTCCTACCATAAATGTCGTGTCTTTCCACTCGACTTTCATTACTCAGTTTAGCTCTCTTCTTTAGCTCGCCTTTCAGTATGGCGACCCCTCCTGCAGCAACACTCAGTACTACTACCCCTACTGCAGCTCCTAATGCTAGTTCTGTTGAGGAAACCAGCGCCGGTCTGGTTATCATGCACGAAACCCATGCTGTGTACAAGCATTTCCTTGTGAAAGCCGGCGACGACAGCGACCACGCCACCAAGGTGTGCATGTACTGTCGCCACAAGTTCACGGGCGGTATGTACCGCGCTGCTCAGCACATCACCAGCTGGAAGGGTATGCGGCGTCGTGAAATCCGCCTCTGCGAGGAAGCTCCCAAGACCGCGCGGGATGGAGTGAAGTCACAGTACGAGACGAAGTCCAGGACCCGGGACCAGAAGCGCGCGGCTGAAGTCTCGGCCGTTGCTGCAGTTTCCGGTGCTTCTGGCGAGGCGAAGAAGTCTCGCATGACCGATTTCTACGGCGACGCGTCAGCCTGCAAGAAGAACGATGCCGACGAGTCGATCTGCCTCGCGTTCGCTGCTCTGCGCCTCCCCGAACACCATGCGGACCACCCTGTTTGGCGCAACATGGTCTCCTGCATTGCGCGTGCGGGCGAAGGCTACCTCGCACCGAGGCGTCGCTACGTCGGCGGCGTCGGGCTCCAGAAATGTCGTAAGCGCATTGAGGCGGCGCTTGCTCCTATCGCGGCGAGCTGGCGGCGGGATGGCGTAACGGTGTCAAGCGACATGATGACTGATCGTAACGGCCGTCCGCAAGCCAATGTCCTTCTGATCAACGACAGTGGCGCGGTCTTCGCTGAGACAATCGACACACGGATGGAATCGAAGACGGGAGGTTACATCGCGGGGCTTCTCCGTCCCATTCTCAAGAAAGTCGGACCGGAAAATGTGGTGGCATTTTGCATGGACGGCGGCTCGAACTATGCGGTGGCGTGCAGGGAGCTGATGGAGGATTACCCCCACATTGAGTACATACCTTGTGCTACCCACGTCCTCGATCTGTTGATGGAGGACGTGGGGAAGATGGACTGGGCGAAGAACCTTGTCACCCGCGGGGGAGAGATCATCACCTTCACGCGCAACCACCACTTCACGCGGGGGTATTTGCGAAGCTCCGAGGTCAAGGGCGGGAAGGGCAAGCAGGTCCTGAAACCCGCGGGCACTCGCTTCGGGACGCAATTCATCGCTATTTCCCGCCTTGTCGAAGTCCGTGCTGCCCTCGTGCAGATGGTTTTAAGCGATGAATGGAAGGAGTGGGCAACAGGGGCAAGGAGTAAAAGCGCGGACACTTTCCGCGAGCACATCATGGACGAGGCTTGGTGGAAGAAGGCCGAGTTCTTCACCAAGCTCATGGCGAAGCCGTTCGCCGTCATGCGGGCTACGGATGCTGCGACAAAGGGGATGATGGGGCGCCTCTACGACGCCATGCTGCAGCTCACCGAGGACGTGGATGCAATCCTCGAGGAGCACTCCGCGGGTCACCTGACGAGGGCGGAGGTTAAGGAGATCCGCCTCATCGTGAAGGATAGGTGGGATAAGTGCTTGGCGTGCCCCTTGCATGTGGTTGGCAGGATCTTGAATCCGGTCAACCAAGAGGAGGGCATCTTCAGAAACGACATCGAATGCACGCGCGTGCTGAAGGGCTACATCGCCAAGCACTACGACCACCTCACCATCACCGCGAGCGACGGCGAGGAGCGCCGTGCCTCTCTTGTGCTGCAGGAGGAACTGACGGCGTACCTGACCCTGCAGGGGAGTTTCGGGCTGCCCACCGCCTTGGAAGACCGCGCGGCTGTGAAGGCGGGGAAGATGACGGCCGTCCAGTGGTGGAATTGGCACGGCACAGATGCGCCCCACCTTGCTACGTGCGCAATCCGCAACCTTTCGCAGCCGGTGTCTGCGTCGCCCTGTGAGCGCAATTGGTCCATGTGGGACGCGGTCCACACGGCAAGGCGCAACCGCCTCGGGTCCGAGAAGTGCAGGGACCTCGTATATGTTGTGCACAACTGGCAGGTTGTGCACAATTGGTACAAGGTCCCTGAGGGGCAGCGGGTGGTCAAGGGCAACATTCCTGAGGCGCCCCTTCCCGAGGGCTACAAGGTGGAGGAGGATGGGGCGGAGGAGGAGGTTGGGGAGGAAGAGGACATGGTTCTTGAGGATGAGTATGCATAGACATGCATGTGGGGAGGGGGTGGTATGGGATGGGATGGGATGGGCCTATGAAGTGTAGTGATTCCTGAAAAAGGGAAGGGAAAGGGAGGTGGGGTAGGGGGTCTAGTGATGTAGGCAAAATGTTGTGTGCATGTAACCTGCCCTATAATAAAAAGGGGAAGGGAGGTGATGGTGCCTTGCACCACCCCCTTCCCCACATCTTAACCCAAAAAAAATCACCTGCCCGAAACTTTTTTTACCCCTGCCCGGCCCTGCGTTTTCACTGCGTATTAGACCCCTCCAAAGCTGCGTACTGCGTTTATACGCTAGCGTTTATACGCTAGCGTATAAAACGCGAAACGCGTATACTCCAACTAAGCTCAGTGCATGCCTCTGGTGTGGGTACAGCTGGGGCGGTGAGGAGGTGTTGCAGCGGCAGTGGGGTGGCGACAGGTGTGCACAGCTCCATCTCAAACCGCTTGAGCACATTGTTGATGTAGAACTCCTGGGAAAGAGAGATGGTGCGAGCCTGGCAATCGCGAGTGATCTCCACCCCCAGGTAGTGTTTGAGGTCACCGAGGTCTTTCATCAAGAGGGCCTTGCTGAGGGCCTCCTGAAGAGAGGCCATCTGCCGAGTCCTTGGCAACGAGGATGAAGTCATTGACGTAGACAAGAATGTAGAATGGCTCAGAGTGGCTACGAATAAAGAGGGTTGGGTCGGCAGAGGATGGGTGAAAGTCCAGTGAGAGAATCTTCTTTCACTTTGTTGTGCCATTCCCGAGGGGCTTGCTTGAGGCCGTAGACAGGGCGATTCAGCTTCCAGACAGTGTTGGGAGGGAAATCTTCTAGAAAGCTTTCAGATTGATCCATGAACACGGTTTCCTTGAGGCGTCCTTGCAGGAAGGCCGAAGAGGCGTCCATGGATTTGATCTCAAAGTCTTCTCGTGCTGCTACATCCAAGAGCGTGCGAACAGTGGGTGGTTTGGATGTGGGGGAGGTCTAGAAGAAATCCAGGTACTGCTGCTGGGTGAACCCTTTGGCCACGTAACGCGCTTTGAACACTGGGGCCTCGTGCGGCAGCTGTTTCACTCGAAAGAGCCACTTGCCACCAACGATGTTAACTCCCGGAGGTGGAGTTTCGTCGTCGAAGGAGTGGTTGCGGGTGAAGGCTTCAATCTCAGCTTCCATGGCAGCACGCCATTCGGCAGCATGGCGACCCGAGAGAGCCTCTTGAATGGTGAGAGGGATAGAGATGGTCGGGTTCCCCGTGAAGTCGAGTGAGGGTGACTCAGTGATGTCGGGGAAGATGTGCGAGAGTTGGGGAATGACTGCGTGAAGATCACACAGCTCCTCATGCCTGTCTTCCAGAAAGGTAGAGGGTACATCCCCCCCGGCAGGAGTTGGAGTGATCGCTGTGCAGCGGAGAACCAGTGCCAGTGGGAGAGTAGGGCCATGCGAACGAGTGCCATGAGCCACCGGAGAGGAGGGTGGGGCAGGCGGTGTCGGAGGGGTTGATTTAGGCGACTTGGGTGGGTTTCATCATAAGACATCGTCGCGGCTCCGGACTAACTGTTGAGTGGAGGGGTTGAGGAAGAGATAGTCAGGGGAGTCGGCGTTGTGCCCAAGGTAGATGCACGTTTGAGTCTTGGGACCGAGTTTGCCACCGCGCTGCCGCCTAGCCTGAGGGTTGAGGAGGACATAGGCGGTGCACCCCCAGACGCGAAGAGAGCGAGCAATGGGTGTTTTCCCGAGTCAAAGTGTGGTTGGAGTGGTGTCGGGAAGATGCGGGTGGGGGTAAAGATTATAGAGGAGCGCGGCATGGTAGAGGGCGTACCCCCAGAGAGAGAGTGGAGCGTTGGAATGGCTGAGGAGGCACCGAGTGATCTGTACCAGGGTGTGGTTGCGGCTCTCTGCTATGCCGTTCTGCTGCGGGCTGTCAGGAAGGGTGAAGTTTTGCTGGATGCCTTCAGAGGAGCAGAAGGCTTTGAGCTTGTCGTTGCAAAATTCACCCCCCCCATCCGAGTGAAGGCGCTTGACCTTGCGGTCAAAGGTGGTCTGTGCCTGCTTGACTCACGCCATGATGACCTCTGGAACCTCAGCCTTGGTGTGGAGGAGGTGAACAGAGACGTAGCGGGAGTGGTCATCCACGATAGCAAGGAAGTAGCGATGGCCACCTTGTGCGGGAACAGGGGCAGGGCCCCAGACGTCCATGTGCACTAGGTCCAGTGGTGCTGCTGGGACTGTGGGTGAGGCAGGATGGGGCTGTTGGCGCAGTTTGCTCTTGGTGCGATCAAGGCACGTGGGAGCGGGTGAGTCAGGTGGTGGAGGAAGTGCGGCTGGCAGGCCGAGAAGAAGTTTCTTGGAGGCCATGTCAGCAAGAGTGCGGAAGTTTGGGTGCCCGAGCCGATGGTGGTAAAGGATGGTCGGGTTGGAGAGGCTGCGATATGAGCATGGTGTGATAGTAGCCTATGCTTGGGTGGTTGACACCTGTGGGAGAGGTACGCGTAGCGTGTAGAGGCCGCTACTATTGAGGGTGAAGCGGGCCAAGATTTTCTTGGTGAGTGGATCCATGATGTCGCAATAGTCCTCGTTCTCCGAGACGATGGTGCGTAGACCCGCGTCCTGAATTTCCGTTTGGGCCAATAGATTGTGGCGTAGTGAAGGCACGCATATGCCAGTGACAGTGCCGGATGGTAAGGCGGGGCACGGGACTGTGGATGTACCCTTGGCAAGAGTGGTGAAGCTTGAGTCAGCTCCCAAGAGAGGAATGGGTGTTGCGTAGGGTTTGAAGGAGAGTGTCTCCTTGAGCACAGTGTGAGTGGCCCCACTGTCGAGTGTGAACTCTATGTATTGTGGTGCCTGTGATGAGCCGATGTACTGGGAGGTAGCTTCATTTATTATGGCAGTGCCAGGGAACAACAGGTTGATACGCACATCAGCAGGAGCACTGTCACTAGCACTAGCCGACGCGGGGTCCTGGACCTAAACTAGGTTGGCCTTGCGAGGGCGCATCCAGTTTGGCGACTTCTTGTCTACTCCCGGATGGCATACCATTTGTCGTCTTTCTTCTTGAAGCACGTAGCAAGGGGCTGATTAGTGCCACCACACACTTGTCCCTTGCGGTTGCCATACTTGACGACGTAGGGGCACGGAGGAAAGCGGTTGCGCTGGAAGGGCGCCGAGGCGAGAGCCGCTACGACACTTGCTTGGGGCATGGGAGCGCGGATGGCGTAAGCCTTGGCCTGAGCCGTGGAGTCTTTCTCGGCAGAGCTGAGTGCGGTGGAGACCTTAGCAAAAGTGAGGTCTTCCGCTGAGAGCGTGAGAAGCATCTTCCTCGTGACTTCATATGCTGAGGTGAGACCAAGAAGAAGGGCCGCTGCAGGGGCTTGTTCGGGGAAGACTATACCCAGCTCCTTTAGTTCGCCGTGAATGGTCTGCACCTTGGCGATGTAGTCAGCCATTCCCGAGCAATCCTCAAGGCGGACCTGGAACATGCTGGGGATGAGGATGGCAACTCCGACAGCCGTCTTGTTCATGAACCGATCCTGGAGGTACTTCCAGATGGCGTTGGAGGTAGGGTAGTTGTGGAACGTGTTGCCAAGTTCGAGAGGGGTGGAGGCGATGAAGACGCTGATGATAGCAGCGTCGGCCTTCTCCCATTTCCGGTACTTTTCAACGGCTTCCTCGTACGCCCTCATGTCAGTATCACTGGCGGATTCGGTCGGCTCACGGGGGAGAAGGGGCTGTTTTCCCTTGCCACGGTTGAGGAGGACGTCCTTGAGGTCCAATCCCTGCACGTCACGACTCAAGAGGTGCTTGTCAACCCCGTAGCTCCAAGCCTTGAAGTTGGAGCTAGAGCCGTCGGCTTCAAGGCGGAGTGGGTTGATGGTGTTGGCCATGGTGGACGAGGAGAAGGCCATGATGAAGACCCTTTGAAGTCTCGCGCAGAGCGCCGCTCTTAAGTCACTGATAGGAAGTTGAGGAGGGTTTACGAAGGAGAATTTGAAGAACTTGGGGTTTTGGGTTTACAAAAGAGAATTTTTGAGGTTTTCAGTTTTCGAAGGAGAATTTGACGGAAGCGCTGATTTAGTGTCTGCTAGCCCTATTCCCACACACCCCCCCACACACCACCCTCAACTTCGCGGCTACGCTGCTGCTCGGCTTCGCGGCTACACGGCTGCTCGGCTTCGCGGCTGCGCTGCTGCTCGGCTGCGCTGCTGCACCTGTTCAGCTGCAGGAAGGGGGGGGATGGGGTAGAAGTGCAGATGCGGGGCGACGGGGGGCGACGGGCGGCAGCCTGAAGGTGACGCTGCAGGGCGACGGGCGGCGGCCCGACGAGGAGAAGAGATGACGCGATGATGTTCGACGAAAAGGAGCGATAGGTTACGGCCCCGACGATGCACTTACCAGAAAGATAGTAAATGTCGTCGAAATTGACGAGAAGGTGGTGCGGGAGAATTTCCGCCCACAAATGTCGCGAATCACCGGCGACGAGATTGAAGGTGGCTACGACGAGGTTTGCGGGACGAGCATCCGCAAAGATTTGAGGATCACGATCCGCGTGTGCGGTTGAAGGGATCTGATACCATGTCAGAGCTTAGGCTTAGAACTGATACATTAGTAGTGAGCTCAAAGCTCTTTAAGTACATCAGAAATGAGCAAACACAAAGTGCAAACTACACTAAGCTAGGATATAAAATTACAAGTACAAAATGTGAGATTGAGGGCTAACACCAACAAGGTAAAGGGTGTATACCCGACCCAACCTGTACACCTCGGCCCTCGGGTATTTAGAGCCCGAGGTCGGGTCGAATATACCCGTTATTGATTATGTTCTGTAATTATTATGTATATTTCTAAACCTGCTTTAGGATTACATTTGTCGGGTTTCACATACCCGACATTGGACATCCGGGTCGAGTAACGGGTAATAAAACACCGGAGCGAGTATACACTACCCCACCCGCGCGGGTAGTCACTTCGAATGTAAGAACCAGGCCCGACTAAGAAGTCAGGTCGGGTCGGGTTACTCGACCCGTTCGGGTAAAGTGCCATGATCTGTTCCATCCCCCTCATTCCTTGCTTTACCTGTTGTTCCTACCTTGTTTCTGCCTCTCTCTCACTCTCTCCCCCACTCTCTCTCTTGGGATCGTAAAAAAATTAGTCGGCAATAGTCTACTTGCTATAGCTTATCGTGTTCTCCACGATCTCACGAATGAACCCTAACACTCTCATGCTCTTTTCCATGCTTATTCTGTACAGTGAATACATTCCCTGGTGCAAGAAAACAACACATCTTCCTTCACTCTCCTAACCCCATCTATCTCCTGCTATTCTGGACACATCTCGGAAACAATGTTCGCTGTATTGCCTTTCATGCCCCTGTTCCAAATTTCAGGAATTCCACCTCCGAATAAAGGTGTTTGCTTTCTCTAATCTGCTGGTAGTTTTCCTGCCAAGTTGAGATCCTTGTGTCTACCTAACGCTTGGCCTTCATGTTAATCTGTGCAGATTCCTTTCTGGCAATCAGCTCACTGGCACAATTCCCACCGCAATCGGCAACCTTAGAAACCTAACATCCCTGTAAGCCGCTTTGCTTGGGCTGTGTTCCCCGTTCTGCCCCTCCCTCCAACCTTTTCCACTCCAGTTGACGCCCCACTTTGCATTTTGCATCTTGCTGCACATAGCTTGGGTAGAGTTACGCACGCAACCTTTGTCTGGGTGCCTATCTAGGGTCAGTCAACCCTACGTGTGGTTGGATATCCACCTTTGGCCCGAATAGACCCCCAAGGCTGGGTTTGAATATAAATGAAGTCCTAAAAACTCTTGGCTCATTGTTAGTTGATATTTTCTGAACCCTGCCCTAATTTTTTTACCTCAACTTATTGGGGGGGAGAAATAATGTTGAAGATCCCAACCAAACCCCTCTGTTTTCAATGAACTGCCCACGTCTAATGTAATTTTTTCGATTGTACCTTGCTTTCAGAAGAAGAATAAGGCACTGAGTCTAAGGACGTCGTCGTCTTGGTGCTCCTAAGTGATGCACTTTCTATCCATTTCCTCTCCTTTCTAGCTCTGCACCTACTGAAGGTTGATCATACTTGTTGAGCATGCTGAATCACGGTGCCAAACACACTAGAATCACGATAGACTAGGCACAGACCCCTTATCTACGGACGTCACTTCCACGTGGTTTGACCATATGATCCAGTTTGCACAACTCAACACATACACATTCCGGTGCTCTCCTCCCACTCACTCCCACCCTTCCCCTTCCCCATGCACCGCCGCCCTTCCCTCGCAACTCTCCAGCCACCTCAAGGAGAATTCTCCCACCATTCACGGTTCTCACCAAGGGCGCGCAGCAGGAAACAGTGGGGAAGTTTGCAGAAAAGCCAGTGACCCTATTCATCTACCCGCCTGGTGTGACCTCAAGATGTGGCTTGGAGTTGGCTTTCAATGTCAACTTCACCTTCGCTCTCTTGCCCCACTCTGGTACCACCGGCCCCAGCGGCTTTGCATTTGTGATTGCCGCAACGGCCAAGGCAGGGAAACCTGGTGGTGTGGGGTATAGCGGGGTGGGAGCTCGGAGCATAGCCGTTACATTTGATATTGAAGAGAGTCACCAGCACGTAGGGCTGAACATGAATGGTAGGAAGGAACCCGTGGTGTCAAAGGTATCACCGGTTATGTTCACCGACGGAGATGCATACACGGCATGGGTGGATTATGAGCCTGGGGATCCCGGCACCTTTCGAGTGTTCCTGGCGAGCTCACACGAGAAGCCAGAGGAGCCGCTGCTGCTGCAGAAGGGTGTGTCGCTGTGTGCGGTGCTTCAGCCGCGGGTGAAGCAGCAGCAGGCGGCGTTCTCGTTTGGGTTTACGGCGTCCACCACTGTGAAGCCCTTCCAGCTGCATGGCATCCTCTCCTCCTCTGTGCAAACAGGCAAGGCCTCTATTTTGGGCAGGTGGGGTGATGCTGACTGCGTTGATGATAGATTCGGGGTGGTGGTGGTGAATTGTAGTGATGGCAATGGTTTATGATGAGAAATAGGCAGGAATAAGAATTTGGCCAAATCATCTGGTTTGACTTAAACCAGTTTGGGTTCAACCAACCCGCTGGCTCAACTCGATTCATTTGGAGCCAATTTGGGTTCAAGCCTTGGCTCATTTCTGATGAACAATACACTATGTAATGGTTTTTTAATGAGTCCTTGCTGGGCACTGATGATGATGTCTCCTGCCATGGCTAGACATTTGTCGCGCTAGTGGTAGCTAATCAGCATGAACTTGCCTTTGCTACCCACTCTTGTGGTGCTCTCTCCCTATCCAAGACCCAACCAGCACTCTCTTGTGTCCAACCAACACTCCCTATCCTTCTCTTTTGTCTTGTGGTTTTCTCAACAGGCGCCCCTTCAACCATGGTCGTGCAGACCAAGGAGCAAGGTGAGCTACATGCCATGTGGAAACCAGAACCTTTTATATGTTCTGAACCCCCCAAATAATAATAATGATGATGATGATGATGATGATGATGATGATGATGATGATGATGATGATGATGATGATGATGATGATGATGATGATGATGATGATGATGATGATGATGATAATAACAATAATAATATTAATAATACAAGTTTTCACATGTCAGGCTTCTTTGCAGTCCATTGGAGCTTGCAAGGAGATTGGTTCAGTGACCGTGACGTCGTAAGTCCAGACCGCGCCATGCCTTTCCACTACTACCCATCCACATCTCTCTTCATCTCCACCCCTTCCCACCCCTCACAGCCCTCGGCCTCTCACTGTCAGAGGCCACATTCGCACCGACTCGAGCCAGTCCCTTCTCGCGCTATGTGAGTGCGGACTTCAAGCTGTCGGCCACCAGAGCGGACTCGTGGAGCATTCGTGATTTCCACACGTGGGACTCCGTGCCCTTCCTCAACTGGCCTGTCAAGAACCAAAACGACTGCCGTGAGTGGAAATAGACTTGCAAGTCCACTTCAGAATCTGAGCTGCTTTTCCAATCCATTATGCTGTTGTTGTTTACTAATCGATTTCAACAACTAACTTACTAGGAATCCTGGCAATCCTTATTCACAGCCATTTTTTCGCTGATTATTGTAGTATGTACTGCGTTCACGCAGCAGATGCCTATGAACCTGCATCTTCTAATAGAAGGCTCACGGGTCAAGTATATCACATTAAGAGTGATTAAATGGAGAAGGGGGGATGGGAACGCAACTTCATTAAAATTGACTCGGATTGTGAGGAAACTGGAAATCTATACTTTACCCTCTTAACATAAATGTGTAATCCATACACATGAAACGTGCAGCCTATCTTCATCACTCCATCCTTGCTCGCTTCACCTTGCTTCACCTTCGCCTTCCTCTCAGATGCGTGCTGGGCGTATGCGGTGGTGGCAAGTGTGGAGGCGGCATACGGCATTGCAAAGCAGCAGAGCGCTCCCCGGCTATCAGTGCCCTCTCTCTTCACCCTCATGGGGCTCTCCGACTCCGACAGGTGCACTGCTGGCGGCTCCCCCACCCAGGCCTTTGAGACGCTCGTGGTTCTCGATGCCACCAGTGGGCTCACAGGGGTCAGCGACTTGGTAGGTCCAGCAGAATGAGGACGTGGTATGGTATGTATGTATTGTGAGATGGGATTTAGACATGGAAGGTTTATAGGTGTGAGCTTTGTGGAGGGTGAATCACTTTGCCCGCTTGCCCGTTCTTGGGCTCGAAACTAGTACCAGAATCACCTCATCCAATCAGTCAGCTGATTTTCTGACAAAAAATATATATACATAAAAAAAAAAACAAAAAAAAAAAAAACGACTTTCTTGTTGGTGTCTGGAGCCCAGAGATTGGTTGCTGATCTGTTGAGCCATTTATTTGCCATGGTGGAAGATATGTCGTGTGTCCTGCACCAGTTGTACCACTCTCTAGTTTCACAACCTTTTTCAAGCCCCCCAATTCTCACCCATAACCCACCTTTTCCCGTGCAACAATGCTGCCCATTTGTGGCCCCAGGCAACTAGGTACCCGGTGCAAGCGTTTGAGCGAGCGCAGTTCAAGGGGTATGTGGGGCTCATGCTGGCAGTGCAGCGGCAGCCAGTGGTGGTTCACATCGAGGCATCTCCAACCTTCATGCTGTATGATGGGGTGAGTCGCTGCAACTCTCACTCACCTTCTTTGGTGCATGCCTGCCATGCTGCCATGTCGTCTGTGGTCCGTGTGTCTCACTCACTATCCTGCATGCAAACCGTGTCGTGCAGTCCTTGTGTTGAAAGTCACTGCCTATATGACGGATTGTTTGGTGCTATTCCGCTATGAGTTCGAATGGTATAGACCAATTACCATCCCTTTGCAGTGCCTCATTCTGCAACCCCTTCCGCAGCTTCTTCATACCCATATGACTGTGCTTCTTGAACTCCCCATTTATGAATGTTGTGACCCCATTTCGTTTCAGACGTTCAAGTATCAAGATCCTGGTTGCTACACGGGCAATCTCAACCATGTTGTACTCGTTATTGGCTACTTCATCACAAGAAACGATGGCAGCCAGAACCGCATTGCGCCTCCTTTTTGGATCATCCGCAACTCGTGGGGAGAGGAGTGGGGAAAGAGGGGTCACATGCGCATGGACATTCAGGGAGGGGATGGCGTGTGTGGCATCAACGTGCTGCCTGGCATCTACCCCATTGTCAAGAGTAAGCTAACCCATTGTCAAAAGTGAGTCATATCGACTCTGTCGTATCCACCTCATTACCAGGAAAGAGTGGCGTAAAGCGCATGGCATATATGGGATCTGCAAGCAAGCTGAAATTCTGAATCTTTTTTCCACTAGTGGTCAATCATGGCACCGTACTTGTTACATGTGCACTGAGTGACGTTTCGCCACTGTGGTACTTGTTAGCTGTTTTGTTGGGTGCAAATAAAAAAACATTGTACGTCAACCAGCCGCCTGCGTCGCATTTTCATTTCGTGTGTGCGCATTTCCATTTATATTTTTTGTGTGTTCTGTGCGCATTTGTCCTTGCATTTTGTGTGATTCGTTTTCATTCGTAATTGCATTTTGTGTTAATGCATTTTGTATTGCGCTTTCACTGTTTCCATTAAGCTCTCATGAAGCGCTCACATAAGGCTCACATGAATGCTCAAATGAGGCTCTCATGAAAGGCTCAAATGAGAACCCATGAAAGTCACATGAGACGTAAATGTCTCATGCGAGACTAATTGGAGCTCCATGCGAGCGGGTGGTATACCGGGGTTGACTGGCGAGGGGGTGCCAGTTGACTTTCTCGCGCAGGTCAATGGCGCGAAATTCATGACCCATGCATGGGTCCTGGCGCGCGCGTGTGGCCCCACAAGGCACGCGTGTGTACCGCGCACTGTTGCGAGCGTGCACATGTGCATGATCGCAACATGACACAAGAAAGTAAAGTGAATTACTAGGAAGTTAAGTGAAGTTAAGTGTTGCCAATTCTAAGTTTGTAGTACTAGTTTAAACGCTTCCGCACAACGTATAGTAGTCAACATGTTTGTTAGCTGTTCGTTAGCTGTCAACTGCCAACCTCCTTTATCATGTTCCTCAAGTGTAACCTCTTTCACACCTCCCAGTTCCAGGCGACCCCTGCGGCCAGAGCAGCTACAAGGGCGATGGGGATTGGCAGCCCAGCATGAACCCGTGCGGTCGCTTCCAGTGCCAGGGGACGACAGACACCACCAACAACTGCTCCTGCAATATTCCGACCGCTCCTGTGCAGCCCTTTGTGGAGGTTGAGAATGGATACGGCTCCAACACATGTGCTTATGGTGAGTTTTCTGGCAATTAAACAGGAGGGTAGAAGGGCAAGTAGGTCTGTCTCGCAAGAAAGTTTGTCTGGCTGTTTTGGCACGCAAAGTTCTCAAATCTATGCAGTGCTAGCGAGTGAGGGCAATGAGGTGAGAAACAAGACTCCTCTTGAAATCCTGTGTTCTACATAGTACATACTTCCACCCACGTTTATTGAGTGCTTGAGGTCCCCTAGCTGCAGAGGCCAGAGGTTTGGCCGCTGTCTGGCTCGATGGGAGTATGCAGCCATATACCCTTTCTTCTATGTTCATTTTTCCCCCTCCTTTAATCATCCTGAACACCGTATTTGTATCAATGCTCCGTACTATCCGCCACCCACCCCGGTGCACGTGTGGCAGTGGACGTGTGTGGGTCATACTTCAAGAACCCCTGCTACGTGGGAGCATGCATCAATGATGACAAGGGCGCCTACTCCTGCATCTGCCCTCCCAACCACGTTCCCAGCACCACCATTGACGGCTTCCCCACCTGCGATCCAAGTAGGTGGCTTGAATACGTCTGTAGTTCTCCTTTGCTTGTGAATATGCCTGGTAATCTTCGCTTGGTTGAGGGGGCCAGCATTTTCCTTTTCTCTAATTTCCTTTCTATTTCTGCAGATCTGTAGAGGCTCACTGTCTCTTTTCCGTTGCCTGTGTCTCTCTCACTCCCGTTTCTGCCTGCAGCCAACACCACGGCCACCACAATGACAGTCAGTGGAGACAGCTGGTGGTGCTCGGATGTTCATCCCCTCGTCGGCCTCTCACTAACTGCCTTCACAGACCAAAACATTGTGGGTGAAGATGGGGTGGGAGTCACGGGCCATCATCTGTCATTTGGATTGCACTTTCCATATGACTTGGTGCTCACGTAACTTGACTCGTTACAATCTCCATGGCTCCCGTGAGTTCTCACGTCAATACAGCTTGGTTCCCAATCGTATGGCTTGGTTTCCAATATCCTCCTTTCACGCTCGCATCATTACTCCCTCCCAACATGGTAGAGATACTCCTGGCGTATCGTATCTCTTAGAACCCTTTCCATGTGGCCTTGCCCATGTGGTCTCTTCCATGCACGTGTTCCCCAATTCAGGGCATCGATTGCAGCCAGCCATTGCCCAAGGACAGTGTCCTTCAGCTGGATGGTACTCCCGCCACACCCTGCACTGCCTTCTTCTACTCCCTCAACGTGAGATCCAACCAATACACCTTCTCAGCTCTACTCCGCTTTCTTGCCCACCACACCAAATTTTACATCCAACCAGTACACCTTCTCAGCTCAACATATCGCAGCATTGTCGAAACCAGTGAGCAAGATCCAATCATCTGTGCATTTCTATCCCTGCCTCTCTCCAACCGTCCAGGGGGACACCTGTGCGTACATCAGCAGACAGCTCAACTTCACAGAACCTGATCTCACCGCACTCAACCCCGGCCTTGACTGCTCCAAGCCCATCAAAGCTGGCCGCTCCGTGTGCCTCGAGCGCAGTGCTGCCTTCGCATTCACCGTACCCGAGTGTGTGAGATACGGCATGCTCACACCCCAAGACACGTGCGTGCGGCTGCTTCAGATAACCAGCACTTCACCAGGGGGTTCCAGTGCCAGTGAGAATGCATGGGCTACTCTGTACCGCAACAATCCCGGCCTCATTTGCTCCGCCACCATCCCTTCCTCTGCCTCTGCTGTCGGCAGCAACATCGGTGTACAGGTGAGGATTGTGGGGGCTGGGGAACCGTTATATATAAACAGGCGGAAGGAATCTGTGTACCAATGAATGGTAGGTGCGCTTTGCAGGGTTTCCTCAAGAGTATGTGCCTCATCTTACTGTGCATTTTTTAGGCGCCTCAAAAATTGCATCTATTGTGCATCCCTTGTTAGTTTTATTTCTGTTTCTCTGGAATCCTTACTGATTTATAAACCTCCTTTCACATGCATCTTATGATCCCAGATTTGCCTCACAGCAGAGTATTGGTCGTTCACGATGGGGTTGTGCAAGAAGGGTAGGGCCAAGCCTGTCCAGCCATCAATGCCATGCTCAGGTGCTTACCGCTTCTACAGTAAAACTACCTCAACCGCAATCACACGGTTTTATGAGTACAATGATAGGTCTTGCTCTGGGACTGTAGGAACGAGGTCTATTTGTGTGCCATTTAAATTTTAAGGTCATGGAACATGTATATAAGTGGTTGTGCAGTAAAATAGCGCAAATGAGGAGTTATTCCTTTGCGAATAGCACATTGCTCGCTTTGATTTCATGTGATATATTAACCCAGCCCAAATAAAATAATGGATGCCTCGTTACTGATCTTTAGCATACTTTTCAGGATATCTACTGTAAATAACAAGAATTTAAGCATGACTCATGTCACGAGCCACATAAAGGTTCAAACAAAGACAAACCATGCCGGGGCCTGTTTGACATGTTACAAATATCTCCAGGGATACAGTATTAACTGAAATCTTTACTGCTAGTCAAATGTGAGAACAATACACTGAAAACATTCAATTGGTTAAGCAGGTGATTGGGTCACCTTAAATCGCAATACCAAAATAGATTATCTACCATACCGTACAACCAGGCCTCCAAACACACATCAACCACCAGACACACGTTTTGTTGTCTTATTCTTACGTGCTTCCCCCAACACGCGCACACGCACACACACGACAAACGAATCCCAGCTAAGTGTATAGAGTGACAAACGATGCCACCACTGTGCGAAGCTTCTCATCCACCTTGCTCCAGCGGCGCTCATTCGCCCCAGTTGTCAGCGTGTAGAACTTGCCTGCTCCACCACCACACACACACACATGCACAGACAGACATGAAGTCAGCCATAGGAAACCAAACGGCACGGTAGCACACACACAAGGGGTGCTGCACAAGAATGGTGAGGATAAAAGTCCATATACGGTAGCCTTCAAAAGCTGGAACTCTTGAGTGACTATCATCTCACAAATGTACTGTAAAACCAACACAAGTCCCTCCTACCATGTTCTCTGCCCCTGCGGTCGGTTGCTGCTGCGCATGCAGCAAGCTTGCCGCAGCACCCACCGTTGGCGATGGCAATGGTGCCGAGAGCTTGGTGAGTGCATCTCCATGCCTGCGCAGCAAACTCAAAGGCGTGGTACTTAAACCCGTCCGACTCTCTCTATGGGAGAGAGGATTTTGAGGTGCCTCACAAGCCACTTCACGTACCGTTGGCGATGGCGATGGTGACGAAGCGCGGCATGGAGTAGAACACCGTGTCTGGCGTCCTGAAAGGGGCACGCAGGGGGGATGAGGGGACACAGGGAGTAGAAACGAGGGGATAGATAGGGTGGGAAGAGGTGGGGGAAGGTGGGAATGGGTGGAATGGGGGGACACAGCCTGCTTGGGCTTCATGTTGCATTGTTTCGCGGCCGCACTGTGTGAGTGCATGGATGGCAGGGTCGTCTATGTGTGTGACGAAGCGCGGCATGGAGTAGAACACCATATCTAACTTCCTGAGGGGCAGGGCACGCAGGGACGAGAGAATAGGTAGGGTGGGAAGCGGTGGGTGAGGGAAGGGGTGGAGAAAAGTGGGAAGAGGTGGGAAGGGGAAAGGAGGGAGAGAAACGGCATGGAGTAGAACACCGTGTCAGGCGTCCTGAGGGGGGCCAGGGGATAGGTAGAGAGAGGTGGAGAAAGGTGGGAGAAGGTGGGAAGCGGAAAGGAGGGAGTGACACCGCATGGAGTAGAACACCGTGTGTGGCGTCCTGCGGGGGGCGAGGAAACGAGGGAATAGGTACGGTGGGAGGGGATGGTCGTTTCGTTTGTTTCATCTTGGGGTTTTGGGTGAGGAAACGCTCTTTCACACAGCCCTTCCTCCCGTAAAATCGTACCGAAAGGGCGTTCCCGCATCTTCTCACCTGCGTCTCCCCAACCTCACGCCACGAAGTCTGTCTTCACAGCGGCGCAACAACAATCGAGTTTTGAGGCGCCTAAAAACTAGACCCAACCTCACGCCACGAAGTCTGTCTTCACATCGGCACAGTAACATTCGCCACCGAAAACGGCCCCTATCAGCATGCTATCTCTCACGAGGTTGACTTTTGGGTCGACTCAAAAGTCGTCACCCCTGCCTGTCACCGTGCCATCGCTCACAAGGTCTCTGTTCCGCCTGTGCCTCTCCTCTCCTATTCCATGCCATGGTGTTCTCTCTTTCTCGTCTCATCCCTGCACGCAGACTCACCTCTCGATCTCCCTTCACTCCAATGAAAGAAGATTCAATGAGAACACCTTACATGTCTCCTCCTCCCCTGTACTCACCTCTTCGTCTTTACCTTACATATCTTCCCATAGAGCCACGACCACCGCCCATTGGTTGGTGTGCATGCACGCGCAACACTCACTCTATGGAGGTACTTTTGACATTCAGCAGCACTCATCCGCTTCCCAAGCATTAATCAATACATCTAAATTGAATTCAAATGCATAGAACTCTCCCATGCATCGTCACTAGTTACCCTATTTTCCAGATATTTCCCGCGCAGCGCAGTAGAGCACTCACTCGTCGTAGCGCTTGAAGTCCTCCGCGGAGAAGGGGAACTGCGCCGGCCACTCCGCCTTCCGCAACACCTGACGTGGGGGAATCATCCAGGCGCGGGGAGAAAGACAAACGGGAAAGGGGAAGCGGTGGGAAAGTGAGCAAAGAGAGGCCGGGGAAGGGGAAGGAGGAGGGGGGCGGGGGGGGGGGGGGGGGGGGGAGGAGGAAGAGGGGGGGGGGAACGGGGCGGGGGGGGAAGAGGGGGGGGGGGTGTAGGCGGGGTTACACCCAGCCAAACTTACTTACGATTCCCAGAACTAGCCTTGCGCCAGGTATCTCGGCTATAGCCAGAGCTTGCGCCACGGCTCGAAGGCAGCGTTACCACAAGCCTAGCTGCATCCTCCCGGCTGGTGCTGTTCGATTACTCCCTCTGCTCATAGGCCCTCATGTTCAAACATGAGGGCTCTCTTGCTCCTGCTAGACCTTTCCGGGACGATACGAGGTGACTACTGTTCGCGAAATGACGCCTTCCAGAGACTACTATAAGTCGCCTAAACCTTGATCTCTACGGTTGTACGTCAATCCGCCACGCGCGCTCACCTCTTCTGCTTCAGAGGCCTTCGATCGCGCTACGGCAGGCCCAGCAGCCCCCGCGGAGCCAATCAGCGGCAGGAGAAGCCCGCCGAGCCGCTGCATGGCGGTTCGACGGCGGAAAAGCGGCCCCGCGCCACCGTTGGAGATCGCGGAGAGTGGTGAGGAGGATGCGGCTCGGGAGGCTGATTTGCGGGACGAGGAGGGGGAGGGGGAAGCGGAGAAGGATGCGGAAGCGGCGCTGGAGGCGGGGGATGAAGGGGAAGAGCGGAGAGAGAGCGAGGAAGACGCGGGAGGAGCAAAATGCGCGGACATCATTCGCGCGGCGACGGCGGAGTGCGGAGCGAGGGCGGAAGGGCTCATGGTAGAAGCGGACTTTCGCACGTGGGAGCACGCGCGCGGAGGTTACCGCTGGTAGCAAGCGCACGCGGCAGCTGAAAGGTAGATTCTGAGTGTGTCAAGGAATGGCTGGAGAGATTGGCATGCAACATGCTAATGTAATTTGATGGATGAAGGAACGAGGGCGTGTTGGACAAGACCGAATTCTCGTTCGTGCCGCGGTACTTAGATATTGTTTTGCAACTATAATGTGAATTTTGCTCGGGGTTACTGACCAATTCCCAAAGATGTATTTCCTCTACATCCACTGTATGCCCTCCCTGACAAAGTTCTTTTACGGCCTGAGGACAATTCTTGTCCAGCATACAACTGAACACGTCCTTTACGAAAAATTTGACACCACATTGGAGTAAAATTGCCACTGACGTGTTTCGCTGCGTGAGTGCCACGTTCATGCTGGGTGCCATGCTGGACAAGCTTAGAAAGGCTGATGCGTGACTGGCTGTCAGCAGTCGGGAGCCGGATTCATCCTCGATATGGAAGGATGACACGTTTACGCACAGTAATGGATTTATGTTTAGATTCTGAACAAGAAACTGGAGTCGCTGTTCGGAAAAGTTGAGGCTGGTTGTGTCCTGTTTCGCACGAACCTGCCCTCGGTTCACGCGTCTGTGCTGTGGCGCAGTTTCGTCCACGTTCAAAAGACAGGAAACGTGGACTTCTTTGCTTACGTAAACAGACCCAGCCCCGTTTGCCACATCAGATCGGAAGATCTGCAACTTGACGCAGTTTTGGTCCACGTCACGTTCTTCGAACATCCCAATGTCCAACCTGGTTGGTCAGCTATACCTCTCAGCCAGGGCAAGCAGGCGCGGGTATTTCCCCAACAAGCTCTGACCATTCCAGGCAAAACAGTAGGTACGGAAGGAAACGAGCCCAGAGTTTCAGTTGGGTTTTAGCTGTCAGGTTTCATCCAAACCTTACCCAAACCTCGTTGCTTGGCTTGGTCAAGCTTGTTTTCTGCTTCGTTTCCTGGCTTGATTCAGCATGGCTGGGCAAGAGGGAATCTATTGCTGAAATGCCTCGAAATTAGTACCGCCCTTTCAGAAGAGTATTTGCATCCTTCAATTCCTCAGCTACTTACCTTCGGCCAAGGTACATTGCACTGCTTCCCGCTCTTCCGTCCTTCCGACGGTAGACATCAAACAGCTCGCAAGCTCCACCACTTCAGCTTTCGACATGGCTGCCACCTCAGTCGCCACGTCATCGCTGCTCTGCCAACAATCCGACGCGCTGAGCTGGTCGGGTCGCGTCAATGCGGGGGGCGTCAGCGCGAGCGGAAGCGGGTTGAGGAAGGTCGCGTGCGTTGCGCAACCCGAGCGAGCAGCCCAAGCCGGACATCGGCAGTCGCGCGCGACTCGCTGCGAAGGTAATGCGACTGGTGCATATAGCACTGAACATGTGAAACAGTCTAGTATATTTGACACAGTGAATAATGGAATTTAGTGGACTGATGCATGTACAGCTAAGCGTATGATACAGTAAAAATTGGTTAATCACAGTTTGATTCGGAACGCGATGCGACAACAGCGGCAGTGATTGGTGCTTGCTAGATGTGATTCATTCTGTTCCCATAGTCAACGATGCTCTGTCCTATTATGCTATAGCCAACGAGCCCTTATATTATGTTCTCTTTCCGGTTACCGAAGAAAGCTGATTTCTTTCCTACCACCAGTCCCATGATTAGCCGAATGTTGAATCTGTGGCGTTCCATTCCTCTCTCTTGTGCCCGAGTTCCTCTTGCTCTCGGTCTGCGCATCCGCTCATTCCTCCCTGCGCTTCTTGCCTCCCCGCTTTCTTCTCCCTTGCCCCCTTCTCCCCATCTCCCCTCTTCCCCCTCCCTCGTTCCGCCATCAGCCACCCCCGCGGCGACCAGGCGGAACGTGCTGCTCGGCGCGGCGACCTCCGTGTCACTTGCGCTCGCCCCCGCTCCGCTCCTCGACTCCGCGCTCGCTCTCGGTGAGTGCGGAGGACCCCTCGCCCTCTTCTCATCCCGTCTTTCCCGCCCGTTGCGCGAAACGGGACCTCTAAAGTCTTCAAGGGGATCCAAGAAGCAACCATATCGTATCGTATCATATCATGTCATGCACAATCTGCACAGCTTGCATCGCGCGGTTTGCACAGCTGTCGCACACTCAGCATGTATAGCACAGGTAGCACAGCTGTGCATAATGCTGCAGCGCATCACTGGGCGCTGGTAGACCAGGTACGAGGAACGTTCCAAGTTAGCCACAGTCTTCTAATCTACGGATGTTTCCTGCTAGGGAAGCGCAGCGCTAGGGAGGCGGTCGTGGAAGCTCGCATGTTTCGACATGCGCGTCGTTTTTTCCAGCGCAGGCAAGCATCGGCCGGAAATAGGAAAGGTTCCCCCTTTTTGAGGTGCTTCGAAAGCCATTTGATTTTTTTCCCCTGCTCTTTCCGCTCTCTCCGCTCTGCTCTCCCCCTGCTGCGTCTCTGTGTGTTGGCAGCGGCGCCCAAGGGCTTTGCGGCGTATCAGGACAGCGTCGACCGCTACCAGTTCTACTACCCCTTCGGCTGGCAGGTGCGTTCCGCCCTCATGTCAAGGCGCCTCAAAAGGCGCCCTCCTTTTGAGGCGCCTCAAAAGTCGTCTCTTGCTTTGCGGCGTATCAGGATAGCGTCGACCGCTACCAGTTCTACTACCCCTTCGGCTGGCAGGTGCGCGCCGCTTTCCCCGTGCCTCTCCTCGCGCCCATGCTCCTCCCGCTCATATCCGTTACGCCCGTGTCCGGTCCTCCCGTTCCCGCTTCCCCCATTCTCAATCCACCCATGCTTGTTCCGCCCGTATCCGGTCTGCGCCTGTTCATTCCGGCCGGCAATGATTCATCCGCGCATCCTTCTTCCGCCAGATACTCGTTCCATCCACACTCGTTCCGCCATGCCCCTTCCCCCTTACCCGTCCCCCTACCTCCTCCCCGTGGCCCTCCCTTCCTCCTCCTCCGCCACCCCTCTCAAGGAGCCGAGCGTGCCATTCCTCATGGGCACGACGTGGTGTTCAAGCTCATGCGAGGACGTGATCGATGGAGCTTGAGAAATGAAACTCCTCGCATCTCGCCCTCCCCTCCCCTCCCCCCCCTCCCCTCCCCCCCCTCCCCCCCACCCTCCTGTTCACCCCCTCCCACCCCCCCTCCTCTCCCCTCACCCCAGGAGGTGAGCGTGCGCGGGCAGGACGTGGTGTTCAAGGACGTCATCGAGCCGCTGGAGAGCGTGGCGGTCAACATCTTCCCCACGGAGCGCGCCTCGCTCGCCGAGATCGGCCCCATCGAGCAGGTTCGTGATTGTTGGTGCATGGGGGAGGGCGAGGGGTGAGGAGAACAGGAGAGGGGGGGGGAGGTGAGGGGAATGCGGACGTGTTTGATGGGGGATGCGTGGCGGATGAGTGGTGAGCCGCTGGAGAGCGTGGCGGTCAACATCTTCCCCACGGAGCGCGCGTCGCTCGCCGAGATCGGCCCCATCGAGCAGGTACGTGATTGATGGTGCATGGGGGAGGGCGAGGGGTGAGGAGAAGGCGGGGGTGAGGGGAGGTCTGGCACGTGTGTGTGTGGAGTCTGTGGAGGGTTGTCGGCGTGTGGGGTTGGGGAGGAGGGAGGGACGACGAGGGATGCGTGGCGGATGGGTGCTGAGCTGAGCCTCAAGGAGCGTAGCAGTCAACATCTTCCCCACGTAGCGTGCTTCGCTCGCTGAGACCAGCCCCATTGAGCAGGTGCGATTCTTGGTGCATGTGGGTAGACGGGTGGGTGTGAAGGGGAGGCCGGCGTGAGGGAAGGTAGAACTGCGGGAGGCTCGTGGGCTGGTCATGTGGAGTGGAGGGTTGTCAGCTGATGGGTTGGGGGGGAAGGGAGGGACGAGAAAACGCCTGTGGCGATGGGTGGTGAGCCGCCCGGGTGGTGAGCAGCCGCCCCAGGTGGTGAGCCGCCCATATGGAGCCCGGGGCAGCAGAGCGAATTATGTTGCTTGATGCACCTAGGAAATGTGGTGGCAATGACAAGGCCGGGCCAGGGCGAGTGAGAGAGTCTGGGTAAACTGTGTGGTTTGTTTTATGGTGCTTGAGTGTGGGTGCTTTCCGTGATTGGTAAGGGAAGGGTGAGTGTGCTAATGACGATGTGATCGTATGTATACTAAGCCTGTTTAATCATGGTGATAGGGAAGAGAATGGGTAGAGCGAGATGGGGTGGGTTGAGGAGCGAAGAAAGAGAAGGAGATTGATAGGAAATGAAATCATCAGTCAACTTGGAAGACAAGATGAGTCCCGTGTGTGGCTAACTCTCTAACTGTGTAACTTTCTTTGGTTTGAGTGCACATCTTTTCCTTTCTTGTACCCCACCCTCCCCTTCCCCGTCCCCATCCCCGACCCCGCCCCCGTCGCCTTCCCCGTCCCCTTCCCCTTCCCCTTGCCTTTTCCCTTCCTACTCTCTCCTTCCCTCCGCTTCAAATCTCCTCACACCACCTCCCCTACCCCACCACACACCCCTCGCGCTCTACCCGAGCAGGTGGCACAGACGCTGGTGGAGAAGGTGCTCACAGCGCCCTCACAGAAGACCAAGCGTAGATGAAGTCTCAAGAGCCTCTCTGCTTCCATTTTCCTCCGCTCCACCTCCCCATCCCACCACCCCTGTCTCACTCTGTGCAGGTGGCACAGACGCTGGTGGAGAAGGTGCTCACAGCGCCCTCACAGAAGACCAAGCTGCTTGACACACGCGTGGTGAGAACAATGCCCCTGAGTCATGCCGGTGTGGGCTGGTGTGGGCTGGCGTGGGCAGGCGTGGACTGGTGTGGGCAGGCGTGGACTGGTGTGGGCAGGCGTGGACTGGTGTGGGCAGGCGTGGACTGGTGTGGGCAGGCGTGGACTGGTGTGGGCAGGCGTGGACTGGTGTGGGCAGGCGTGGACTGGTGTGGGCAGGCGTGGACTGGTGTGGGCAGGCGTGGACTGGTGTGGGCAGGCGTGGACTGGTGTGGGCAGGCGTGGACTGGTGTGGGCAGGCGTGGACTGGTAGAGTCTGTTGTCTGGTAGATGCTTGCGTGGGCTAGTGTGGGCTAGTTTGGGCATGCATGGGTCTGCAAGATGGGTAGGGCTCCTGTGTGGCAAGTCTAGTCCATGGTACGTGGTGAGATAAATAGCCGTGTCATGGGCAGGCAATGGCATGTGATTACCACCCAGACAGTCTCCTGTGCCTCACGCGACACCTGTCAGGCTCCTATCCTATACGGTACAGAGCCAGCCAGGTCAAATGAAGGCTGTCTGGGCATGTGTTGTCGCTGCATGTGCTGGCATGGCATGGCACCATCCCTAGGGGCAGTGTAACGCTCGCCCCATGGATCTCCTGATTCCTGAATTCTCATTTCCGCATCTATTTCCGCATCTCCTCATCCCATCTGCCTGTCTTTGACTTGCTCATGCAATGGGATGGGCACACAGACCTAGAGCTCTCTGACTTCTGCTCTCGTCCTTAACTTCTTCCCTGCTGCTTCCTCTCACTCTTGCACTTGCTCACCTCCTGTCTCACCCTCTCTATCCGCCTTTCGCTCCTACCAAGGGGGTTGGACGGGCACACACACTTCAGCTGCAGCCATGCACCTCCTTTATCTCTTCCTTTTGTTCCATGGACCTCTCCACTCACTAGCTTGGCATCGACCTCTCCCTGTCTGTCCTTTTCTATCGTTCTTTCTGCCATTCTCTCGCACAGAGGGAGCTGGACGGGCGCACGTACTACGACTTTGAGTTTGTGGCGCAGGCATCCAGCTACACTCGCCACGCTCTCGGCACAATCGCCATCGCCAACGGTACGTGCTGTGGCTTGTGACGCGCCTCAAAAGTCTCTCCCACAGAGGGAGCTGGACGGGCGCACCTACACTCACCGCAGTCTCTGCACCATTGCCATGGCCAGCGGTGGCTGCTGCGGCAAGCTTGCTGCATGTGCAGCAGCAGCAGACCACAGGGGCAAAGATGATGGTAGAAAAGAGGATTCTTGTTGGTTTTACTGTACACCTGTGGGAAAATAGACACTCAAGAGGTCCAGATTTCAAATATGGTCTGTGATCCTCACCATTCTTGTCCTGCACTCTTTCTGTGTGTGCTACTCCGTATTGCTCCTTCGGCTGATTCCATGTCTGTGTGGTTGTGGTGGTGGTGGAGCAGGCAAGTTCTACACGCTGACAACTGGGGCGAATGAGCGCCGCTGGAGCAAGGTGGATGAGAAGCTTCGCACAGTGGTGGCGTCGTTTGTCACTCTATAGACTTGAGAGCAGGAACTCGTTTCTCTTGTGTGTGTGTGTGTGCGCGCGTGGTGGGGGGAGCACATACGAATAAGACAACAAAATGTGTGTCTGGTGGTTGATACGTGTGTGGAGGCCTGGATGTACGGTATGGTAGATAATCTATTTTGGTGTTGAGAATTGAGGTGGCCTAATCACCTGCTTAAAGAATTGGATGTTTTCAGTGTATCAATCTCACATCAGACTTGCAGCGGAGCTTTCTAGCAATACTGTATTCACGGAGGTCTTTGTGACATGTCATACAGGCCCTGACATGGTTCCAGTCTTTGATGAACCCTGTACCAGTACCGTATTTTCCTAGAGAAAACACCCTAGGGTATTATGAAAAGCACTGGGAAAAAATGGGGGGGGGTCTCCTCAAAGGAAAATCCTACGTAATACCCGGGTATTATATGGTATATTTTTTATCAAGCAGAAAAGATGTGAAACAAAACCAGGGGTCTGACTTCACTTCAAGATTGTTGACCAGTGCCGCAAAATCGAGTATACGAGGATAACGTGACCGCCCACTGAAATCTGCCACGTGACAAATTCTGGCACTTGATAGGGTGAAAACAAAGCCAATTGCGTGGCGAGGGTTCATGCAACCGCCGAGGCCAGAATCGCGCACGGTGGTGCGTTCTTAGGGTACATTCCGCGCTGGACATGTCCCAATCGAAAGTGTCTCAACCGCACTGCATCGTATTACGGTACACCAAATTGCACCCTAGTTTCGAATTTTTCGCGTCTCTGGTTTAGTTCGGTTCAGAGCGGTACACTCGATTGGGACACATCGATTGGGACAGTGTCTACAGCGGAATGTACCCTTACTGTACCGGTCACTTCTTGACTGGTTTGGTCACGTGTCTGTGCCTCATGTGAGAAGGTGATTTTCACCTCTTGGGCCACTTGCAGCGGAAGATTCGCCAGCGTGGCGACAGCGAGCTTGTGGGAGGGGGGAAATCTCGGCAGATTCTAAGTGAAAGTACACGCGAAATTTCACCTAGGGAGCAATTCTCGCGATATCCTCCCGTAAGGAATCGGACTCGATAACAGCTATAATAGGAATCTATAAGAAAAGGGGGGTGTTATAAAAAATCACCCCAAAAGGGGGGGTATAGTACAAACGGGGTCGGATATAACACCCACCCCGTATTAGCTACCCGGGGGCAGGGCTTTTTTTTGGATTTTCACTACTCGGATTTCCAGAGCTGTTTTCTAGAGAACTCTGAAATTCAGGGTTCATTATGAGCGTTACTCTGATTTGTCAGAGAAAACTTAACTTCTGAAAAATATACTCTGGGCACCCAGTGTACCTATTTTTCCAACTTTGAGTGTCCTCTCAAGTATTGAACCCAGGCCTTCTGCACTCCTACCAAAAAGATTAAAGCGACGGTGCACATTTGCCACCCAAAACCCAGAACCCTGGCGAACTGTTACTGCGGATGGAAAGTGTCCGCACGAAATCCTGGTTTTCGCCAGCCAGCACTTTCGCGCTGGCAAGCCTGGTTCAAAAAAAAAACTTCTGAACCCAACACTGCCAAAAGTTGCCCGTCGCTTTAAGCGTTGTGCTACGCGCTCACAATTCTATTCGATTACGGATTTATATAACTCTATTAAGTCTGCCCATCTTCCAACAATCGGGGGGGAGACGGGGGGGCGGGGGGGGGTCGGTCGAAATGCCTATACCCTGTACAGAGAAAAATACATCCGCCACAAATATACACTGGTCTCTCAGAGAAGCTAAAATCAGAACCTTGACAAATCAGAGAAAACTTATCCTCCAAAAAAATTACCCAGACACGTCAGAGTGACCCCCTAAAAACCACTCTGATTTTCAGAGAAACAGAGTAATTTACTCTGATAAAAAAACCCCTGCCCGGGGGTGTACAATTACGGGGGGGTGTTTTATCCGGGAGAATACGGTACCTTGTGACTCTTGAGTTATGCCTGAACCCATAAGCTGTTTACTGCCCTGATACCGTAATACCCCGGATATAAGCGCACGTGCGCTTATAATAAAACAGTGTTTTTTGAGGGGGTGCGCTTATAATTGAGTCAGATTTATAAGCGCATGCGCTTATATAACAACAAATGCAAATTTATAATTCATTGGCACCAAACTGTACATCTCCTTCTTGTGATTTCAATCGAATCGAAGTGGTAGCGAGTCGCAATTCAGATTCGCGCGTGAGCGATTTTCTGCCGGCGCACAGGGGAAAATTTACACGTCACTATCAGAAATGCCAGCTCATACTGACTGGACGTGCAGTATGTGAGGTCCTCGAAAGTCAATCGAAGCGAAAATAGTTGTATCCTCACTGCAAAATTTGAAATCGCTACCGTTTTAATCTGGTTTAAATTTTAGAATTATACGTGCGCTTATAATAAATCAAGGTTTTACAGGGGGTGCGCTTATAAATGAGGATCGGCCATAAGCGCATTGCTCCAGATACAAGCGCATGCGCTTATAATAGGCCTGCGCTTATATCCGGGGCCATACGGTAAATAGAGATAAGTGATGAGGGCTGTACGTTACTTCATTTGGGCTATTATGTACGCAGTTTTATGGCAAATTTTTACTTTCTGTAATGCTTCTAGAATTATGGTTCTTATGGGAGTGGAATTCTTGGCAATGATGCTGATAATCATTTATGTCGGGGCGGTTGCAGTATTATTCCTGTTCGTAGTAATGATGCTTAATGTAAAATTTGCTGAATTCAAGGGTAAAATAGGCGCAGAAATGGGAATAGCTGCTATTTGGAAAGGAAAACTACTCGTTAGCACTATTTAACTGCACACCTGATGTGAGATTTTCCTTCACAATGGCTCCTGGCACAGCTTTGAAGGCACCTCACTTCAAGGAAGCTTATAGGGCCTTTTACGCGATGAAATGATTCAGTAAAATATCAGTTCAAAATTTCGATGGCACACAAATTGACCTCGTTCCGACAGTTCCAGAGCAAGACCTATCATTGTACTCGTAAAACCGTATGATTGCTGTTGAAGTACCTCCACCGTAGAAGCGGTAAGCACCTGAGCATGGCATTGATGGCTGGACAGGCTTTGCCCTCCCCTTCTTGCATATCCCCATCGTGAACGACCAATACTCTGCTGTCAGGCAAATCTGGGATCATAAGATGTATGGGAAAGAAGGCTCATAAACCAATAAGGGTGTCGGAGATACTGAGTAAACCAACAAGGGATGCACAGAAGAGGCAAGCGCGACGAGACGAGGCACATACTCTTGGGGAAACCCTGCAAAGCACACCTATTGTACCTTGACCCACATATTCCTTCCATTCTCCCCTATTCATATAGAAACGGTTCCCCAGCCCTCACAATCCTCACCTGCACACCGATGTTGCTGCCGACAGCAGAGGCAGAGGATGGGATGGTGGCGGAGCAAGTGAGGCCGGGATTGTTGCGGTACAGCGCAGCCCATGCGTTCTCACTGGCACCCTCCTGTGAAGTGCCGGTCCTTTGAAGCAGCCGCTCGCACGTGTCTTGAGGTGTGAACGTGCCGTAACTCACACACTTGGGTACGGTGAAGGCGAAGGTAGCACTGCGCTCGAGGCGCATGGAACGGCCTGCTTTGATGGGCTTGGAGCAGTCAAGGCCGGGGTTGAGTGCGGTGAGATCAGGTTCTGTGAAGTTGAGCTGTCTGCTGATGGATGCACAGGTGTCCCCCTGGAGGGTTGGAGAGAGGCAGGGATAGGGATGCACAGATGATTGGATCTTGCAATATGACAATCATGCTAGATGTTGAGTTGAGAAGGTGAGTTGGTTGATTCTGAAATATGGTGCGGTGTTGGCAGGAAAACGGCATCTCTTACAGTGAGGGAGTAGAAGAAGGCAGTGCAGGGTGTGGCGGGAGTACCATCCAGCTGAAGAACACTGCCCTTGGGCAATGGCTGGCTGCAATCAATGCCCTGCATTGGGAAACACGTGCATGGAAGAGACCACATGGGCAAGGCCACATGGGCAAGGCCACGTGGGCAACGTGGGCAAGGCCACATGGGCAAGGCCACGTCGGCAAGGCCACATGGGCAATGCCTCCATTCCTTTCTGGGTCCTGGTGAGAATAAGGTCGTTCATCCTTAATACTACCCAATACAACATTCTAGGAGTCTTTCTGTCATTGAAAGGGTTTGAGAGTAGAGAGTATCTTTTGCATGATGGATAGAAGCGTATATGTGATCTGAGCGTGCAAGTGATGCGCGATGCGAGTGTGAAAGGAGGATATCCACATCAGTTAGTAGCGCCATACAATTGGGAGACCCGACCTGCAGTGCCGTAGAGAACTCACTGGGACAATGAAGCGAGATTTAATGGGTGAAGTTTTGTGAAAACAAAGTGAAATGGAAACTGCAACCCAAGTGACGGATGATTACATGCATACACAAGCACATCTTCACATACAGTGTTTTGGTCTGTGAAGGCAGTTAGTGAGAGGCCCACAAGGGGATGAACATCCGAGCACCACCAGTTGTCTCCGCTGACTGTCATTGTGGTGGCCGTGGTGTTGGCTGCAGGCAAGAACGGGGAGTGAGACAGAGGTAATGAAAAAGGTTTGCAGGAAGATCCAAAGATAGAGAACGGAAGTTGCCGACCCCGCAAGCAAGCTGAGGTTACCAGGCATACTCACGAGCAAAGGAGACCTGCAGACATAATTAAGCCACCTACCTGGATCGCAGGTTGGAAAACCGTCAACGGTTGTGCTGGGGACGTGGTTGGGAGGGCAGATGCAGGAGTAGGCGCCCTTGCCATCGTTGATGCATGCTCCCACGTAGCAGGGGTTCTTGAAGTATGAGCCACACACGTCCACTGCCACACGATGAAAAGGAGGGGGAAAAATGGGAACAGAAGAAAGGCTTTACAACTGCGCACTCCCATCCAGCCAGATGGCGACCCAACCTCTTGCTGTTGCTTGCAGCTAGGGGGGCTCTAGCACACGTCAGACGCGGGCGGGAGTACGTACTATGTAGAACACTGGAGTCTGATATGAGTCTTGTTTCTAGAACACTGAATTCACCTCGTTGCTCTCACTCTCTGTGGCACGGACTGCATACATTTGAGAACTTGTGCGTGCAACAACAGCCGGGCATACTTCATTGCGAGACCAACTGTCCAATGTACTTGCTCTTCTACTCACCTGTCCAATTGCCACAGAGCTCACCATAAGCACAAGTGTTGGAGCCGCATCTATTCACAACCCCCACAAACGGCTGGACATGAGTTGCAGGACTATTGCAGGAGCTGTTATGAGCGATTTTTGAGAATTCTCAAATATGCGATCTTACCGTAAGCACAAGTGTTGGAGCCGTATCCATTCTCAACCTCCACAAAGGGCTGCACAGGAGCGGTGGGAATAATGCAGGTGCAGTTGTTGGTGGTTGCTGTGGTCCCCTGACACTGGAAGCGACCGCACGGGTTCATGCTGGGCTGCAAATCCCCATCGCCCGTGTAGCTGCTCTGGCCGCAGGGGTCGCCTGGAACTGGAAAGGTGTTGAAGGGCGATGGGGATACACTTGAAAAATACGAGGATGGAGTTCAGAGGACGACACCAAAGAAAAAAGCGTGGAGGAAAGAGAGTATACAGGTCATGCAACTCTACTAAGCACCAC
Source organism: Closterium sp. Naga37s-1 (assembly GCA_947471745.1). Classification (NCBI taxonomy): domain Eukaryota; kingdom Viridiplantae; phylum Streptophyta; class Zygnematophyceae; order Desmidiales; family Closteriaceae; genus Closterium; species Closterium sp. Naga37s-1. The sequence goes on along the minus strand of CANJKZ010001109.1, from coordinate 4,475,279 downwards.
AGTAGCTACGCACCACTTGGGGGATACGTGCTTACCAAGCTAGAAACTATGATTGACCACTAGTGACAGAATCTATAAACAAAGATTGCTTGCAGAGTGAATTAGGTCCAGTAAAGAACCCCTAAAGTGCTTTGTAATATGCCATTGTGTGCTGTGCCGCTCGCTCGTGTACTTCAGGAGTTTGGTACTACCCTGAATTTTCTATTCTATTGCATACTTGCGGTAGTCTTATAAAGTATCACGATTTTGATTGATGGCTACATATGCCTCACTCTTGACAATGGGGTAGACGCCAGGCAGCACGTTGATGCCACACACGCCATTCCCTCCCTGAATGTCCATGCGCATGTGCCCTCTCTTGCCCCACTCCTCTCCCCACGAGTTGTGGATGATCCAAAACGGAGGAGCAATGCGGTTCTGGCTGCCATCGTTTCTTGTGATGAAGTAGCCAATAACGAGTACAACATGGTTGAGATTGCCCGTATAGCAACCAGGATCCTGGTACTTGAACGTCTGAAACGAAATGGGGCCACAATATTTATAAAATAAGAGTTCAAGAAGCACAGTCATATGGGTATGAAGAAGCTGTGGAAGGGGTTGCAGAATGAAGCACTGCAAAGCGAAGGGAATTGGTCTGCATTATCCAAACTCATAGTGGAGTGGCACCAAACAATCCGTCATATAAGCGGTGTCTTTCAACACAAGTATCGCACGGCACGGTTTGCATGCATGAGAGTGAGTGAGAGTGACAACAACTCACCCCATCATAGAGCATGAAGGTTGGAGACGCCTCGATGTGAACCACCACTGGCTGTCGCTGCACTGCCAGCATGAGCCCCACATACCCCTTGAATTGCGCTCGCTCAAATGCCTGCACTGGGTACGTTGTTGCCTGCAGAGCAGAGCACAGACAGATTATTGGGAAGATACAAAAAGTAGTCAAACCACTGCCAGCATGAGCCCCACATACCCCTTGAACCGCGCTTGCTCAAACGCCTGCACCGGGTACTTTGTTGCCTGGGGCCACGAGGGGGCAGCATTGTTGGATGGGAAAAGGTGGGTGAGGGTTAGTTCGAGGAGGCTTAATAGAGTTGCGAAACTAGAGAGTGGTGCAACCGTTGCTCCTCCTGAAGGAGGGCACACAACAAACTTCAACTATGGCAGATGATGGCTCGACGAATCAGCAACCAATCTCTCGGCCAAGATTAGAAACTCTCCTGACTGATAGGATCAGGTGAATTTGATTCTAGTTTCAAGCCCAAGAATAGGCAAGCGGGCAAAGTGATTTACCCTCCACAAAACTTGCACCTATAAATCTTCCATGTCGATATCCCATCTCACAATACATACATACCATACCTCATCCTCATTCTGCTGGCCCTACCGGATCACTGGCCCCTGTGAGCCCACTGGAGGCATCGAGAGCTGTGAGCGTCTCAAAGGCCTGGGTGGGGAAGCCGCCAGCAGAGCACTTGTCGGAGTCGGAGAGACCCATGAGGGCGAAGAGAGAGCCCACTGATAGCCGGGGAGCGCCCTGCTGCTTTGCAATGCCGTATGCCGCCTCCACACTCGCCACCACCGCATACGCCCAGCACGCACCTGAGAGGAAGGTGAAGGTGAAGCGAGCAAGAATAGAGTGATGAAGATAAGCTGCACGTTTCATGTATATGGATTACAAATCTATGTTAAGAGGGTAAAGTACAGTTTTCCAGTTTCCTCACAATCCGAGTCGATTTTCACGAAGTTGCGTTCCCATCCCCCCTTCTCTATTTAATCGCTCTTAATGTGCTGTACTTGACCCATGAGCCTTCTATTAGAAGATGCAGGTTCATAGGCATCTGCTGCGTGAACGCAGTACATACTACAATAAGCAGTGAAAAAATGGCTGTGAAATAGGATTGCCAGGATTTCTAGTAAGTTTGTTGTTGAAATCGATTAGTAAACAGCAACAGCAGCTCAGATACTGAAGTGGACTTGCAAGTCTATTTCCACTCACTGCAGTCGTTTTGGTTCTTGACAGGCCAGTTGAGGAAGGGCACGGAGTCCCACGTGTGGACATCACGAATGCTCCACGAGTCCGCTTTGGTGGCCGATAGCTTGAAGTCCGCACTCACATAGCGCGAAAAGGGACTGGCTCGAGTCGGTGCGAGTGTGGCCTCTGACAGTGAGAGGCCGAGGGCTGTGAAGGATGGGAAGGGGTGGAGATGAAGGGAGATGTGGATGGGTTGTAGTGGAAATACATGGCGCGGTCTGGACTTACGACGTAACGGTAACTGAACCAATCTCCTTGCAAGCTCCAATGAACTGCAAAGAAGCCTGACATGTGAAAACTCGTATCATCATCATCATCATCATCATCATTATTATTTGGGGGGTTTAGAACATATAAAAGGTCCTGGTTTCCACATGGCATGTAGCTCACCTTGCTCCTTGGTCTGCACGACCTTGGTTCAAGGGGCGCCTGTTGTGAAAACCACAAGACGAAAGAGAAGGATAGGGAGTGTTGGTTGGACACAAGAGAATGCTGGTTGGGTCTTGGATAGGGAGAGAGCACCACAAGAGTGGGTAGCAAAGGCAAGTCCATGCTGATTAGCTACCACTAGCGCGACAAATGCCTAGCCATGGCAGGAGACATCGTCATCAGTGCCCAGCAAAGACTCATTAAAGAACCATTACATAGTGTATTGCTCATCAGAAATGAGCCAAGGCTTGAACCCAGATTAGCTCCAAATGAATCGAGTTGAGCCAGAGAGTTGGTTGAACCCAAACCGGTTCAAGTCAAACCAGTTGATTTGGCCAAATTCTTATTTCTGCCTATTGCTCATCATAAACCATTGCCATCATTTTCAGCAACAATTCACCACCACCACCCGAATCTATCTTCAACGCAGTCAGCATCACCCCACCTGCCCAAGATAGCCTTGCCTGTTTGCACAGAGGAGGATAGAATGCCATGCAGCTGGAAGGGCTTCACAGTGGTGGACGCCGTAAACCCAAACGAGAACGCCGCCTGCTGCTGCTTCACCTGCGGCTGCAGCACAGCACACAGCGACACACCCTTCTGCAGCAGCAGCGGCTCCTCTGGCTTCTCGTGTGAGCTCGCCAAGAAGACTCGAAAGGTGTATAATCCAGCCATGCCGTGTATGCATCGCCATCCGTGAACATGAATGGTGAAACCTTCGACACCACGGGTTCCCCTCTGCCATTTATGTTCAGCCCCACGCGCTGGTGGCTCTCTTCAATATCAAATGTAACGGCTATGCTCCGAGCTCCCATCCCGCTGTACCCCACACCTCCTGGTTTCCCTGCCTTGGCCGTTGCGGCAATCACAAACGCAAAGCCGCTGGGCCCGGCGTGACCCGAGTGGGGCATGAGAGCGAAGGTGAAGTTGACAGTGAAAGCCAACTCCAAGCCACATCTTGAGGTCACACCAGGCAGGTAGATGAATAGTGTCACTGGCTTTTCTGCAAACTTCCCCACTGTTTCCTGCTGTGTGCCCTTGGTGAGAACCGTGAATGGTGGGAGAATTCTCCTTGAGGTGGCTGGATAGTTGCGAGGGAATGGCAGCGGTGCATGGGGAAGGGGAAGGATGGGAGTGAGTGGGAGGAGAGCATCGGAATGTGTATGTGTTAAGTTGTGCAAACCGGATCATATGGTCAAACCATGTGGAAGTGACGTCTGTAGATACGGGGTATGCCTTGTCTATGGTGATTTCAGTGTGTTTGGTACCGTAATCCAGCATGCTCAACAAGTATAATGAACCTTCGGTAAGTGCAGAGCTAGAAAGGAGAGGAAATGGATAGAAAGTGCATCACTTAGGAGCACCAAGACTACGACGTCCTTAGACTCAGTTCCTTATTCTCTCCGTGAAGCATGCTACAATCGCTGCTCACCTCTTAATAATGGGAGACAGCGGGTTAATCCAAACTGCTTGGACCGCGCATCACACAGGCACGTCGGCACCAAACTGGGCCCGTCTGGGTGGCACACGCCACGACCACCACAGGCAGCAGTGGTTGGAGAGACGCCACAGAAAGCCAGACACTGCGCTGCTGGCCGCTGTAGTTGACCGCATGCCTTCTCCTGTGTGAAGCAGTTGGCTACGATGTTGTGTATGCTGCAGTTGGCTTCAGAACGACGCATCACACGCGACAGGTAGTTGTTGGAGAGGTCTGCTTTGATGCCTGAGAGATTAACAAGGGGGCCTGTGAGGTAGTTGTGAGAGAGATCGCTGCAGGCAGTAGGGGAGAGAGAAAGGGAGGTGTTATCTCAAAAAGAGCTGGATGGAAAATGAAGATATCAGAAGAGAATAGGAGGGAAGAGAGGTTCAATGGAGAACGAGCATGGGTTTGGACTGGCATCGAGAGGAGAATTTCAGAGAGGAGAGGAGAAGAAGCTGGAATACAGCATCTAAAGGTAATTTATGTATCGTAGTTAGTCTACTCGTGATTTTTGTGAGTTGCATGTTTCATCAGTATCCCAACCCTACCTAGGTGTGATCAATCGAAATCTCCAACCCACCAATTGAAAATTACAGGCAATCTGATCTGACCAAGCATTGCCCTTTGATTTGGCTCGATAGTCACCATTTTGATGACGCCCCCCCCCCAGATTTAATCTTGAGGACTACAACATGGAACCATGAGCTGTTCATGTTGACTACTATTGAGATCTAGAAGCTCTAAGCACGCCTTTAATACACACTAGTTAGTCACCACGGGGTCACCTCCAAGGGTCCTCGGGTGCCTGGCAAAGCTAGCCCCTAACCAAGGGTCCGTGTTTGTCGAGGGACGTACTAAGTGTAAATCCAATCACGTGCACTAGAACGCTCCCAAGCTCGTTTGCGCAGCGTTGACGACGAATTGGCTCGTATGCAGAATCAGCTCTTCACGTCAATACGTTGATAGAGCAATTTTCATTCACAAAGTGTTGATTACAACCAAGCACAAGCACACATATATATTTCGCCTAACACACATGCAAAGGAAAATAGCAAACAGTTAGGACTTCGCCTTGTTGTCTGGAAAACGGTTGCCAAACTTCTGCTACATTTGGCTTGATCCGAGTCCTTGAAACAACTGTCTTCAAATTACATGTCTGCCAAATTCCCCTGCTAAGTCCTCTCGCGAACGCACATGTAGAATCATGAACGCTCGCGTGGGAATTCTCGTTTTCCCACTGTTTACAGTTGTAAAACGGATATTTCCGTTTTGTACCTGTAAAGCGAACTATCCGGTTAGGCGCAGTGCTTTCCCGCGAAAGTTCTCTGTGCCACGTCACAAAAGACGAAACTCGAGATTCAGTTGTACAACTGAAATCTCGAGTCAATCCCGAGCACCCCTCGGGATCCCTCGGCACCCCCCGAAACACACGCGCACCCCTCAGGTGCGCAATCATGCACGACCAGCCGAAATGGTCGTGCTGTACAGTGCCAGGACGTGCGCCCTGCGCACGCTCGCAACAGTGCGAGCCACACGCGTGGGCCCTCAGGACCCACACGCGAGATCTGGACCCACACGCGCGGTCCAGATTCTCGCGCACTTTTACCTTGACCAGCGCGATAAAAATCTCAGCAGCAAAAGCACTCGCCACTCACATTAACACTCATGAAACATCACGAAAGAAACATGAACAAACATGAACGAAACATAAACGAACATGAACGAACATGAACGCACATGAACGAACATGAAGATACATGAACGCTCACGAAGCTTGCACGACCAGCACGCGAACATTCATGATCACGCGAAGGCTCACGAAAACACATGAACACTCGGAACTCCACGCACATTCATGACGCAACACGAACAACACGAAATTCACACGAACAATCATGAAAACGCATGAATGCAACCTCACACTAAAACGCATATAACTTATGAACCGCTAAGGCGATTCATGAACCGTAAACGCCAAAATGAAAAGCACACAAATGCGCATTCCACACCACACAAAATACCTCAAAACAAATACCTTCAAATTTCACATCGCTCGACGAATAGGCGACAGGTTGACGTGCAAAATACGTGCAAACCAGCAGCGCCTCCAGTAGCGCCAGCAGCACCACCAGCAGTAGCAGCACCTCCAGCACCAGGGTCCGCGACACTAGGAGCGCCACTCCGGAGACTGCAGCGCCGAGTGTACCACTCTCGGAGCCGCTGGGGAGAGGGCAGCTCCCGCCTAGGAGGGGAAGCACTAGCACCAGCTCTAGCAGCACTCCTAGCTCCAGAAGCACCTCTCCTGAGGCTGCAGTACTGTAAGTACCACTCACGCAGCTGCTGTGAGGAGAGAGCTCCTCCAGGTGTAGCACTCCCAGGCTCAGCACCTCCAGACTCAGCACCCCCAGACTCAGCACCCGCAGGCTCCGCACCCCCAGGCTCAGCACCCCCAGACTCCGCAACCCCAGGCTCCGCACCCCCAGGCTCCGCACCCCCAGGCTCCGCACGCTCAGGCTCAGCACCCCTAGCAGGACGAGAGTCGACAGCTACCTCGACAGGCTCAACCGGGTCTACCTGGGACACACCTGAGGAAGCAGCACCCTGAGGGGGGAGGGGGTCTACCACAGCAGCACCTGGCGCGAGGAAGAGAGGCGGGGGGGGGAGCGGGGCAGTGCGGTAGGGGAAGAGGCGGTAGTAGGGCACCGACTCGTCAAAAGTGACGTCCTGAGAGGGCAGGACACGGCGCGAGGTGGCGTGGTAAAACTGCCAACCAGACGCGTCCGGGACAAAGCCAAGGAAGACACAAGGAACAGCGCGGGAGGAGAGCTTGTCCGCGGACGTATCGCGGACAAAAGCTCGAGATCCCCAGACCCGGAAACGCGACGCATCGCCAACCTCCCCCGTCCACAGCAGTGTGGGCGAGGTCTCCGGCAAGGAGACACGGGGCCAGAGGTTGAGCTGATGCGCAGCGTACCGGACCGCAAACGGCCACAGAAAGTGGGGGGCAGCCGCATGGATCAAGGAGGTACGAGCGACCTCCATGACCAAGCCAATGCGGCGCTCAGCAACCCCATTCTGCTGTGGAGAGGCCGGAAGCGTGAACGACTGGCGGATGCCATGCTCCGCACAGTAGGCTGCCAAGAGGTCGGAGGAGAACTCACCACCTCTGTCAGAGTGCAGACGCAAGACAGGAAAGTCTGAGTGGAACCGCTCGCTGAGCTGGAGACGAGAAGCGCGGATCCAAGGGATCAAAACATCAGGGACCTCACCCTTGGTGCGCAAGGGGAAGACCGTGGTGTAGCGCGAGTAGTCGTCAACAACGATCAGGAAGTACCTCTCCTGACCCTGTCCACGGACGCGGGCTGGGCCCCACACGTCCATGTGGAGCGTCTGCAAGGGAGCAGTCGTCGGGGGAAACGAGGAGGAGTGAGGAGCGGCGCGCTGCCGCCCCTCGACACAAGGAAGACAGGGAGGAGTAGGCGAGGGTGGGAGGGGAGGGAGTACCCGGGGAAGACCAGAGACAAGGTACCGTTTGTGCATGGCACGAAGGCGCTGCACTGACGGGTGACCAAGGCGGTGGTGCCAGAGGACGGTCTCGTGTGCTAGAGAGCGACACGAGCAGGGGGCCGACAGCTGACCTGAAGCAGACGCAGACGCAGCTACCTGAGGGGACTCAGTGGTCAATGTGTACAGGTCCGATCCCGGCTGCCGAGTGAAGGTAGCCAGGTGACGGCCCGTCCGAGCACACGTGCAGTGTGTCACGCGCTCGTAGGCAGGGGTGAACTGGTGGACACCCCCGTCCTGGAGCGCACAACCCGCCACCAAGTTCGTAGAGAACGAGGGGAGGTGGAGACCTGACAGTGTGCCCGACGGAACCGCAGGACAAGGAAGGACAGTGGAGGAGGTCGCAATGACCGGACCCCCAGAGGGCTCAGCGAGGGAGACAGCAACAGGCCGAGCTAGCTGCTCAAGGGCAGTGCGGTCACGAAAGAAGCAGCGAGAAGCACCTGAGTCCAGTGTGAAGGTGTGCAGTGCCTCAGTAGACTCAGTACCAGGGGGCGCAGACTCACGAGCACCTAGAGCAGTAGCCTCACCAGTACCTGGGGCAGGAGACACGGGAGTACCTGGAGCGGCAGCCTCACCAGCACCTAGGGCAACAGACGCACTAGCACCTAGAGCGGCAGCCTCACTGGTCCGAATGCCCGGGTCGGGCGGAACACGCAGGTACTGAGCACCCTCTCCACTAGTAGACAACACATACATGGCAGTGAGAATAGCATCAAAGTCTAGAGCATAGATATCAATGCTTTTCTTCATCAGATCAGCCCAGCGGGGCAGCTCAGTGGTAGCAGGGAACTGAGTACGCCAAGCGTCGTCGAGGCGGGAGAAGCAGCGCTGCGTGGTGTGCGCCCTCCCACACGTCTGACCAGTGCGGTCACCTGTGCGGATGACGTACGTGCAGCTAAGTCCACCCCCCCCCCCTGTGCTGAGAGTACCACTCACGAAGCTCCTGGGGCGACGGAGTCGGCTGCTGGCTCTGGCCACCGCCAGCGCCTCCACGACGACCACCTCCGCCGCTGCCACCCCGTCCACCACCGCCCCTGCCGCCTCCGCGTCCACCGCCGCCACCACCACCGCCCCCGCCCCTGCCACCTCCCCCGCCGCTGCCGCCACCACCCCCACCGCCGCCACTAGCCCCTCCAGCCCCGCCACCACCCCCACCTCCGCCACCACCCCCACCACCGCCTCCCCCGCCGTCACCTCCACCTCCCTTGCCCCCTTTGCCCTTGCCGCTGCGGCGCCTTCTCGGAGCGGACGCAGTTCCGACCTGCTCAGTACCAACTAGGTCGACAGCAGCAGCAGAGGCGACAGAGGGGAGAAGGGGGGAAGGGGAACACCCCTCGAAGAAAGGGGTGCGGGGGTCGCCACGAGAGGCACCTACAGCGACTATGCTAGCCTCGGCTGCAAGCAGTTCCTTCTCGAGGAGGTCAATGGTGAGCTCAGTGGGGCAGCGAGCTAGGAAGTGGTCCCTGACTGAACGCAGAGTGTCAGGGAGGCGAGTGACTAGGTGGTAGAGAGTGAGCCAGAGCGGGGGGGGGTTCTTGTCAAGAAACTCAGCGGGCATAGCAGCACGGAAGCGGGCCTCACTAGTGCGGAGGTGCGTGATGAGGTCAGAGACTGTGGAGAAAGCTGACAGGTCTGGGAACAGGTAGGGGAGCGAGAGACGGCCTAGCGCAGCAGAGGCAGGTGAGGAGTAGCGTGCAACTACAGCAGTGTACAGTGCCTGCGCAGTTTTGTGCTGGCCAAAGTGCTCGCGCTCATCTACCGGCAGGGAGTTGCGAATAGCGAAGCGAGCGTGAGCGTCACGAGTCTGCCACTGTGAGCGGGCAGTACTGTCAGCTGTAGCAGCAGGGGCAGTAGCATGGCCTAGCGCGTGATCGTACAGTGAGATATCCTCCTTGGCAGTGAGCTGGAGGAATAGGTGTAAGTCATCGAGCCAGATCTCAAACTTCAGTGGGCGGCCCTCAGTATCGAAAGCTAGCACAGAAGGACTAGCCATAGTTGCAGTGGCAGTAGTAGTAGTAACTGCAGTAGCAGTAGCAGTAGTAGGTGTAGCAGTAGTGGGAACAGTAGGGCGGCACGGCTCTGCCTAGGCGGCGCGGCTCGGTTCGGGCGGCGCGGCTCGGTTCGGGCGGCGCGGTTCGGCTCGGGCCGGGCTACGGGGCAGTGCGCGACGGGGGGGGGCGTGCACACGGGCGGCTGTAGCGGGCGGGCCGTGGCCTTGCGTGGGCCTGACTAGCACGTGGGCGGCCTAGAAAGCGGCGGCGAGGCCTATGGGCGGGGTTGCCGGTCGTTAGCGGGCTACGCGCGGCCAGGAGGGCCCGTCGACGGACTGCTAGCGGGCGGCGCGTGGCAGCGTGGGCGGCTAATGGGCGGCGCGCGCGCAGAAAACGCCGCGCGCGGGCTGCTAGGGGGCGACGCACGCGAGAAAAAAAAAGGCCGCGTGCGGCTCTACTGAGCTGCGCACGGGCAGTAGGAGACAGCGAGGCGCACGAGGGCGCACTAGGAGAAAGGCGCTCGAGGGCGCTTCGAACGGAACGGTGGGCCCTAAGGAGCGATCCTAGGTCTAAACCTACGCTCTTAATACCATGTTAGAAAGAAGAAGTGTTGGACTAGAAAGGAAAGAGAGTACAAGTACCTAACCCTAGAATTGTGTACTCCCTAAAGGCTAACCCACTGTAGCCTACACAAATACAACATATATAATGTTTGACAGTTAGGGGCAAGAAGGTCGCCACTAGTTTGAGCTCAAGAAATGAGCTCAAACTGTAAGGCCCGCGACCCTACAATTGGTTGCGGGCCAGTTCGTCGATGAACACAATAGTGTTCGTCGATGCCCCGCGTTGAACACATCTGATGAAAACGAACATCGAACGTGTTCATGCGAACATCGAACACGTTCGTTACGATTTTTTTTGCAAAAAAAAAAAAAACATGTTCGGTTCGCCTCGAACGTGTTCGTTTTTGTGCTCATCCCTAGTTGTTTGTTGAGTTGCACCAGCCGGTTTGACCAGGTTCGGCTCAAACCCATTCATGTTTGGTACTTGCTCGTGTCTACTCACAAGGATTGAATGTTTGTGAGGTTGCCAATTGCAGCAGGGATTGAGCCAGTGAGCTGATTGGCATGAAGGTATCTGCAAACACGAACATAAGTGGGCATGTGGTGGATAGATACAGGGAGGTCAAGGTTGCATGGAAACGAGAAGCGGACAGGAGCAACTCCATCAGCAGCAGAAATCTGAAAAACTTCAACAGAGGCATGAAAGGGTTAGGGAAGAAAAGGGAGATGTGTCGTTTTACCTTTACGTTTACGTACGTTTTACGTTACGTGCGAGTTGCTGAAATTGGTTTACGTTTGCGGGCAGATATTTTTTTCTTTAGCCGCATGGCTAAAGTGAAAAAATTCAAGGGGATTTGGAAATGGCAACATCACTATACTGTTGGGTGCAAATCTTAATTTTGCACGTCAACCAGCCGCCTGCATGAAGTCCCGCATTTTGTGTGTGTTCTGTGCGCATTCGTTTTTGCATTCTGTTTCATGTGTTTTTGTTGTGGGCACATGACAAGTCATGACGGATCATGACGAGTCATGAATTCTGATGACGACTCATGTTCGTTCGCTGATTTTCATGAACTACTAAGAGCGTTCATGATAACTACGAGCGTCATGAAAGCTCATGAAAGCTCACGAGTTTTCATGAGCACTCGTGGCGAGTGTCGAGTGTGTCGGGGGGTGCAGGGCTCGAGTCTTTGACTCGGACCCTTTGACCAATTTCGCGCTGGTCAAAAAGTGCGCGAAATTCAGGACCCGCGCGTGGGGTCCTGACATCCGCGTGTGGCCCCACAGGGCCCGCGCGTGTGTCGCAACTGTTGCGACCGTGCACAGTTGCACGATTGCAACAAGACAGGGCTCATTATGGCCCTGTCACGCGCAGGACAAAGCACGATCGCGTCAGCGATCGGCTTTTTCTGCATGACCGAGGGTGCTTTGGGATTTCGGTTGACTAACTGTATCCCGCGCTGACCTGGAACACAGCCGATTTCGCGCGAAAGTCACGCTGCTTAGCGTGATCATTTCGACGCAGGTACAAAACGGTAAATACCGATTTATCAACGGTAAAATCCGTTTTATAACTGGAATACGGTTTCTCACACGAGTATCCATGATTCCTCATGAGAACTCGCGGAAATTCATGACGTGATTCAGCAGGGGACTTTGGTTTCAATTCAAGTGGATTACAGTTAATTCTAATGAGGCAGATTGAGCCAAATTCTTCAGCAGTTTCACAACCGTTTTCTATTACAGCAAAGCGAAGGCCTGGATTCCAGTTAAGCAACTGTTTTTATGTTTTCCTTTGTGTGTTTAGGAATTTATATAAATGTGTGCTTGTATTTGCTTCAAGTCAATGAATGCCATTATGCTTTTCAAAGTTCAGAATTCTACTACTACGTATTGACGAGAGTAGAAACGTAACGTGGTGCTGCCGAAACGCTGCTCGACCAGATTACTCACTCCACGATTCAAGCAAGGCATAACTACTCACTTTATTTTTCTTACGCCCTTGGCTAGGAGGTGACATGCTGTCATACTCGGAGGGCCTAAAGTGAAGTTAAGTGTTGCCAAGTTTGAGTTCGTGGTTCAGTTTTAATCGCTTCCGCATAGTACTTAGAGTTAACATATACAAGATGAATCTATACACGCAAAAAATATTACGCATCACAAGGTGAGGCGTGTTACTTTTCGCGAGGTGTACAAACCAGCTTGCCCTTTGCCCAATTTCACGCGATCCCGCATGAGGCTATGCGTCCCTCAAATCCGTTACTCCAAGTCACTCAACCTCCCACTTCCACTACGTACGCGAGAGTCAGAAGGCTGCGCTCGATGCCAAGGATTGACGACCTAATGCTACTTCGTAGATCGATCTAGAACCCCTACCTTACTCTATAATTTATAGTTACGACCTAACTTCTTAACATCTCGCCAGGCTGTATACGGTGCCTGAACGGTCCTGTAGCAACATTCCGCCAAAAATATAGACCGTGGAAACAATTCGGCCATTTTTTTTCACAGGAAATTTTTACCTGCCCGGACTCAAGTTACGTGTATTTACACGTACGTAAACGTAAACGTAATGTTACTCGTACCATTACGTTTACGTAGGTCCAGGGACGTACGGACCCATCTTAGGGAGAGCGCATGGGGGAGGGGGAGAGAGTAAGAGAGGGAGAAATTGGGCAGGAGCAATAGGACAACCAAGGAATGAGGAGGATGGGACAAATCATGTGAGGTGTGATATGAATAGGAAAAGAGGGACACGGAAAGTGTGCAAAGGCTTTGGGGTTAAAGGACTGGAAGAAACGACGTATTAGAGTGCGAATGGGGAAGCAAGAAGATGGGATGTATGAATCAAGCACAGGGGGAGAAGTTGGGCCTAGGCTTCTTGAATACATTGCTGTTTACATACTTAAGGCAACCCTTGCTTCAATTGGTTTGACCCAAACTGCAGCAAATCAAACCAAGCCCCTTCATGTTTTAAGCTGAGGGCATGAACGTTGAGTCATAATGTTGTTCAGGCTGGTTCAACCCGAACCAAGTGATGGAAAGCATGCGAATCTAGAGAGCGGAGTAAGAGATTTTGTCCGCCAACTTCGATCCAGCATTGCGTACAACTCACGTAACTTTATAATACAAGCATATACGCGTTGGAACAGTCTCAACCTGTACTCTCTAGAATGATAAAGCGCACTTTCAACAAGGATTTAGGCCGATCGCTATCGCAATTTGAGTGCAGCGGGATATCCTGGCGGAATTACTCGGCAGCCATGGATTAGATCTAAGAATGGCATTAGCAAGACTTCAGATTTGAAAAGTGACGAGTTTGACAATGTTCACAAGCCCAACCACCATCCTACAACAATCCCCAACAACTCAAAATGTCTCACCAGCAACACCAAAAATGTTGTAGTGTGTAGTGGTGCTTGTTAACGCGAGTTCAATTCTGGACCAAAACAAGTCATACAATCTCATTTTGTTCAAGCCTTTAGCTTACAACCAGCTAGAACAAAATACCACAACCACCAACAAAATAATCACCACGGTGGTTGGTTTGGTTGCTCCAGCCGACTTGGCCAAGTTCCCCGTTCATGTTTGGTTCTTGCTTTTATCCTATGTTGGAATATACGCGTTTCGCGTATATTTGCGTTTCGTATATACGTTGACGTGTATACGCCATACACTATTTCGGACTGGGTCAGACTGGGCATACGCTATTTTGGCAGGGAAAAAACTTTCTCGGGCAGGGTGTCAGGATCGTAGACGCTGTAGTCGACAAAAGTCTGCTTGCTATTGTCGATTGTGTTTTCCTCGTTCTCACGATTCTAACGATATGCGCCGCATTTAATTCTGTCAACGTTTGACTGTTTTCTGGTGCTTCACTGGCGCTCTGCGGAGGGATTTGGTTCGCGATTCCTTCACCAGTGACTGGCGAGGCTTTCACAGAGAAATTCGCATCACTAGTGCCTCGCGGGGACTTCGCGAATGCTTTTGCGGGGATTTGACTGAGACTTCACGGAACAATCAGAAATGTGCACTGCTGCTGAACTTGAACCTTGCCCTTTAAAATAGAATTCTGTCAAGATTGTATTTCCAAACAACTACAACAAACTTATATTACCCCCATTGCACACAAGTACCTCAAACAAAAAACGTGTCACACAAGCAAACTCCTAGTAACCAAACTTGTCCCACACGCCAAGTGTCACGTTGACTCGCACACGCATCCCCAACACTTTCGTCAAACACTCCCCAAGTGCGAAAAACGGAAAACTTGTTGAACATGCCATCAATTCAACCCCAATTTCTTCCCCGTCAATCCATTCTTCCCCTCTAGTCACTTCTTCACCATTCTTCCTCACGTTTCTTCCCATCTTCATCTCCCGTAGCCCATAACTTAGCACACATGCCAAGTCGCTTAGAGTTTTCCTAGCTTCTTCGCATGGCGTTTTCCACACGCCACTGTCATAATGTCGCTGTAGGTCCGTTTTTACGCCGTCGTGTAGTGTGGTTCCACGAAGCACCTCTAACAGAAGGTAGGTGCTCCCTACCCTATTCTCAGTAAGACTTTCCTAGCCTTTTCCCGAGTTTGAACGGTGGGTGGGGTGGGATGTGGAGTAGATCGCTAGAAGGAGAACGTTGTTGGGAAGCGCGAATGTAATTATAAATGACGAATGCAGTTGGGCTGGTTGGCAGGTAAGTAGCGTGAGTAAGAGGTGGTTGGGAAAAACAATTTTGACAGGTCGGAGTTTGTAGATAGGATAGGTTTCAATGCGGTACAAAGCGAAAATTCAATTTGGAACTACCAGAATACTTCGAAGGCACATTCCCGCCTCCCTAGTCTGCCGAATTGCATTTCGATGTCGGCGAAATGCTCACTAGGAGAATCCGCATGTTTTCATATACTCACGATTTTTTACCGGGCTCACTGAGTACGTGTAGCGTATTAGCTAGCGTATAGCGTTTTGCGTATATACGCAAGCGTATATACGCATACGCTTAAGGGTATGAGCGTATATTCCATCATAGCTTTTATCTACTTACAGGTCATGTAGGTCTGTGAGGTTGCCGATTATAGCAGGGATTGAGCCAGTGAGCTGGTTGGCATGAAGGGATCTGCAAACACGAACATACATAAGTGGGCATGTGGCAGATGGATACAGAGAAACTAAGGTTGCATGGAAAGGATAGATGGGGAGGAGATAGTGGGGATCTAGAGGCTACTAAGCACACCTTTAATTCACACTTAACAGTCCCCACGAGGTCACCTCCAAGGGTCCTTGGGTGCCTTGCAAGGCTAGCCCCTATCCAAGGGTCCGTGTTATGTCGAGGGACACGCCAATTATGAAAACAATCGCGTGCATTAGAACATTCCCAAAACTCCTTGCGCAGCGTTATGACGACGAACTGGTCGTGTGCAGAAAGTTCTCTTCACGCCAATACGATGATAGAGAAAAACTTGATCCAAAGAATTGATTACAACTGAACACAAGCACGCATTTATATTTCACATAGCACACAAACATAAGAAAGCACAGAGCAGTTGTTTAACTATACTTCAGGACTTCACCAGCTTGTCCTTGAAAACGGTTGTCAAACCCCTGTCGATTTTGACTTGATTCGCCTCTGTACAATAACTGTCTTCAAATTTCATATCTGCCAAACGCCCCTGCTGACTACTCTTACGAGCGTTTCACGAATTCGGATGACTAATTATGAAGACTCGTGTGGGATTACTGTTTTCACGAACGTTTACAGTTGAAAAACGGATTTCACCGTTTTTCCCCTGTACCGAAACTGTCCCTTTACGCGCGGTGCTTTCCCGCGAAATTTCTGTGTGCCACGTACAGTAAAAGACGAGGCTCGAGATTCAGTTGTTTAACTGAAATCTCGAGTCAAACCCGAGTCAAACCCGAGCACCCCTCGGAATCCCGCAGCACCCCCCGAAACACACGCGCGCCCCTGCCGGTGCAATCATAGCACGACCGATATTTTCGGTCGTGCTCTACAATGCACTGACGTGCGCTGTCTGTTGCGATCATGGGCCTTGTGCCCTCGCGCAACAGTACCGAGCCACATGCTCGCATTGTTGCGAGCCACACGCTCGGGCCCTGAGGGCCCACGCGCAAAATCTAGACCACACGCGCGGTCAAGATTCTCGCGCCCTTGACCTTGACCACCACGAAAAATCTCTTAGTCAACTTCGTGAACACTCTCGACACTTCATGAACACACACGAAAAAAACAGAAACACACAAAACAAACATGAACGTTCACAAACATTCATGAACAACGCACGAACCTCACGGAAATCCACGAACACAAAATTAACGCACACTCATGACAGCTCGCAAAGCAACACAAACGCACACGAAGTCTCGCATTCACACACAGACATTCACGAACACTCAGGAACGCAACCTTTCACGAAAACTCACATAACACATGAACCGTTGAGGCGATTCACGAGCCGTAAACACAGAAACGCAGCTCACGAAAAAACGCAACTTGCACACAACAAATTACCTTCAGAAAAAATACCTTACTTTCACTCAACGTCGACAAATAGGCGGTAGGTTGTCGTGCAAACCATGTATTGCACTCAACAGATAGATGGGGCTAGGAGAGTAAAGGGAGATGGGTTGTTTTCTTGCACCAGGGCATGTGTTCCGTTTATAGAGTGGGCATGGAAGAGAGCATGAGAGAGGGGGGAAGAGAGTGGCAGAAACAAGATAGTAGCAATAGGAAAAGCAAGAAATGAGGAAGACAGGACAGATCATGTGGGGGTGTGATATGACGATGGAAAAAGAGGGACACGAGAAGTGTGCAAAGGTTTTGAGGTTAAAGGACTGACAAGGACGACAGGTTAGAGTGCGAATGGGGAAGCAACCAGAAAGGATGTATGAAAAAAATAAATAAAAAAGGGACGGGTAAAAGTATTAGGTCTACGTTTCTTGAGTACATTGCTGTTTACATATTTCAGGCAACCCTTGCTTTAACTGCTTTGACCAAAACTGCAGCAAATCGATCCAAGACCCTTCATGTTTTAAGCTGAAGGCTTTAACGTTGAGTCATGAGCTGTTTAGGCTGGTTCAACCCGAACCAAGGTGGTTGATTTGGTTTCACTAGCCGGTTTGACCAGGTTCGGCTTAAACCCATTCATGTTTGGTACTTGCTCGTGTCTACTTACAGGGCACGTAGGTTTTTGAGGTTGCTGATTGCAGTAGGGATTGAGCCAGTGAGCTGAGTGCGATGAATTCCTCTGCAAACACGAACATAAGTGGGCAGGGCATGTGGTAGATAGATACAAGGAGGTCAAGGTTGCATGGAAACAAGAAGCAGATAGGAGCAACACCATCAACTGCGGAAGTCTGAAAAACTGCAACAGAGGCATGAAAGGCAACGCAACGGACATTGTTCTCGAGGTGTGTGCAGAATGGGAGGAGATAAATGGGGTTAGGAGAGTAAAGGGAGATGTGTTGTTTTTTTGCACCAGGGCATGTAATTCGTGTACAGAGTGGGCATGGAAGAGAGCATGAGAGAGGGGGGAAGAGAGTGAGAGAGTGGCAGAAACAAGATAGTAGCAATAGGAAAAGCAAGGAATGAGGAAGACGGGACAGATCATGTGAGGTGTGATATGACAATGGGAAAAGAGGGACACGAGAAGTGTAAGGTTTTGAGGGTAAAGGACTGAGAAGGACGACAGGCTAGATTGCAAACGGGGAAGCAGCAAGAAAGGATGTGTAAATAAAACACAGAGGGAGAAGGGCAAAAGTATTAGGCCTACGTTTCTTGAATACATTGCTGTTTACATATTTCAGGCAACACTTGATTCAACTGGTTTGACACAACAGCAGCAAAACGAACCAAGCCCCCTTCATATTTTAAGCTGAGGGCTTTAACGTTGAGTCACGACTCACAAGCTGTTCAGGCTGGTTCAACCCGAACCAAGGTGGTTGATTTGGTTGCACCAGCCGGCTTGACCAGGTCCAGCTTGAACCCATTCATGTTTGGTACTTGCTCGTGTCTACTTACAAGTATTGAATGCTTGTGAGGTTGCCAATCGCAGCAGGGATTGAGCCAGTGAGCTGATTGGCATAAAGGTATCTGCCAACACGAACATAAGTGGGCATGTGGTAGATAGATACAGGGAGGTCAAGATTGCATGGAAACGAGAAGCGGAGAAGAGCAACTCCATCAGCAGAGGAAATCTGAAAAACTGCACCAGAGGCATGAATGGCAGCGCGATGGACATTGGCCCTGGGATATTGCATGAAATAATAATAATAATCATCATCATCATAATCATAATCATAATAGTAATAATAATAAATAAATGAATACATAAATAAACAAAAAGAAGGAGAGCATGGTACCAGGATAGCAATAAGAAGAGGATGCAGGGGAGGAAAGCCTTGGAAGGAAGACCTCCACCATGCAAAGGCGTTGCAGGGGGCTTGCAGGTGGACATGAGCACAGAACCGCACCCCGGTATGCTTTAAGAACACTTGGTCTGGCTCATACCGGCCAGGGCAGCTTTATGATGATGGGCCATCCGGGTCCACCTGAATCCACCCACCCCGTTCGTTGTGGCTGGTTTGCATTACTCAGCCTCCAAGAGATGGCATCATCCTTATGTATAAAGAAAAAAATATGGAAGCTCAATTTCCATGCTTCCAGTAGTGATTTAGGGCCATTCAGCGGCCTACGCTTGTTTGGGTACACTGCTGTTTTCATACTTCAGTCATTCGGGTGCTCTTCAACCGGTTCACCCTGACTTGCATCAAGCAACTCAAGCACCTGAAGGTTCGAGCTTGAGATGAGAACTGGGAACATTGAACCATGAGCTGTTCAGGTTGGTTCGACTCGAACTGGAGTGGTTTGGTTCTAGTTCTACTATGCTCGCACCAGGTTCAGCCCGAGTTCAATACTTGCTTGCTCATGCCTACTTACAGGTTGTGCAGAATTCTAAGGCTGCCGATAACACTGGGGATTGGGCCGGTGAGCTGATTTTGATTAAGATATCTGCGGCAATGAGCATGATTGAGCATGCAGCAGATACAAGTAACCCAAATTTGCTCCGGAACGAGTGGCGGATAGGAGCAAGGAACGCCATTGGGTAACAGAAGCTCTGAGAATAAACGAGTTTTCAGACGTATCAAAACTCGCCATTGGCTAGCGAAAGCTCTGGATTTACAGCAACGGGATGAAAGACAACATGAACAACGTGAAAGACATTATCCGTGTGATGTGTGCAAAAAATGGCAGGGGTGATAGAGAAAGAATGGGTGCGGGGCGGGGGCGAGTGCTTGGAGATGAGAGACGAGGGGCGAAGGCAAAAACGCACAACAGAGCAATCACTCTTACAACGCAGTGAGCCTCGTTAAGTTGCCGATCGTGGAAGGAATCACACCAGTGACCTTATTATCATGAATAGATCTGTGACAATCAACGAAGCAGCCATGGATGGCACAAGCATGATTGAATTCCGAACCGTGGAGCTGGCCTGGGTTAAACCTATAGAAGACCAAGCCACTACTCCTAGTAGAATGAGTTTGAGTTTGGTATAATCTGTTACCTTCGCTTTTTTAAGGAATGCTACGATCAAGGAACGTTCGCTCGTACACAAAAGCTCGGATGTCAGGGGGTAACATTCTGTATGTTCCGCACAAGGGTGCTAGGTATCTTCTAAATCTTCTGGAGCAACATTTTCCATGCCCATACATTTCTTCTCGCCTTTAAATTTCATTCATATTAACTTTTCAGCAATTGCACATCTCCCCTGGTTGTTCCTCAACGCTTCCCATTCATCTCCACGTGTTTTTCTTGAAAATCTTCGCACAACCACTGCTTCTGCTATTACCCAATATCGGATTAGATAGTCCACTCTTTTGTCATAGCCACCAAAGTATCAATCAACAACACGTATAGTGGTTGGCTGTACCAGATTTAAGATGTTTGATAAGGATGATGAGGATGAGTGGGTCATTTCCGTCCCAAACTCAACGAATCAGGGATCCCAGAATATTATCAACCACTCTGCAAAACTCACCTTCAAAAAGTTGGCTAGATTGCATGACCTCCCTCCATTCTAAGTTCCAGCTCAAATAAGACCACAATTCAGCCCGAACGCCTTTTCTTCTATCAGTGGAATCAAGCCTCGTGCTCTCAACACATACAAGTGTGATAGGATTGAAAGAGTGCCGATTGCAGCAGGAATCGAA